>VXAD01005553.1:0-10497 GCA_013399195.1 Dicrurus megarhynchus
TGCCCAGCTGGTGATGCTGTGTCTGAGGCTCCCTAGGACAGGGGTGGCCCTCCTGGCTGCCAGGGCACTGCTGACTCAAACTGACCCCTAGATCTCTTTCTGCAGGGCTGCTTTCCAGCCTCACCCCCTTAGTTTGCATGCATTACCAGGATGGAGAATCCAGCGCTTGGTCTCATTAAATTTCATATGTCATTCATACGCTTTCAATTGGTGATTATCCAGCTCTCTAGTCTATCCAGATCTTTCTGTAAGGCCTCTTGATCCCCAAGGGAGTCCACAGCTCCTCCTAGTTTAGTATCATCAGCAAACTCATTCACTGTGTATTTGACTCCTGTGTCCAGATAATTTATGAACACACTGAAGAGTACTGGCCCTAAATTCAAGCCCTGAAGGACCCAGGCCACCAGCCTGATGTAACTCCATTCCCTAAAATGCTTTGAACCCAGCTTTAACCTGGGCCCCATGAAGGCAAGACATGTACATATGAAGTGGGTCAGGCCTTGCCATTTGGAAAATTTGGCAACTTGTAAATTCAAATTGAAGTTGACAAAATTTTAATACAGGCAACTATAACTGTTTATTTCTGAACATATATCTTCCTATATGTTCTTCCCTCACCAGCACTACCAGTAAGGTGTGAAGCCTGATATCCTGAGGGTTACTGCTGTTAGTATAGAAATCACCTATAAGAAAAAGTGACTTATGGACACAAGCTAACTTCATTACTGGAAGCTAACATGATGCTATCAACAAATTTGATTATTTCCATGGACATAAAAGGATTCTAGCAAAACAAGCTTAGTCAAAAACTCAATAAAAATTGCATGAGGTCTTGAGATAGATATGAAACTGGTACAGGTAAGTACAATTGAATTTGCAAAGTCACAAACACATTTACAAGTTTCTCAGTAATTAGACGTAATTATAAGGTCTCTAAAATGCTTAACAATTATTTTAAAAAAGTATTACTACAATATTCACTAAGCCTTACTGCTTTAATTTCTTCAGTTCTGAAGATCATGTACATATTTTTTCTGGGGTTTTTTTCTGGCTGTTTCTTTTGGTCGAGAAACTTCCTCATCTTGCTTTGCTTTGCCTTGTCTTTCCTTGCCTTAGTTCCCTTTCTGTTTCCTCACCTCACATACAATGAAACAGCCCTAATCTGTTACACATTTGCTTAAAAACTGAAGGGGACTGGGAAAAATCCAGTGGAGGTATGAAAGATGTAGCACTCCCCTGTACACGTTATTAAACACACATATTGCAAGCTTTATTTTTTATTGCCATTGTTCCCCACTTAGGAATAATTTTAAATGGACATTTTCTGTTATTTTTATGATAACCTCAGCAAACTGTTCACATTCTAGAATTTATTGCTGAACACGTTAAAAAAAGTTCAATAACTGGAAGGTTATAATCAACAGGGGGGAAATGATGCACCGATAATAATGTTAAATGATTCTAATGTGACGGTTTTCTTCTATGCTGTCTCATTCATCCCATTTTGGCAATATAGTAAACAAGCTGCTCTAATAGGGAAAAATAAAATGTCATCAATTCAAGAGTGAGCAGCTGCTGGTAGATTTTATGTGACAAAAAAAAAGAAAGTAAGTTTTGAGATCCCAGGGTCTGTTTGCATCTGATGGGTTCAGCTTAGAGTACTGAGGGAGTTTGGTTTCCTGGTGGGAGTTGGGAGCTGATTCCTATCTGGCCTTACGATGCTGTGTAGGTGCACATCAAGGTGTACCCCAGCATGGGGATTTGGCTTCCATCTGCCAGGATGGGCTGGGTGAGTCTTCCAGTGACAGAGTCAGCATTTAAATAGAAGCAATGCTGCTCAGCTTGAAGCTCCATATTGACAGACATCAGGTTATGAGTATTATTGTTACTGTGATATACTTGTTGTAATAGACCAAAAACTGGCCTGTACTTCAGATTTTTTTCTGCTTGTGCTACATATTACAGTCGCTGCTTGCAACTGTGACAAGGTCATGAGCATGACAAAGTCAATGAGCAAAGGCAATACTTTATATTATGAATAATAATATAACTAAAAAAAACAGAAGGGGGGGGAAACACAAAGAAAAAATAACCCAAAACACTTTGATGATAAATACTACCTGCGAATAATTCCAAATTCAGCTTCGATTTTGCCTTGACTATTGCCATTTCGTGTTTTTTCCTATGTCAAAAAATGTTCCATATTCCTAAGAGTAGATTTTTTTTTTTTTTAATCCACAGTTCATGTTCTAATGGGAAATGTTACAAGCACTAAGATTAAACTCAGACAAAAACGGCTGCTGCACACCATTTCCTACAAAATATTATCTAAGAGAGAAATTCTGAGGTACACTGGCATGCATATGGGATGTAGGAATTTGTCTTTGAAACACTTAGTACAGCCAAGATGAAATGCAGCTGGACGTTGCATACACATCTGTTAAGAAATGGAGGAGCCAGACACGTCTTTCCAAAAATGCCGTAAAAAAAAGACAAACTAAAAACCTCAAAAAACCTCTAGGTCAGACAGCGATTTCCACAGATACAAGGCAAGAGAAAGTGGAACTTTCTGGACCCAGCAGCATGAGCACAAGTATATATGCTGAGTATAGAGACCAGCAAATACTGTCTTTTAAAATCTTTAAGCTTGGATTATCACATATCAAATAATAATGGTGACACAATTACTGTAGAGAAGAAATAGCTGTAAAATATGACTGCCTTTGGATTAAATATAGAAGCAAAAGAGAAGTAGGCAGTCCCTCCTCGTCATTGGCCATGAACACTAGGCCATGTTTTGATACTATCTGGCTGTCTGCAAATATCAAATAAGAATGTGTCATGCTTATTTGCCCTCATCAATTTGATGTTGGAAGCAGATCCAAACTAGTTCAAGGGTTATTAAATCATCACTCAAGATTCACCTAATTAAATTATAAAATCTGTCCTTCATCCTGTCATCTCCTCTACCAGCAGACCATTGTTTGTGTTACCTTGACAAAATCTGGGATCACAGACGAAGACCAAACTACTCCAAAAGGACTTTGATAGTTCTGTGTTGATGAAATAACTGAGTGTAAAATAATGTGGTTTTGTGTAATTTGACTACTATTTTTATGTCATATATGTAAATAATATCACTTCTTTTTGTAAAATTTTTAAACAATAATTTGAGAATTTTTGTTTTAGAAATATTTTTGTTAGGGCAAGGAAGACCTGAACCAAAAGGATTTGTAGCCATCACAGTATGTAAGAGCTGTGGTTTGAGATCAGTGATGGTTCTCAGTTGTTTGGGATTTTTTTTCTCCTTAGCAGAACAAAAAATAATCACTAAGTGATTTTTCTTTTTGGACAGTGCATAGAGGAATTTATCATAGTTCTTCACTTTAAAGCAGCTGTGTTAGCATCATGCATGCTAAATAAGTTTACAGTTGTGTGCTATCATAATTGGAATTTAGTAAGCTTTGAACTACCCATACTTGAATTGAGGTTTCTGAGCCTCAAGCAAAACTTTGACAGCTCAAATGCCATAATAGAAAACTGCAAGAGAACTGTGATATTTAGAGTCCTCAAGATCCTCTTTCCCTCTGAAACCATTCATTATTTCCAACAGCAGCTACCAAGGCTGTGGTGTGGGTCACAGCAATGTGTGCTGTAAACTGTTCTTTGCTTGTCTTTAGCAATCACTGAAAGTCTACCATGCCAGCTAGAAATACTCAGAAGCCTAAAATCAGCATGCTGCAGTCAACCAGTGTACAGTGGATGCATGGTCAATTAAAAGCATGGTTTTCTACATGGTGTTGATGTTGAGGAACAGTGATCATAAACACAAAGCTAACGAGGGCCGGGATGTTTTTCCTTTACCCCAGGCTGTCTCTTTGCAGCAAATATTGCACAGGAGAACGGACAAGTCTTCACAATGGAATCACCATTGTGAAGACTTGCATGGAGACAGTAATGTTTACCTCATCAAAACTCTTCTACTCCTCTTTCAAATCTCCTGTAGCTTGTAATTAAAGAAACCTAGAAATTAACACCTCACTGGTTTGTATGTCATGCAGCCATGTAGTGGAATGAATCACTGCTGCACTTGAAGTTTTTTATTTCTTTCCATTTGCAACTTTAAGGCAGAATGAATGATAAAAGCAACTGAACATTTTTCTTTCAGAAAACTTTTTCAAATACAATTTCATAGATTGAGAGATTTGGTAGATAACATAAAATAACAGGTAATTGTGTGAAGCAGATGATGCCTTTATCTGTACAATTATTTACTGGAACTAAGTGACCTTGGGAACTTTCAGGCTGTACTAGCTGAACAACAAAACAAATAGATGAACTTCCAAGCTATTTGAATATCAGAAATTTCCTAAACATGTGACTTCAAAACACTTCAGAAATTCAGAGTGAAATATAGTGACATTCTAAAATCATATGTTCCTTTTTTCTTTACTGAAACGAGTTCTTCAGTTTTGAAAAGTACATTAATTTTGTATTGATCACAACTTTCTTTTTCTTATTTTATCTGACTTTGCTGTTCTCATACATTTCTTTAACCATTCTTTACTGGCCACTTATAAATATGCTGAGCTAGATATTCCAGTCCACCAAAAATTGTCTTACCTGCATTTTCATGTACAGAAGCTATAGAAATTGCTTTCTTATAATACCACCAGTGTTCCCAGACAGTAGTATCTTGCTCACCCAAACATGTCGTTCCCACATTGCTTTAGAGACATCAGACAGAAAGAAGTCTACATTTTAGATAATGACAGTCTTTCTTACTACAAACTTAAAAACTCGAACTTTTGCTACAGTAATTCAAATGAGATATTAATATCAGCATTAAATGAATATCATATCAATAAGGTCTCATTAACCTAAGATCAGTGTAGATTTAAACGTTATCACTTGCCTTTTGCCAAGATTAATTAAATTTCATGAATAAATGTTGTCCAATAGCAAATCCAAGAACTCAACTGTTTTCTTAATATAATATTTTACTTTAAATAAATCTAGCATCCACTGCACAGAAGATGGATTTTCATCTTTTAAGGGCTCAGCTGCAACCTTAACATGTTTTTGAGGTTTCAGGAGTTCTCCTTTTGTTTTGTTTCCCCTAAGGAATTTTCCCCCATACATGTTGCTAAGAGACAGCAACGACTGGATACTTAAGAGAGACAAAGGACCTGGCCACAGCTCAGGGGAAGGGTCCAGCTGGCTACTCTCCTTTCCCTGGGGTTTTCTCATGCAGGGCAGAGATGCCACTAGATTCCGACTGGGAAAAAGGGGCTGGGTGGAGACCCTAGCTCTCCTGTGCTCTCGGCGTTCGGAGGGGAGAGCTGTGGTTGCTGTGGGGAGGATTCATCACCACTGCGGGGTTCTGTCTTCTGCTGCCTTCCTTCTACTGTGAGTGGAGTTCTGCTCGCTGGAGCAGCTGTTGCATTGGGACCCTATTTAACACCCTACCTCACTAAAAGAGGGACTTTTCACCATCTGCTGGGGTGCCTCAGGGGANGGCTGCGGCCGGAACCGCACCCGGGGGAAGGGCCCGCGGCCGGGAGAGGCTGGCACCGGGCTCCGGCTCCGCTCGCTGCTACTGGCACGGCTGCTGCTCTTTGTGTGCCGTGTTAGATATGTATATGCATGTTAGTAAAGAACTGCTGTTCCTGTTTCTCACAGCTTTGCCTGAAAGCCCCTTAATTTCAAAATTATAATAATTTGAAGGGAAGGGAGTTGCATTTTCCATTCCAAGGGAGGCTCCTGCCTTTCTTAGCAGACACCTGTCTTTCAAACCAAGACACATGTGTGTATTGCTAACCTGGTTAGCAATATTTTGACAATATTTAGCCAACTCTGTTCTCCTTTTAAATATGAACTACTAGGAGCTGTGTAGCAAATTTAAGAAAACCATTATTTATTTTTTTAGTATTTTAAGAAGTTCATGAGCTATCAGAAAACTGTATTACTTCTGTATTGGAACAAGATAAAAGTGCTCAATTTAAGTTCAGCTAAAAGTCAGCTGAAATCCCCTAATACGATCCACTCCTTCCTGGAAGCAGGTGCTCAGATAGTCATTTTCTTCAAATGTCAGCTAATCTCCAATTGTACATAATTTCACATGATGAAACATAATTTTCACTTAATGAAAGACAATTGGGTGTTAACAATTGTATCATGGGAAAAGTAGTTCTAGGAACTTCCACCACAGACTATCATGTAATTATAATTCTTTCTGTATACAACTCTTTACATGAAATGTAGTTTAACAGTGTTTGGACTATAAGAAGTAATTGTTGATCAATTCAAAAAATCAAAAGGGCATTTTTCAGTTTGATCAACATATATTTGATTTCAATAAGAAGTTTGAAAGCTTTATTATTCTTGCAAATGAAAAAAATTCTGAAAATGTTGTGTTTGTTTTCAGAACTTAACCTTTTATTTAATTACACAAAATAAACCTAATTGCAGCATTAATTAATTAATGATGATTTTGAATTTTCCTACCACTAAGTAAAACCCACAAGACTCTTAAACACCAGCATTTTTAACTGCTATCACAGACATGGAAAAAGTAACTCTGTTAAAGGAATCTGTGGTAACTGACAGATATTGCAGTGTAGCGATATTTAGAAAATGACAACTGTAGAAATAGATTCATCTATTAATCACATATGCAATTACTTAATTACTGACTGAACAAAAACAGCTAAGGCAGCACAGGAATATGATTAACTGTTATGCATATAAGTGTCTATTTTAAATAAAGTGATGAATGTGCTGTTGTTTTTCTCTTTTCAAAGGCAAAGTGAAGCAAAAATGCATTACGTCTAGAGAAAACTGGGATGAAGTGTCTGCATAATTATGCAGAGTTACATGTTTTTATAGACCACAGTTTAACTCATCAATTTCTTTGCACAGGGAGGTTTGGTCATCACAAAATCTATAGGAGCATTATACTCTATTAAATTGTAGCTCAAACATGATATAGAGTAAAGTAGTGTTTTAAGGACCAGACTTCCTGGTTTTGCTTTGGACAGAGGATTGGTGGGGGTTGTTTTGTTATGTTTTGTCTTGTTTTGTTTTTGGGGGTGTTTTTTAGATCACTATACCACTAAAAAACCCCTAAAATACGACATTTATAACCCCTCTGGTTTCATAAAGACAAGTCCCCTTCCTTTCAACTCTCACACAGCACTAGTTGTGCCATCTAGCTCCCTGCAAGTACAAATTCAAGCACTATGAGACAGCTCATTTTAAAACTTTATCAGAACAGCTTGATTCCAACTACCTGTAACAGTCCTTCAAAGATTATTTCAGCCTGTGCCAGTGCCATGCAAGAATATGCAACATTTGTTTTTATTGCCAAGCTGTAGCAATCTGACAGCATGAGACATTTCGTTCTAACTATTTCAGGAACTTTAAGATCAGTTGCTCTAAAGAAATATGTCTTAGAAATGTAAAGGTATACTTTGACTCAAAGAAGATCCAGGGCCCTTTAGACATGTGAATGTGACTTTTTTTCTAATGTAACACCTTGAAAACAGCCTTTATCTTCATAGGTTTTAGAAGGTATCAAATAGTTTAATTTGCTAGTAAGAAACAAAATGAGGAGAGATCATTTTTAGCATTTCATATTCACTCCTTGCAAATACTATTTGCCTTCTATATCACCTCGTCACATTTTGGATCCCCAGCTGCGTAAAAATCTTTAAAAACAATGAAATCAGAAAAAAAATTAAATTACAAAAAAAAAAAAAGATTCAGCAAATCATTATTAGCAGTTTTTGTGAGCCCACATTCAATTCTTGATTTCATTAATTTCATAAATTTTCTTTCACACAAATATGTTTGGCTTCACAGTATGTTGTAGTCTGTATCACATATAGATCTTTAAACCAGGAATTTGATAGAATCCAAATGATTCATATAGATCCAGATGTGCCTTTCCTTACTTTGTATCATACAGGGTGACATATAAAAATGCATACACTGACAGCAGTGTAGAAGGTTTCTTCCCCTCTTTGGGTTGTTTTCTCCTTTAGGGAATCTAAATTATCACCCATTGGATAAGAAACAAAATCAATTGCCAAATATTTAAAAAATACTTCATAATCCTTTTGAGGACAAAAACATTCTGGAAATTTCTATGTTGGAATAGAACAGTCTAATTTAGGAAAGAGTTTTTTTAAACAGTACTAGCTTCTTTTGTCACATTATAAAAACATCAAATACTGTCAAAGAAAATACCTTTTTTTTTCATTAATGTGTTGTCATGTATTCTTTGTTGAATCATTCAACACCTAGCTATACTGTATTGACACATAATTTTCACTCTTTCTTAATCTTATACTTGATACTACCGAATAATATTTTCATCCTACACAGCTGCAGAAACTTTGCAAATATTTGTGGAAAATGATACTTTCTATTTGCAATGGGGAAGGCTAAGGAATAAGATGAAATAAGATTCTCAAGTTTCCTCTAGAAAACTTGAACACTCTAATATAGCAGACCCTGAAATGGAAGAAAGGGTCAAGACCACTTTGTGTTTGTTTGTTTCCACTTCTGACACACTGGTTTTCTCCTAGTCATTACTGTAGGAAAAGATATCAGTGTCTTAACATTTAGCAGGTAGGAAAATAGTATCAAAGTCAAACACAGATTAGGTTTCAGGTCTCATTTTGGCACCAAAGAGAAAATATTTCATATCAGGTCCCTCCAATGATTGATAACCAGAATGTTATATTAGTTCAAAAGCATTCAGCGATTTAGAGAATTAACAGACTACTAGTTTTCCTTCCTTAACTAGATACTGTGCTATTGGTTTTTTCTGTTTGTTGTTGTGACTGAATCCTTTCATAAATTTCCATTATGGAATCTCAGCTTGAATTTATAAAACTTTGTATCTGCTTCTCAAACAAAATACTGTGTAATCTCATGTCTTATTTAAAATGATGACCTTTCAATCTAGTAAATTAATTTTTTTACAACCTTATATTCCTTTTTATTTATATTTTTTTTTTTTAAATTTTATCTCTACAGTCAAAACTGCATGCCAGGAAATGGTGTTGTCTAAACTTTGCTCACACCTGAAGTTTTCTGTTCATAACTGGCAACATCTCTCCTTTTTATTGTTCTATGAAGCATCTGTTATGAGACAAAAATTATCTTTATTTACACTCCCAGTGGTTCGTATATCCTTGGCAAATTCCTGCCAAAGACAGATGAAGGCGCATAAAAGCTGGTGCAGCTGCTGGCAGCCGCTGTGCATAAATCAGCAGAGCCTATGTGGGAGCACCGTCAGCATGTGGCTCAAAAAAGGCAGCCTGTGTGTCCCAAGGATGAAGGCATCCCTGCCTATTTCAGCAATGCCCAATTACACAGGGTGGCTTACACCTGTGAAGAAGTGGTCTACTTGTATCATAATCCACGTTCTCACATCAAGGCCTCCTCCTTTGTTGGACAGTCTGCCCCTCACTTGGCCTGTAAGTAAAAGCAGGGGGAAAAAAATCAGACACTAAACTACTACAAAAAAGCTTAAACAACTTAAACAGTCTCTTCTCCATATTACACAGGCAGACAGTAATATGCTCAAAGCCAGTGCCAGCAAAGATTTAATTTACTTTTCCTGCTTGCTGAGGGTTTAAAAATGCAATTGCAACCCACATTGTGTAGGAAGGTGTATTCCTTTATGACTCTGAATCTGGAAGTCCTCCTTGAGAAAATACACAAATCTCAAATCCCTGTTCTTCCATCTGCAGAATATTCAATGACAAGTGGGAAAAGTAAAGATGTCATTCTTGAGGACTGTCTTTCCTGTGACATTCATACTATTATAATAGAAACCCAAATCTTAGAAAAGCTTTTCATGAAAATAAGTGTTACCTACAAGATAGGTGAAAAATACTTATCCTTCTTTTCTTTTTTTTTTTTTTTTTATTAGGTTTATAAAATACCTTGTTGACATTATAGCAGCTTGTATTAGATCTAGCACACCTAACAACCTAGTGCATTTATGACTCTAGCTAATACATTTCCAATAGGAATTTCATTACCAGATGAATTTTTATTTTCTTATTTTTCAAAAATAACAGTTGGGTCCTATATTGCTGAGATAGTACACTCAGGATTTTGGTCCTGTAAGTTCAGAATTTCGTATAGTAAATGATAACCATTATCACACCTTCTCAGAGTTAAACATGATGGCTTTCACCTTATATAATAAAACTGCAACATCTTCAACAGAGAAACTGTCTCTGATTATGTTTGCACAGCTCTGAGGAAAACAAAACTTTGACCTTTCTGGGCCATCAGAATCATCCTGTAACACAAATGCTCAATTATGAAAGTTAGTGTGGGCAATACCATTCAGGAGAGATGCTCCAAGTGGACCCATAATTGCCTGATACTTAATTTCTGATGTGAATATCTGAAGCAGATTTCAGTCCCTTGCCAAAAGGTTGCTTAAAGTTCTAGACAAAAAAAAAAAAAAAA
>VXAD01005599.1:0-12337 GCA_013399195.1 Dicrurus megarhynchus
CGCGGGGACTCACTACCGCCTTCTCCCTACAGGCCGCCTACGACCCCTACGCGTACTCCAACGACTATGATATGCACACGGGTGAGTGTGAGGGCCCCACGGGCGCCCCGGGCCTGCGTGCGCCCGGCTGGGTCTGTTCGCCCGGGCCGGGCCGTCCGGCCGCTGCCTCACTGGTCCTCCTTCTCCGCAGGAGATCCGAAGCAAGACCTGGCCTACGAGCGTCAGTACGAACAGCAGACCTACCAGGTGATCCCCGAAGTGATCAAAAACTTCATTCAGTATTTTCACAAGACGGTGTCAGATCTCATTGACCAGAAGGTGTACGAGCTCCAGGCCAGCCGTGTTTCCAGTGATGTTATTGACCAGAAGGTGTATGAGATTCAGGACATTTACGAGAACAGGTACAATACTATCCTTCCAGCAGATGAAAATCACTGTTTAAACTGTGATGCTCTTAAAGGCTGACTACTACCTGTGCTGTTCCAAACTTGGGTTTTCTCTTAAACAGGTTTGGTACTGGGGAAAAAAAAACCCTAGATATTTCCAGCCCATTGGACTAACATAAGCATAGATGAGTTGTGACCTGTCTGAAGGAAAGCATCAGCCCTGGCCTAACAGGAACGGAGGCTGCAAAAAGGGATCTCAGTGGTGCTAGTCAGGCAGTTTGCAGAAAACTGTGAGGTGTAACTTTTGTGTCTCTTCCCAATAGCTACTTCCACTCCTACTTGTAGCCATGTCAGCTTGCCATAAAGGGAGTGTGGAAGTGACATACACATCAGGCATGCTTTATACCTGGGGGATAAATTGAAGTTTAACTGCTTAGTTTGCAATTTTCATTCTATGCTTCAACATCAGACTTAGTAACAGGGGTTGGTGGTGCTGCTCAGCTTTCACCAAGTCCAAGGCCTCTGTGTTGTCATCTCTGACTCCGGCACTGTCATACTGAGTGAGAAGTGGCTTCTCATACCACATGTGTGTCTGTTTTTCAGCTGGACAAAACTGACAGAAAGGTTTTTTAAGAACACCCCATGGCCAGAGGCTGAGGCAATTGCTCCTCAGGTTGGAAATGGTGAGTCTTCCGCTTTCTCTTTGGTTGTCAGAGAGGGAAGGAACTGAATCCCTTCTGATCCTGAGTTAGCAGGTGCGTAGCGTTGCTGCTGCCTGAGTCAATCGCCTTTGTTCACTCTGGCAACTCCTTCAGCAGATGCCTGGCAAGAAGTCAAACTTGAGCAAAGTGTCTTTTTGTGCCTCCCTTTATTGTTGTGGCAGGAGGGTAATAGGCTTTGTGGCTTACTAATGTCCCCTTCTGTCATCTTTTCCAGATGCTGTTTTCCTGATCCTATACAAGGAGCTGTACTACAGGCACATCTACGCCAAAGTCAGCGTGAGTGTTGGCCTCGTGTCTTCTTGTGGGTTGCATGCTGGCTTCACTGTGCCAGCAAACTTGACAAATCTTGCTGCCACTACCATATCAGTGGTCCCCTAACCTTTGCAAGACAGGATTGGATGTGTTCATGAGCTATAAGTCATGTTGGTTTTAGGGAAGCTTAAAATTCTTGCCTTTTGTTAGTTTAGTAAGGATTCACTGCTGAAAAGCAAGAAAGACTTGATTGTCTGTCTGAGGCTCATTAGCTGTCTCTTCAAGCTTGGTGGTGATGAGTGTGCAGGTTTCCCTGGTAGCTCAAATGAATCAGGAGACTGGATCTGGGTTTTCAGGAGGCTGTTTGTTGCTAACATCATGGTTAGTGAGTTAGGGAAGAAGGGGGTGTTGGAAGGTAACTGAGTTTTCCTTTTTATTGCTTCTGTGTGTTTCTTTGTGGCTCTTCTTCAAATGAGCCAAAAGGTGGGCCAGAAGGGGTGTCACAAAAGGAAGGTGCATTATTTGTGATTAAAAACCTCTCATGGGATCAGAGTGCCTTGTGAAAAGGGAAACATGGATACCATGAAGGATGCAGGAGAAGGAAGTGAAAGGAATAATGCTCTGTGAAACAACACAAACTTTTTTTTAACCTGTTTTGAAATCAGTGAGAAAATCTTAATACTTGGGTCTTAAAGGAAAAGATCTGAACAGATGCATGACTTAGGAGCTAAATAAGTAATAACTGCAGTTTTATTGTGGACCAGAGGGTGGAGAAATGGGCACTTTTAAAAGGCTGCTATGTTAACCCAAGCCATGCTTTAACAGGAGAAACTGGTTTCTCGAGCTGTGCTGTTAGTGGTTCTCAGACTCAGTGTCTCCAGCTGAAACAAGAACCAGTAGGTCAAAATGTTTAGAAATGCTGTCCAGAAACAGAATTGTTGATCTATTAAGGCTTCTCATGAGCAGAGAAGGAAGGAAAGCTGCTGAAAGTAATAAAAAGTTCTTGAGTCTGAACAGCAGAGGGGAACAGGGAAGGTTAATGCAGAATATTCACAGGAGGTTTGACTGCTCAGTCATCCTGGCAGAAGCTACCTGTACAGGAAAAGTCATCCCTGTTTTATGGGACAACAGTGCTGCAATTTCAGGTTTTCTGAGTGATGCTGGTGGGCGTCCTGGTTGAATACTGGCTCTAACACTCCTGGACTAGACCCTCTGCTACTGTGACTGTCCTTATGTTGTTGCCCACGAACTCCCTCCTGCCCTGCTTGAAATGAAGCAGACTGTGCTGACTTCTCTTTGCAGGGGGGGCCCACACTGGAGCAGAGATTTGAGTCCTATTACAACTACTGCAATCTCTTCAACTACATCCTCAGTGAGTTGCTGCAATTCATTTCTGGTTTGTGAATTTCGGAGGGAGAGATTGGATGGGGAGGGCAGAGCTGTAGGAAGGGTCAGAAGAACTGCAGCATGTTTGTTTATAAATAATAGAGGGAAAAGTAGTCTATGTAAGCTCTCTGCATGTTTGAGTTTGTTGAATGAAGAGCAATTTACATCCATAAATTTAAAACTACAAAAAGCAGATATAGTTTCCAGTGCTTTCTGAAATACTGTAAAGAATAAAACTTTCTTAGCTTTCTGTCTTGCTGAGAACTGCTTCACCTCTCTTTATTAAAAATTAAAATGAAGCAGTAAGCTAAAGAAAACTTGCAGTGTTTCCCAACTGTTTACTGTTGTTAACTCCCCTTGGAACAAATGTTAGTGTTTGTGACTCCCTGCCAAGTTAGGATAAACCCCTGCAGTCTGTGTGCAGCTTCTGAGAGTTGATGCTGCTGAGCAGTCCCACTCTAGAGATTAACCCCGTGCGTGTTCATAGTCTTTGAAAGTGAAAACAGTTGAGGTAGTCAAAGCTACATATCTCAACCCTACTAGAAGCTTCGTTCATCTGCTGCTGCATCTTCCATTTCAGGGAAACTTTTGTGTTCTTTAATTTGTCTGTTCCTCCAGTTCTGACAATGTTCTTGCTCAAGGTGTTAACCCTCTCATCTGTTCTGCAGATGCTGATGGCCCTGCTCCTCTGGAACTGCCCAACCAGTGGCTCTGGGATATCATTGATGAATTCATATACCAGGTATGTGATTATAAAACTGGGCCATTTTAGAGTGGCCTTGCCTTTATTAGTTGTATAAATTTTCCATCTCTTCCCTTGCTGTGATTTCCATAGCAAGGGTACCAACCACTGCAGGTCAAAAATCATAGGTGATCACTGTTACTCTTGTGTTACCAGGCAGAGGAAGTAGTTGTAAATGTACAGATTTTTAAGTTACAGGGTGCTGTTTGGGGAGTCCTGAACTTCTGTGCCTATTTCTCTTTCAGAACAAAAGTTCTGTCTTTCTTAGTCAGTAGGGCCTTTATGCTTACACTGAGAGATTGATGACCTGATTTGAAATAAGCTGTGGCCTGAGATCTTGACATTAAGAAATATTTTTCCACTTACTGTTCTGAGTGCAACAGTACAGATCTCAAATGCTATTGGTTTTTCTCTTTAGAGACTGTATTCCTTTCTCCATAACTTTTTATTATAGACCTGCCTGGAATTCCTCAAGTGTTGTCTTGTCAAGCTTGAGAACAAAAAAGATGTGTGCATATAGAGGAAAAAGACGTGTGTATGCAAACACATCTTATAATTTGGTCATTCTTGTTTCTCCTTGTTCAGACAGCAAATTTGTGTTTAATTGCCTGTCCTAATTGTTTAAGAGATCCTTTTTGCTTTGATCTGTCTCCTGGCCTTTTCTCTCTGTACTGTATAATTTTTTTAGGTGCTTTAAAGATAGTATAATCTGCCATTTTGATTTCCATGTGATCTCACATGAAACTTTTTTTTTTCCATGCAGCTTGTAGTTTACTGTAATCCCTTTGTGTGAGCAAGTTGTAAGCTTAGTGCACTTAGCTGAGCATCTCCAAACAAGCTGCTCATCAGTGAATCTCTGCTGTTTCCTGTAGTTCCAGTCTTTCAGCCAGTACCGCTGTAAAACAGCCAAAAAGTCTGAAGAGGAAATTGATTTCCTTCGTTCCAACCCCAAGATCTGGAACGTCCACAGTGTCCTTAATGTGCTGCACTCTCTGGTGGACAAATCCAACATCAACCGACAGCTGGAGGTCTATACAAGTGGAGGTGAGCTTTGGGTGGTGCCAAGCAGCACTGGTGTCTGTGCTGCCTTGCTTTGATTCGACCCAGGTTGGTTAACTTTGTTTGGGAGCTGGATCAAACCCATAATCAGTGGATGGATTGGCTGGGAACAGGTTCTGTTGGCCTTAGGTGAGAAGTACCAGTGATTACATTTCAGGCCTTGCTCCCTTTGCTTTTAAACAGAAGAGTATTGAAAGGGAAGCTTGCTTCCTTGGAGGATGGCACTTGTGGTTCCTTTTTTTCCCTAGGTGACCCTGAAAGTGTGGCTGGTGAGTATGGGCGCCACTCCCTCTACAAGATGCTGGGCTATTTCAGCCTGGTTGGGCTGCTGCGTCTGCACTCTCTGCTGGGAGATTACTACCAAGCCATCAAGGTGCTGGAGAACATCGAGCTCAACAAGAAGGTAATGCAACATGTGTTAACCCTTCTTTTGCAGTCTTCCAAATGCCTCTGTTCAAACATGCTGGCGAAAAATTGCTGTACTGAATCTTCCAGCTTAGGAATTCTGTTTGTATCTGTCGTAGTTGTCAGGAGTTCGTAGCTGAGCACAGCTGGAGCTTTGGCATTAAATCAAGCCATATGATAATGCCTGATGCTGTTGCAGCACAATTGCCCAGTTTTTTAGGAGGTTTGCTGTGTTGTGCAAGGAAGTGTTGTTACAGAGAATAGTGCTGGAACTGCTAGTCGTAGTGCAGTGGTAACTACCTGAACACACCATTCTTACCTTTGTCAGTGGCTCTTTCTTGTATTTTTGACTTTTCACTGTGCCTGCTCACACCTTGAGTGTTTTTGCCTTAGAATTGGGTGTTGCTTGTGGCTAATAAAAGCCCAGCTGCAATGGGCTTGGGCCAAGGCTTGGCACAGATCTACATATGTGCTGTCTGGCACAGGATGTGGAGTGAAATAGGGGGAAAGGGAACTGAGCAGAGCAATGTTAGGCACAGTGCAAGAGTCCTCTGCTTGCAGGAAGCTGAAACTGGAAAACATAGGAAATGGGATGATCTAATAAAACAGTGAGGAAGCTGCTGCAGGGATGGGTGGGAGGTGAGGTATCCTGAATTAACCCTCTCCTTTCTGTATTTGGGATGGGTGTGAAAGCAGAGGTGGCTGGATTGTGGCTGACAAGCAGTTTGGATTGTTGTCTCCCCTCTAACACAGCACATTACTCCTTCCTTCTCAGAGCATGTACTCCCGGGTGCCTGAGTGCCAGGTGACTACCTATTACTACGTGGGCTTCGCGTACCTTATGATGCGGCGTTACCAGGATGCCATCCGTGTCTTTGCCAACATCCTCCTCTACATCCAGAGGACCAAGAGCATGTTTCAGAGGACGACCTACAAGTATGAGATGGTAAGAGATAGAATAGACTAGACTTCTCAAAAGAAAAAGCTGCTGTCTTCTTTCCTGTCCCTTCTCTATCACCCAATAGCTTATGTCTAATAGTCTGGCTTTATTTTTCTGGACTTTGCTGGTGGCGGTGACTGGGGATCCTCTGACTTGCTTTGCTGCATGTGACAATATTTTCTCTTAGCTATGTTACTAATTACTTTGGGTGTTCCCCATACTGTTGTCCCAGGTCCCTCTGCACTCTCCCTCTAGGCAGGTTTGTTAATGAGTATCAGCTGCTAATGATACTCTTGTTGATGCTCCTTCAGACTCAGTTGTGTTTCTAGTCCAGTCCTGCACTTCAGGTTGCTGCCATTGTCAGAAATATTTCCATTATCTGATAATCATTCACAGACATGGCTGTAACAAAGCTCCTTTCTACCTAAGCTGTCTTACCTCCTGATTTTGGTGTCTGTTTTACCTGCTATCTGCTTTTTATCCGTATGATTAATTTCTAACTCTTTGTTTAGCTTAATCCAGTCTTAATTCCATGACACTCCAAAAAGTTGGTGTGTCTGTTTTAGCCACACAGGTGTCCATTTCATCCCACACTCAGATAAATCTTCATTCTCACTCTTTTCTTCACTGACCTCCCTGGTAACTGTCCCTTGCCGGGAGATAGTTGTTAAACCATCTGCCTTCCTTTCTCTGCACGTTCTTGTACCAAAATAGTAAAATGTGCTTCTGGCCATCCAGGTTCTGCATGGCTCTGGATGCATTCACTCTGCACCTTCCTCTTGTCCAGCCCTCTTTTATATTTATAAGAGCCTTGATATATCATTCATCCATTTGCTTTGCCCAGAGACACTACTTCTTCATGCTGTTTCCCCTTGAGCATTAGGACCATCAATGCTCTGTGTAAAGGATCTTCCTCTGCAACGTGCAGCTCCCTTGGGCACCCTAAAGCCTGAGCACGCTGTGGCGCTGACAGGCTCTCCTCTCTGTGTCAGATCAACAAACAGAACGAGCAGATGCACGCGCTGCTGGCCATCGCCCTCACCATGTACCCCATGCGCATAGACGAGAGCATCCACCTGCAGCTGCGCGAGAAGTACGGGGACAAGATGCTGCGCATGCAGAAGGGCGACGCGCAGGTCTACGAGGAGCTCTTCAGTTACGCTTGCCCCAAGTTCCTCTCCCCTGTGGTGCCCAACTATGACAATGTGCACCCCAACTACCACAAGGAGCCCTTCCTGCAGCAGCTCAAGGTCTTCGCTGATGAAGTTCAGCAGCAGGCCCAGCTCTCCACCATCCGTAGCTTCCTCAAGCTCTACACCACCATGCCCGTGGCGAAGCTGGCCGGCTTCTTAGACCTCACAGAGCAGGAGTTCCGTATCCAGCTGCTCGTCTTCAAGCACAAGATGAAGAACCTGGTATGGACCAGTGGCATATCTGCCCTGGATGGAGAGTTCCAGTCTGCCTCTGAGGTTGACTTCTATATTGACAAGGTTGGTATCTGCCGCTTGCTGGCTGGGAAATTCTTTCACCCAAGAAATTCTGAAATTGGCAGCATCTAGTTTTGCTCAATTCTGTGGGAAACATTCCTTTTTCCTTTGCCATTTATGGGGCTTGGCTGCCCACAATGAAGTTATAGCCCTGCATGAAAAGAGTGTCAGTGGATGAAGAGTGATGGACTATCACAGACAGCTTTGGCAGTCAGTGTACCTAGAAAACAAACACTTCCCCAGGACAGAGGGAACTGCTTGTCAGTGTTCTGGGAGGTGATAATTGAGTGACAGATAGTGCTGCTGTTAGTGTGTCAGGGGGCATTGTCCTTGGAGGTGTCCCCCACATCTCTCCTTTGCTGGACAAAGCAGAGATGTTGCTTGGTCACGTTACAGGTCTGCTTTGCACTGGAGCAGCATTCAGCTGTGACTGCTTTAGGAGGAATCTAAACACAAGGTGTGGGGCTGTCACCATCTGCCCTTGGAGCTCCAGCAGCAGGAAGCATAGCAAAGAGTCTTGTAGGACTTTATTTTCAAAGAAGATAGCAGTAACCATTAGGTTCCTCACTAGGAAGGAGACCAGGGTGCCCTGTGTTCTTGGTCCTAATAGCAGACCTCTTCTTGCAAGGTCCTATGCCATGTCTCAGCCCAGCTCTCATGGCATATAGTGTGACTGAAAAGAGGGAAGCATGAACTGGGGTTGGAACTGTGAAACTGCTGCAAGGAAAACAAAAACAGACAGTGTGTAAGAATGTGGGAAGTGAATACAGTGTGAACTGGGGACCCATCCCAGGCAAATGTATGCAAAGGCAGCCCAAGGAGAACTGAATGGATACTGTGGAACTAGCACAGGTCAGATATGTGTGATGCTGAGCCATGGCTGGGGCGAAGCCCCATAGCTTGATCCTTACGTTTGGCAGTTCTTGCTGTCTCCCTGCTAGTAGCACAGTCCTTTTCCTAATCTCATCCTGTTCTCTTCCCAGGACATGATCCATATTGCAGACACAAAGGTCGCTCGACGCTATGGGGACTTCTTCATCCGCCAGATCCACAAGTTTGAGGAGGTGAGGCCTGGGCGGGAGAGCTGTGTAGCTCTGCAGGAAACATGGGGCAGGCACTGTGCTGTGCAGGCCCTCGAGGGTCCACACTTGTGTGAGACAGCTGTGTAACTCCATGCTGGACTGAGCCCTGGCTCTGCAAGGCACTGGGCAAAGGCAGGTGTTCTAAGCAGCAGCTGCTGGCCTTTGAAGAATGGTATGTTTTTTGTGAGAAGTGCTCATTTGTGCTCACAGTGGAAAAGGAGAATTTTGCTGTCCAGGGATGCTGACTCCATTGTCCCTAGATAAATGTGGTGTTCCTGTCAGTAACACAGCAAAAATTATATCTCTAACTTCATAACTATGGCTCTAGAAAATGGCCTCAAGAATTTCTGGAGCAGAGGTGGCTTCAGCATTGTGCTTGGCCAGGAGGTGACATTGTGTCACTACTCCACTCTTGCCCAACAGAGGTTGTTCCTCACTGGAAACTCAGAGGGCAAAATTCTGCGATTTAGGGACTTAATACAAGGTTGTGATAACCACTGCTACAAGTTTACATCCTCTCTTCTCCCCATCTTCACTCCATCTTCCTCTGCTATCTTGGAGAGGAGAGAGTTCTACTTATTCCCCTTCTACTTGACACACTGTACTTGCTCGAGAGCTCTCTTTGTCAGTGAGTTGGAGAGGAAGGAACTAAAAGGCATTGGATAAAGTCTGCTGAGGGGAACAGTAGTGTGTATCAATCACTGTGTATTTTTCTGACCTTTGCTTTCTCTAATTCCAGCTGAACCGAACCCTGAAGAAGATGGGCCAGAGACCCTAATGTGGATGCAGTGCAGGCCTGGGCAGAGAAGTGGGTGGGAGAGATTATTCTCTGTGTTGAGGGAGGGGAGCTCAGGGTTCTGGCATTTCTGGAATCTCCTGGGACTCTGAAGGGTTTTTGTATTTAAATATGCAGACTTGTTTGGCTCAAACTATCCTACAAAAGACACGACATCTAATAAATTAGCGGAATTTTCCTCATGAGCATTTGTACTCATTTGTTTTTCCTCTGTGGAAGAATATAAGTGTATCTGGAGACATGGGCAGCTGCTGTTGGTTTGTGCTCTCGTTGGTCCATGTTGTTGCAGGTAACAATAGGGAGCAGATCTTTTTAGGTGCTCTGTACCGTGCACAGCAAACGGGGAAGGCTGCAGAACTGATTGACATGAAGAAAATGAGCTGTTCCACAGTGTCTTCACAGGATATGGAAAGAGATACAAGCTACTACTGTTCCTTTTAGATTTTACCCCATGCACTGAATAGACCTGAGTTGTAGTTGCTTTCTTAGAAGATTGCATTTTTGCCTTTCCTCCCCTCTGTTTTATTTTAGTTGCTATGAAGTAGATATGCTCCAAAGTGGATTGTCATGTTTTTAAAGGAGAGGGGAGAATTTTTGTAAACATTGAACCAACATTAACGGGTCATCTGATGAGATGTCCTTGCTGGAGGTTGTGTTTTATTTCAGCAGAAGTGATGCCCTAGACCTGGACCTTAATTTAATTGAGTTCAGTTTCTCTGGAAAACTCCCTGAGGGCCTTTAATTTACTAAAACCCTTTAAATGCAAATTTTCCCTGCTCTCCAGCCACAAACTTGCAGTGCCTTGAAAGAGGGGAAAAAAATTTGAAAACGAGTCACGTAAAGGGGAATCAAGGACCTGCAAGTATTGGGGAAGAGAATGCAAAGAATGAATCACATCCCTCCACACCCTCTCTCCCTTTTGCCATCTTTAAATAGTTTGGTGTTTGAGTGGTAGAAACAGGTGCAAGAGGAAAACCTGCATGTGTAATAGAAAGCTACACAAAGCATGTTTCAGATACACCATCTGCCTCTTTGTACCTCTCCCTCTCATTCCTTTCCACTGAGAGAGGGGTCCTAGCAGTCCAGTTTGGCTCTGTGTGTGATTCTGTTTAGACGCAGGGAATAATTAGCCTTTGTTGGATTATATTCTGTGTTTGAATGAGGGTCAGGTTTCCAGTGTCCTAGATACTGCTCAAAAGTAAGCTCTGTTTCCCATCACAAAGTCAAGTAACTCAGGCAGGCAGGGTACAGGCAATGCAGTGAGATAAACTGGGCAATTCCTGTTGGCCTTCTAGCTGTTGCTGTTAGTGTTACGGATGCTAGGAGCTCGCTGCCTCCAGTTCTGGAGGGTTTGGGGCAGCCATCTCATTGAGAAATTAAAGGACTGAGATGCCACTGCATTGCAGCAGCCTGTGGGGAGCTGTGTTCATATCAAGCAGAATCTGCTCCTTTTTGATTTTAGGGCTGGCACTTTTCCTCCTGTTTATTTGCCAACAGCAGCACAGTAAGCATAGCTGTCAACAGCAACTGCCCTACTTTCTCATTATCCAAAGCCTAAATCTTTCCCAGGACATGTGCTCAGGTGGATGTGATACACAACATGAGAACCCTGGCGGGTATCTCCATGATCAATTCTAGTTCACAGCATAGCAAAGGAATCCAGCGAGTTACTGGGATTTTAATATCTGGTTGGCACGTTGGAATTACAGACTTTTAATGCATATCTGTATCATCTGAAACACTCCAGTGCTTACAGGCTGTTCTCAGGTATGTGGATATGCTGCTGCTTTGTTTCCATCTGCCAGAGCAGCTTCCAAAGGATGCACAGAGACCATCCACTGATCTCCCTGGCTCCGCGCCTTCTCTGAGGGACTGCCGAAGGTTAACTGAGCAGGACTGGCACTTGGTGGAACGAGGCCAGGAGGAGCTTGCAGCTCTCACTGGGTGGAAAGATGGGCTCAGTGAGCTGCGGTGCCTGGCACTGCTTGAAGCCGGAGGAATGCAGGGTGTTCAGCAGCATCAACAGAGCCCCGCTGGTGCTGGGAAGGCGCTCCAGAGGGAGGTGGGGGTGGCTAGAGCTCAAGCCTCGCCTGCCGCAGCAGGGTTTGGTGAGTGGAAGTGGTTCTGGACGAAATGGTTTTGTCAGAGGGAACCACAGTACAGGGTCGTGTACTCTGTGTCTCTGACCTACAGTTGTGAAGGGGCTGACTGTAATTATGGAACCTGGAAAAGTCAAGAAAACATCCTTCATCCTCCTGTCCCTTAGGATACATCAGGAAGACGCTGTCAGCCAGATCTGGGGGATGCTGAGTAGCCAGCTCAGTTATTACAACACCGACACAATGTTTCATTTCCTTTTTTTGCTACAGAGTAGTTTTTCTTGTGATTTACACCACAGCTTACCTCAGCCACTCAGTGGGGAGACTGTACAAACCAGTCAGAGAATTTACTTTTCACTTGTTACAGTTCTGGGACCGTAAAGTGAAAGAATGAAACAATGGCGTAGAAGAAAGAGGGTGCTACCCATGAAAACCGAGTGTAGAGCCCATACAAAATAACTGGAGAGAATAAACTCTTGGAGATTTGGAACTGGCAGCAGTAAGCTCAGCATCAGTGTGATGGTTTGGTCTTCCCCAGAGGTAGCTGTTGGAGGTGAAAAGAATACTAAGCCAAATAAAGAAGCCTTTAATAGTGTGCTTCCCCCCCTTGTCAAACCATCACCCTGAGCGTGCACACCAGCTCTCGTGACAATCCATCGCCGCGATGTTGTAGGTTCCTGAGATTGTATCGCACTCTTCCTCCGCTTCTTCCAGGGCTTCCTGTGAAGCGCTGCCTGTGACTCCAAGTGTCTTGATCTTCAAAGCTCTCCCTGGCCCTGAGCCTACCCTGGGAGTCACCTACGTCCTACACGTACTCCGCTGCCGCGGCTTATGCCCCTAGGACTGCTGAGAACTGCTTCTGCCTGGAGCAGCCTCTGTCTAAGCCTGAGAGGGATCCAGAAATTAGGTTGCCTGATGGCTTTTAATCTAGTTGAATTTGAATTGAATTCAGGCTCAACTCTTTCTCCGAGCTGGGAGAGG
>VXAD01005599.1:12859-58431 GCA_013399195.1 Dicrurus megarhynchus
CCGGGAGCCCCGCCCCGGGGAGGCCCCGCCCGGCCCCGGGCTGGCGGCGGCGGCGTCGGTGGGAGCGGCCGCCCCGATGTCGGGTCCGCGGGGCGCCCTGCAAGCCTGGTGCCGCCGGCAGTGCGAGGGCTACCGCGGCGTGGAGATCCGCGACCTCAGCACCTCGTTCCGCGACGGACTGGCCTTCTGCGCCATCCTGCACCGCCACCGGCCCGACCTCCTGTGAGTGCAGGCCGCGCCTTGCCCGCCGCTCGGACGGGGCGCCGCGGGGGCCCGGCTGCCGCCCGTGGGCGCCGGTGGCGGAAGGAGCGGGGGCCGCGGAGGTTTGGGGCGCGGGACCGCTGGGACCCCCCTTTCTGGAGGGGTTAGGCCGCCTGTGCCGCTCAGCAGCGATCCCGGGGGGCTCACAGGGGATTGGGGGGGATGGAGGCGCCGTGGGAAGCGGCTCCAGGCTGGCTGGCAGGGAAGCTGCCTGAGCGCGGACATGAGGGGCTCAGAGAGCGGATGTGCCTCCGTTGGGCTGATGTGCTGGTAGGGGACGTGGTGAAGAAGATGCTGTTGAGAAATAGTTGGGTACTGGGGATGAAGGATTCCATATTCCCAGGCAGTGCTCGTAGCCAGGTTGGATGGAGCTCTGAGCAACCTGGTCTAGTGGAAGGTGTCCCTGCCAATGGCAGCAGGGTTGGAACCAGATGATCTTTCAGGTCCCTTCCAAGCCAAACCATTCTATCATTCTGTGTTTCAGCAAGTGACCTTCTGACCTGGTCCTGCAGACCTGTCAAGGTCAGGGTTAGCAGAAGTCGTATGATTTAAGGCTGGTGAGAGCATGGAGGCGGACTAGGTCCGTACACCCAAATGGGAGCGGTGCCTACCAGAGAGGAGACGTGGTGTTGGTATCTGTGTGCAGGGGTGTTTTCCCTCAGCAGGAGGTGAGCTTTCACACTTCAAGAGGATCAGAGGCCTGCCCTGCACAGGGACATTCCCAGCTGCCAGAGGCAGCCACTCTGAAATGTGTAGAGGTTGCTGCTTGCATTTGCTTCTAGCTTTTTTTTCTGTGGGTGCCACAGTGAAAGCAGGAGGTAGCAAATGCCAGTAGGGCTGTTGAGCTTCTCTAGCCTCCCCCAACTTGGGTGTCTCTGAGGGGGAATGTGAGTTTCAGGAGGCAGACAGTGAGTTTGGGATTGCTTGGGGGCACAGTGTCAGGCTGGAGAAACTGGCTGAGCCGCTGGAAGGAATCTGCCCCAACCTGCTGCTGTAACCCTGCGTGCCCCGATGGTGCTGTGAATCTGGCGCCCATCTGCTCTAATCCTTGGTAGCCCTTGCAGTGCAGGTTGGCATCGCCCCACCTCGCTGTGCCTCCGGCGTGCACACACTCCTTTGCCCGCCCGTAAAGCCGACGAGGGTGATGCGTCCCCTGTCGCCTTCTGCTCTGGGACTGGTGGTTCTTCCTCTGAGGTTGCCCAAATTGGCCAAATTCTCCTTCCTGAGCTGGTCCCAGGAAGGCCTTTTGCCGTGCTAGCAACCTCTGTCAGGCAGAGGGTTGACTGTGACTCCACTGTGGAGCTGTGGTGTCTGTGAGAGGGTGAAACAGGCCTGTGTCCTTACAAGCTGAAGCTGAGCAGGTAGGCTGGAAACTGAGCTGCTGCCTGCTGTGTTTCAGGTGGTTGCCCCAAAACCCTCAGCGTGGTGTTCTGGAATGACTGAGAGTGAGGTGTCTTTGCATCACTCTGGGTCTTGAAGGAGCTGTGTGGTCTTGTGTCCTGCAGCTCTTGGATGGTGTGTCTCGCTCTGACTAGCTAGAAAGGAGCTTCTGAAAATGTTCCCAGTTGCAAGGCTGCTGGATGGGAAGAGGCAAATTAAGGACAGGAACACTTACTATTTTTTTTTTTATAAATGGCACAGTAACTGGGAACTGAAAAGCAGAGGTTCAGCAAAAGCATATGATAAACAGCACTAAAACCACCTGATGGTTTCCCATCAACCATATTTACCATCCCATTAAGCAGAGACTGCTGCTCTTAAGTTGTCAGTGGGCTTAAATCTGCTCCTGGCAGATGTCCTAACTACATGCTTCACAGGTCCTCTGCACGAGCTGCATTGTAGAGACAGAGCCCAGGGCCTTACAAGGACATGGCATGGAAGGATTTTCAGACGGCCGTCAGGAGAGTAGCATCACTTCATCTGATTCCAGCTTCTTCAGCCTGTCCCGATTTGGAAGTGGGAAGATTGGATCAGAGGCAGTAAATCTCCTGACGGCAGAGGAAAAGTGGTTGCTCTTCTTTTCTTCTAAAGTGCTTTCAGTCAGCCCAGTAATGGGACTTGGCAGGGATCTGCGAGTGTGTTTCTGACCTTGTGTGGTGTTCCTTTGTGCGGGGCTCTCCTGGCCCGCACGGGACAGCTGTGCTGCTCCCCGAAGGCTGGAGTTCCTCTGCACGCGGCTGCTTCCCTGCTTCCTGCTGGCTTCCCCTGGGATTGCAGAGGGGAGGAATGGACACATCCATCTGAGGGCTGAGCTGAAGCTTTTCTCTAGCTGTGTGACACCACTGCTCTGCCACCCTGATCCCCTGGGCATGGCTGCTGTGGTGGCTGTCAGCCTGTCCCGGTTTTCTGGCCCTGCCTGGATGCACCCCCTTGTGCTGCTGTGATGGGAGGGGACACAATGAGGAAGAGGCTGTCATGAAAGACCATATGGGTAAGTGAGACTGAGGACAGTTTTCCACGTGACCCCTGATTTGAACACAATCACCTTGGGGCAAGGCAAATGGCATGGGAGGGAGGCTGCCCTAGAGAGCTTTGGAGCAGCTCCCGCAGAGCTCTAGGAAACACTATAGGTTTGGGCTTCTTGAAAGAAGTAGACTGGAACTCCTCAGTGTCTACTGAATCCAGCTAAAGGTGTCTTGAAGTGACCACCAAGAATGAGGTGCACACCTGTAGCACCTGTGTGTTGAACCACGCAGATGAAAATCCCTGACTCCACTGTTGTAGGCACTTCCCTTGGCCTCGCTGTCCCAGTCAGGGAAATGGGAAACTTGGATTTAGCTTCTGACTGCGCTGCTGGCTGTGTGATCTGGAGATGAGACATTTAATCTCTTCTCTTCCCTTTTCAGTTAAGCTGGCAACATCCAGACCAACTTGACAGTGGACTGTGTGGATTAATGAGTTTGTTTGCTCAGTGCTCTAGAAATGTGAAGCATGAAATTAGTGTTTACAAGGCATTTGCTGCAGCTTAGTGAAGCAAAGAGCATCTTTCAGCATCCCAAGCTGTACAGCCTCCCTGGAGCTCAGGGAAGGGTTTTGGCATCCTGGGGTGAGACGAATAAAGGAGTATGGCACATGCCTTTTGAGTACTGGGAGAGATGGAGGCTTGAGGAAAACAGAAGATGAGAGCTGTTTTAGAAACGCTGCTGTGTGTCCCTAGAGCCGTGGGTTTGGTTACAGGCAGGATCACAAATCTTGTTTGTTCCTTCCCATGTACTGCCTGCATTTCCCTGACAAGACCTGGAAAGCTGAATGGCTTATTATGTGGCACTGCCTCAAAGTGCTCATGATTTATATTTGAGGAATCCAGGAATTTGCTCTGGTTTTAGCTGTACGGCACACCCTTCCCCCTTCCCTGGATCTGCTGTGCTCCCTGGCAGCTGCCCTAAACCCTGGAGTGCTTAGTGGCTCTGCATGTATCTAATTAGGTAAGTGCCTGGGATGTTATTTGCATAGAAATATTACTCCAGGATATGGTACAAAGCCGGGGTTTGCTGAGTCAAGACAGTTGTTCAGCTGGGATAGCCAGAGTCTTGCTTGTTCTTACATCCAATCCCTTGCATGGGTATGTTGGCAGGAGAGGAGGCTGAGCAGGGCTGGGTGAAGGACTGCTGAGATCAGGGCGAGGAAATAATGTGACATGCAGCCACATGTCACAGAGTTGCGAGATGGCAAGTTCTGGGCTGTCTGCAGAGGAGACAGTTTATAGAGGGGAAAGGGGTGTGTCTGGAGTGACTTTTCCCCGTGCCTGAGAGGCCATGCTCCTTGCACACTGGTACTGGGAGCGTGCCTGGAGCCACAGGATGCCATGTGACCAAATGGCATATGGGAGTGCTCATGTCAGGAGCAATGCAGGTCAGCGTGGTCCTGCTTGGCTTGTCAGAGAGGGAGCTGGAAGATGCAGTGGAGAGGAACTGAATAAACTGATCCCTGGGGCCTTGTACTGATGGACTTCAACGTCTTGGGTAAAGCTGAGAGTCTGCAATCCTACATTAGTGGAAAAGAATCTTCTATCCCTTGCTGCTTGCTAACCCCTCGTTGCCTCTTGAGCTTCATGTCCTCTCTGCTGGCATCTGCTTTTCCTAATGCAGTTGCCTTGGTTTACTAAAACAGCTTTGGTTCGCTGGGGCAGAGTGGAATGGACATGATGTTTTGTCTGTCAGAAAATACTCTCCCAGCCCACCAAGGAGTCTTCGAGCTTCCAGCTACACCACTCCCATATCCTGAAAGTGAAGGCATTCAAAATGAAGGTCATGAATGTTTAGAGGGCAGTTGATATATAACTTTGCTGTTGTTGCTTCTCCTGTGTTCCAAGTTGGCATTTTCTTTTAAAAGGGAAAAAAAAATACTGCAAGGTTAAAGGACTTCCCTAGGCAAAAACAAAACAAAAACTTAGGGAAAAAACATCTCCCAGTGGAGACTAGTTATAATTACAAAAATGGCAGTGGTTTTGACATCAAAGCAAAGGCTGCAGCTGAAACCTTTGCTCACCAGCATGTAGAGAAGGAAAAGTTGTGGTGTTTTGAGCAGTCTGAGCTGTGTACACGTATTCAGGTGAGCTTTCAGGAAGGTAACAGAGCTGCACCTCCAGCCCACCTTTCTGCGTGTGTGCTGCTTTTGCTCCCGCAGCAGCGAGCGGCTGCAGCTTTGTTCGTCGTGAGGAAACGGCACCAGCAGCCTCTTGCTTTTGAACGGAGGAAGTGTAATTTTATGGTGGTGTAGGCAGCTGGGAAAACCTTCCTGAGCTCATCATGGACTTCCTCTGCAGCTTTGGGAAAGCTGCGTGAGGGGCTTCGAGGAGGGACTGGCTGCCCTGCCATGTGGTGCCGGGACGGGTCATGTCGGTGTTACGGGAAAAGGCAATAAAATCCAAAGGGAGATGGAGGAAGGAGGTTCCTGTAACCCCTCTCCGCAGGTGCGTGGTGCCATCTCTCCCAGTTCCTGCACACCACCTTTGGGGAGGGCAATGCATTCCCCTCTCTAATCTGAATTGTCCTTCTGTGTTGGTCTCCCAAGCTTTGGCACCTCTCTGTGGTCAATTGGGGTGGCTTTGCTTGACCCTAGACCTCTCTGGACTGCATCCTCCCCTGTGAATCCAGCTAGCAGTCACACCAGGCTGCTGCATGAGGGGGTTTTTGTGTAACAAAGCTGAGATCCTTGGCAGGAAGGGGCTGTAAGCAGTGCAGCGTGATGCTGTTTTCACACATTGTACCCACGTGCACATGCAAAAGCCGTAACCAACTCCTTCCTGCATTTCTCCCCTCTATTAAAAGGGTGCAGACTGCTTTAACTTTCTTCCTCTGCTTCCCTGGTGAAGGCAGCCAATCAGACCCTGTGGCCAGGTTGAACCCCCAAAGGGCTCCAGGGAAACAAGTGAAATGGGTTGGAACAAGTGAATCCCCTGGGCTGGAGACTGCTGGAGCTCCTCTGTGTGCCCTGAGCACCTTGCATTCAGCTCCAAAGGCTGCAGCCGAGGTCGGTTTGTTGTGCACTGTGAATGTTTGAGGGAAAGCAAGGGCAGAAGTGCAGTTTAAGATCTTCTGTGTCACCCCAAATTCCTTGAGGTGGTGCAGGGAGGTTTGTCTAAGGACCCTCATAGAGCCACCTGAGCTGTATCTGTCGCTTCTTTCTCTTGAGGTGAGGGATCTGTATCCCCATCCTCTGCTGTTGTGCCAGTGGCCTTGGAAAAGCAAGTTTGGGGTGATGTCGTGCACTCTTTGGTGCAGCAGTGTGTGGTGCTAATTGAAACATGGCCCTGGTATTTCTGCAGCCTTTAATCTCAAGGGCAGAAGCGGGTAACGAGAGACAAGAATGACATTTTAATTTCCTGGTCACCACCCATTTGGGACTTGCTTTCTTTTTTTAATTGCAATTTCCCTGTGTTTTCCTTGTGCTGTTACAACCTGAAATCTGCTTTGCCAAGGTTTTGTGTATCTAGGGTCTTATGTGTTGAGTTGTTGTAAGGTTGACTCTCCTGGGAATCTGCATGTGGTGGCATAGGGACACTTTTTCTCTGCACCTAATGTGGCTATTTTGTGCCTTCTCATTTCAGAGACTTTGATTCTCTCTCCAAGGATGACGTCTATGAGAATAATCGCTTGGTAAGTCCCCGTTCTGCAGTGCACAGAAGGAAGAAGTGATGTGAGAATGACTTGATGGAGGTCATGTAGTGTGGGAGGAATTTGTGACAGTGCTGAGGCTGTAAGAAAAATCTGTGTTTGTAAGTAATAGGCAGGAGCTCCTCTGGAAATAAGGGAATCTAAAACATCAGCTTCCAGCCTGGTTATCCTAATAGTTGCCAAGACAACATCTCAAGTGAGGATTTAAATGGTGCAACATCTTCTTGACCTCATTTGTTCCAGATTTGCAGGCAATGGAAGCAGGAAGCTAGTTTTACTTCAGGCATAGGCAGAGAGGAAGGTCATGCTAGACCCTGGTCTGCAATATTCCTTTCCTGCTTGGCACAGCTGGAGCCAGTAGCAGAAGCAGGTAGTGGGGAATGGGGAGGTGC
The DNA here is from genome assembly GCA_013399195.1 of Dicrurus megarhynchus. Classification (NCBI taxonomy): domain Eukaryota; kingdom Metazoa; phylum Chordata; class Aves; order Passeriformes; family Dicruridae; genus Dicrurus; species Dicrurus megarhynchus. Next base: position 19,629 of record VXAD01005599.1, read on the forward strand.
CCAGCCCCAGGAGCTAGTGGTAGGACAGAGCAGCAACAGCCCTGGTTTTTTAAATGAGAGAAAGACCTAATTGCTGCAGGCTCCATCTGATAGTTTGTGGAAAGGCATGGCCCATCAGCTTCCCAAGATGAGTTAAGCTACCTACAAATATCTTAAGGGCAGATGTTGAGGATGAGACCAGACTCTTCAGTGGTGCCCAGCAACAGGAGAAGGGGCAACGGGTACAAACAGAAATACAATAATTTCTCAGCTGATTATGAGGAAGAACATTTTTTACTGTGAGGGTAGCAGAGCGCTGGACCAGGCTGTCCAGAGGGGAAGTGGAGTCTCTTGCTCTGGAGGTACTCAAACCCCAACTGGATGTGATTTTGTGTCACCTGCTTTTAGGTGAACCTGCTTTAGCAGGGGTTTGGACTAGATGATCTCCGAGGTCTCTTTCAACCCCAGCCATTCTGTGATTCTGTGATTTGGGATTTACAGGATTAGGGCTCTCCAGCTGTGACCTGGCACATCCTTTGCTAGACCAGTTGGCCCCTTTCGGTCATTAGCAGCTTTTTCCATTCAAGACCCACACAATGGGTATCTTGTCCTAATAGGGACCTCTCAGGTGGGGTCTCTCCTCACTCCTTGCTGCTTGCAGCCTTGTGTTCAGCAAGACTCAGTCCAGACAACTGGCTTAAAGCCAGGCTGAGCAGAGCAGGATGTTCACAGGGAGGCACTTTTACACCCCTAGTTACTGCAAATATCCATTTTCTTTTGTTTCTCCATTCCTTTTCTTCGTATCTCACACCCTGCACAGCACCTCATGCCCCAGAGACTAGGCACCTTCAGTCTTTACCCCCACCTGGTACCTTTACCTGTGCACCTGGTACCTCACCATCCAGTGTCCAAACCGCTCTCATCTCCTCCTGGCTTACTTCTCTTCAGTCCCTGCCATAGCCTTGCACCCCCCTCTCTGGGAGATCAATGTGGGTCCTCTGCCCTTGGCTCAGCAGAGGGATGGCCAGTGGATAGACAGTAATCCACATATGCTGCTAAGTGTGAAACTCTCAAACAGCTTTTTCACTCCTCCATTCCTTCTTTTTGGGGAGCTGTGTATGCAGTTGGAGGAGGTGGGTGCTTCTTATCACCGTGTCCTCATTTCTGCTTGCTGAGACACAGCAAAGTACTGAAAGTACTGGCTTGTGCACGGCAGGATGCTGGGTATTGAGCCTGGAGGGGAAGGTGTGCCACCCCAGAGCATGAAAGGATGGGCAGTCAGTGTTTCTGTGGGGTGAGCACTTGGGGTGGCTGGGGACACTGCTGAGTAGAGCTCAGTGTCACTGGAAATATGTGCCAGCCAAGGCTCTGCCAGGCTCTTGCATGAGGGCACTGCTGGTGTCCCCATGAGTTGAAGAAACACTAGGGTTTTTTTCAGTGAAAACTTGAAGGGAATCTCGCTTCTGTTGCTACTTTTTTTAGTCAAGCAGCATATCTGGAAGCCTCTGTCCATCAAGGATGCCATGCATCAGTTTTCTTTCCTTAATGCCTCTGTGCTGTTCCTGCAGGCCTTTGAGTTGGCAGAGCGGGAGCTGGGCATCCCAGCCCTGCTAGATCCCAATGATATGGTCTCCATGAAAGTCCCCGACTGCCTCAGCATCATGACTTACGTGTCTCAGTACTACAACCATTTCAACAACCCCAGCCAAGGTGAGTGTCCTCCCACCCTTCTGGCTTCCAGTCTGGCCCTGTTTGAGTACAGGAAACCCAGCATCACCTTGAGCTTCCTCCTTCCTGTGGCAACTGGGAACTGTGTGTGTTTGTGGGGAAGAGGAGAGGAGCAGGTAGCACCCGCCTCTCCTGCATCTTGCTGATGCCCCTGAGGAAGGCCTGGAAGAGAGAGTGCATGGGGTGAGGTTTCACAAGAGGTGGGGAGTGACGTAACAGCTCAGGCTGTGGAAAAAGGAACGCCTTTCTCCTCCCTCTGCACTGCATTCCTGCCAGCTTGGGTTGGGCCCCCACCCCTGGTGCTCACCAGAACCCTTTGTGATTTGCTCTAGCCCACTAAAATAGGAGAAAGCTAGATAGGATAGCTAATAGATAGCTAATTTTTGTCACATAGGTACATGTAAGGTGACTGGAGGACAGAGAGAGTGGGGCCAGGGTGGAGTGTTTCAAATCAGCTCATCTGTCCCTACAACTGCAACCTGAGCTGAGTGCTCCGAGACAGCTCTTCCCGGGCATCTTCGACTGGGTGGAGATGAGGGCTCCAGGTCTCCTGCTCTACTCTGTAGCCTCAACACCAGATAAATCTCTTCCACTTGTACGTGCTTCTCCAGGGATGCTGGTCTCCCAGCCAAGGAATCCCGCTGGGGACTGGTGTGTGAGTTCCAGCCCTGACAGCAAGAGATGCTTCACAGACCTGCTGACAGCCTGGAAGCCCTGGGGCCCAGTGGGTCACAACAATACATCAGCAGCTAGCCCAGCTGCTCTGGGCTTTGAGCGTTGCTTAGGGAGTCGATTACAAGGAAGCCAAGTAGCATTTGATGAGTAAATAAAATCACAGTGGGAGGCTGGTATCCCTGGGCCACAGAAGGGGATCCACAGCAGGCCGGGCTCTCTGGCAGCCTCACAGCTGACCCATTATTAGATTGCGTTTGTCTCTTCCACCTAAAATAAGCACTGAAGTGTTGGGAGCGGCAGGTCTCATCCTATGTCACAAGGCTGGATGATTTTATTTTTTTTCCCCTCCCCTTCCCACACATGGGTGGTGTGAGTCACACTTCTCTCCATGCCTGATCCTCCTTCCCTCTTGCCTCCAGCCAGCGTCCCTCCGCCTATGAAGCGCCCAACTGCGTCCTCCTCTCCTCCTCTGCTGTCCCACAAGACACCCGTGGCTGCAGCTGAGAGTCCTTCAGGACCACAGGTACCCGATTTCTTAGTTCAAAGCCAGACTGAGGCAGTGGTACCCTCTGCACTGTGGGTGAGGAGATGGGAAAAAGCCTGCCACAGAGCCATGGATCACTGCAGGGGCCTGCCTGTGTATTTTGGGTGTGAGGGGTGTTTGGGATTTTGTTTCCTTCTGGGATCCAGCTGGGAGAGTGATTGTTGGACTGTAATTTGTCCATGGCAGGCAAGAGGTTGGGCAGATTAGTGCTGAATGGTTCCTTGAACCACCCAAGGTACAAACACTCTCCTTCCTATTTGGGGATAACCCTGTAGATGAGGAAAGAGCAGGAATGTGGGACTAGAAGGGCAGAAAAGATGCCCTTTATTTCAGGTTTTAGCAATTGTCTGGGATGGGACCTTTTCCAATGTCTTGCAGGACCCTGATGCGTGGGGTATAGATTAGTCCCTTCCACAGCCTTTCAGCTGTAGATAGGGGCGAGGCACCTTTTGGAGTGGCCCCTTCTAATTTGGGAAGAGGCAGCCTGCCTGTGCCTGGGCTTGAGGGCAGCTGTTGTGTGCATTGTCAGCCCCTGAGGTCAGCCCCTGAGCTGTGCCACGAGCCCTCAGCGATGGGCCTTGCACGGGGAGCAGCTGCTCTGGAGAATCCGTGGTCTGGGGAGCAGCTCTGGCCCCCATCCTGAGCTGCCTGTGCGTTGTGTCCCAGGAGGATGTCCCCTCGGAGCCCTCGGAGCGGTCCCAGCGCAGCGCGCTCAGCAGCACCTGCGCGGCCTGCCAGCAGCACGTCCACCTGGTGCAGCGCTACCTGGCCGAGGGCAAGCTCTACCACCGCCAGTGCTTCAGGTACGTGGTGGCCAGGCCTGCTGGGGCGGCCTCTCTCCTTGGCAGACTGGGGCTCTGGGGCCAGCTGCACCCCATCTTTGAGTGTCTGCGTCCCTGGGCAGCGTGGAACATGAGCAACAGTGCTTGAAAAGAGAGTGAAGAGGTTCCGTTTGCCTGCCAGCCCCCTGTCCCAGAGGTCTGACTAGCCCGTTGTGTCCCCGTGCTCCATTCCTACCCTACTCCCTGCCTCCCTTGCTGACTTGTGCTTTCCCACTTCACTTACTTGGAATCCCAGCCTCTCGAGCTTCCACCTCCATAAACAAGGATGCTCTGCCTCTTTACCACCTGCCCACCCAGGACCACCCCCCCTTCACCTTCCAATGAGGTCTAAGCCAGGACATCATCCTACAGACCTCCTTCCACCTACACTCCACATCCTCAACTGGATATACAGGCTTCCATGCTGCCTGGGTGGTGCTGAGCTCCCAGGGAGCATGTGGAGAGCTGCAGACTGTTAACAAACTGAGGAGTGAGGGTTTACACGTCAGCAGCTCTGTGGTTACTCCCTGAGTGCAGGTCCTTACCTGCAGCACCTGTGAAATCATTTCACTTTGCTTTCCCTGCTCTGATGATGAAGGAATGAGATCTCTCCCATGGGCCACAGGACAAGAGTTGGCATCTGAGGACAGAAATATCAAGTCACTGGGAAGATATGGGAGGCCTCATTCACCTGCCTAAGCAAGTTGGGGATGTGCTGTAGAAACAGTGTTGCAGGAGGGGAGCTGAGCTGGGGCCCATCAGGCTTCCCATGACTAGCTGGGACAAAAGCAGTAGTTTTGGGGTGCAGGTGCAGCATTCCCACTGTCCTCATGGGCCAGGAATAGGAGAGGTGCCGTGTTTGCCATGCCACAGCTCATGGCCCTTCAGACTGAGCAGAGAGATCCCTGTAATTTTATCCCAAATGTTTTGCCTCCTCATTCTCTTCTTGTCTATTTTCTATTTTGTTTGTTTTCTCCCGTGCTGATTCATGGGCGGTGTTTGGTCAGAAATGTCCTGTGGCAGTGGTTCCCGTGGGCTGATAGTTAAACCCAAAGCAAACCGCTTTCTCCCCTTGTCCGAGCTTTCCACCTTCATTTCATCATACCCCTTTTCTCTAGAGTCCCTATGTCCTCACACTTCTGCTCTCCATTTCAAAGGAAATCCCAGTCAACTGGATGCCCAGAGCAGAATTCCTTGCCAAAATTATCTGCTGGCAGTGTAGGGCAGCCAGCTGCTACAAGCACCAGCTATTCAGACAAGAAGGAACAAGCTTGGTTTTCATGGGAGTGCTTGATCAGTCCCTTGCCTTTGGCTGTCTTTCATGTCTGCTATCCACCTCCCTTCCCAGGTGGAGAAGGACTGACTTGGTTGCCAGTGCTTTGTATCACGCTTGCGCCCCGAGGGCTTCATTAGGAAGCATTCAGAGGCTCAGTGGGGGAAGAGTGGATGATCCAGGGACATGTGGCAGACAGCGAAGGACAGGGAAGCTATTAGCCCCATTTCAGAGAGTAAGAATGGCCCTGCTGCATAATGCCCTTGTTCCTTCCAGCCAAATGCTGTGGCCCAGCTGGATGCCATGGTCAGCATTACTGAGGCTGAGCATGAGACCAGGCCAGGTTTGTGTGCTGCTTCTCTTGAATACTCTGGAAGCCTCTAATGTAATAATTTCCTGAGTGAGTTGGAATTGATGTCAATTTATTTAATAATCAGAGCTGGGGGGTTGTTTTACAAACAAATGTGTCTGACAGTTCTTTAACCTGCCTGGACCCTTAGCCCCCACAAGGCAGCCCATAGCCTCCCTGTGCCAGTTCTGAACCAGTTGCTCCCTAATTCCAGCTGATAGTCACTGTTTCATGTCTGTGAATGGTTGATCCCTCTCCCCATTCCAAGTCTGGAAACCATACCATATCCCAATACCAGCTGTCACCCTTCCACATCTCTTAAGTCCTTTCTGAGATGAAGGAAGAACCAAAAGGCACGCGGTATTTGAGTTGTGAACTTGCCATGGGTTCCTACAGTGGCCTGGTGACATTTCTCTACTTCTCTTCTTTCCCGAATGACTCCCCCAAGAGCACTCTAGGGTTTAGGAGCAGGGGTGAGAACTAACTCCGTGTCCCTACAAGGGTCTTCCAGGTGTGTTGCCTTCTGGGAAGGGTAGGATGGCATCCCCCATCTCATGGTGCTCTCTCTTCTCGTTGGCAGGTGTAAGGAATGCTCCAGCACACTGCTCCCGGGGTCATACAAGCCTGGGTCAGAGGCGGGGACTTTTGTCTGCACGCAGCATCGTGGTAAATTGGCCGTGAGCGGGAAGGCAGAGAGGAGGCCCAGCCCAGAGCGACAGTCACCAGAGCTAAGAACTGAGACTGGGGCTGACAGCATGGGAGAGGATGCCCTCCACGCAGGAGCAGAGGTGGGGAAGGATGATGGTGACTCCCAGGAGAGCGTGGCAGAGACCCCTGTGCCTGCAGAGGGCCTCACTGGCCCAGCAGAGAAGGACAGCACAGCAATCAAAGCAGAGACACCGACACCCCCTGCTCACGCTGGCAGTGGGGCACCCGTCTCCCAAACTCCCCCCAGGCCTCCAATCCCCAGCAAGCCCGCAGGGCTCACGCAGGACAAAGCCAGCCCGCTGGATGGACGGCTCAGAGACTCACGTCCCACCCCTGCCCCAAGGAGGGCCACCGATGCATCCGCCCTCTCCCCTCCAACCTCCCACCCTGTCCCCCGGCCCAGGTCCACTCTGCAGGGCGAGGGCAGCGAGTGTGGGCCCGCTGTGGTGAACGGTAAGAGGGCATGGTGGTGGCAGGGGTTACCCTCCACATCCTCAGCGGCTGAGATGGTTGGCTGCAGGTTGGATGAGTTCCCTTCCTTTTCTGCAGCCTGATGCTCCTATCTGCCTCTAAATAAATCTTGGGCTCAGACACCAGGCCTTTGATTGCCAGCAATTGCCAGCCATCCCCATAGCGAGGAGAGCAGTACTAGTTTTCCTGCCTGTCTGCTCCCTTGTATTTCTCCAGAGCTCTCCAAAAGTTGCTGCCAGTGTGGGGGGAAGATGGGAGAGCTAGAGGAGTTTGCAGGTGTGGGGACAGAGGGGCATGTCAATTCTCCAGGTGCAGCTCCCAGGCTGAAGAGGGGTTAAAAAGGCAAAGGGGGTGTTTAGGGTTTGCTGACTGCATCAACTGTGGGAGAAGTGCCATGAGGTCTTCAGTGAGTGAGAACAGCCACCTTCCTGTGAGAAGATATCTAAGAGGTGCCTCATGTTGATTTAACCTCTTTCTTCATGTCCTTTTGGTGTTGTGACAGTCTGACCCTGTGTCTTTCTAGGTCGGGTACCTGAACCCAGCCCCCCTGTCCCAAAACCTCGAGGGAGACCCTGCTCCTCGGATCGGTACGTCCCTTTGTTTGCAGATCACCTGCTATGGAGAAAACTCCATAGCAAGGTGGGGCTATGGGGACAGCACACCTGTGGTCTTCTCCCCCACCTCCATCAGCTCCTGCTCTTAGGAGGATGTAGGCTTTGACCAGGTCCCTTTTCTAATAGGTGCTGGCCCAGCATGGTCAGGCTGACAGTGTTCATCCATACCTCCCAGAACATTTGTCTCTTAGGGTTTGTAAAGAGTTTGAGAGCTTTAGAAAGGTGTTTCTGTGGCACAGGCAGATTGCCAAATGCCTGCTGAAATGGCCCTGCTTGTGGGTGCTGAGAAGGGGACACTTGTCTGCCTTGTGGAGGGTTTGTCCTGGGAAAGGTGTTGGGCAGGGAAGACCAGCTATGCCCATAAAGCTCAGCCTTTGCCACTGCTTAGCAGATGGAGGCTGTAATATTCAGACACCAAAACACTGGGCCCAGCAGGCAAGTCAGGCAGGCTGTGCTTCCCTAAGGCCCATGGGTTTGTTCATAGGGAGTGAGACACTGTGTCTGAGGAAGCCTAGGGCCATCCTTGGATGAGAAAGCTGCTTCTGCATGGGAGACATCCTGCTCCATGCTTCCCCCGAGGGCTAAGTCCCTCTCCAGTGCCTCGCCACCCCCCCTTGTCTCTGCCACCTCGATTTCTCTTTCTCTTCTACCAGTGGTGGAGCTGCTGCAAGAGCCAAGGATCCACCATGGATGGCTTTAGTGCAAGCAGAGCCCAAGAAGAAGCCAGCACCCCCTCCTCCCCCAGGCAACAGCCATGAGACTCCAAGCAGGACTTCAGAGGAGGAGGATGGGGACGAGGTGGTGAAAGCCAGGAGTGAGGAGAGCAGGTCTGATGCCACAGAGCCCAAACCGTACAACCCCTTTGAAGAAGAGGATGAGGAGGAGGTGGAAAGTGCTGACGCCCAAAAGAGCACACCTGAGCAGGAGCAGAGTGAGACTGCTGCTAAGTCTCTCCACCCCTGGTACGGCATCACTCCCACCAGCAGTCCAAAGGCAAAGAAGCGGCCAGCTCCACGAGCCCCCAATGCTTCCCCGCTAGGTGAGCTTCCTCCTGCTCCTTTATCCTTCTGCAGCCGCTGTGCATCCCCCTGGAGGTTCCCCCTTCCCAGGTGCCTCTGCATCACCCTGGCAAGCCAGGCCTTTATGCAGTGATGGTTGCATTGGCTTGCATTAGTCGTGTCCTCTCTACCCAGTGGAGCACAGCATTTGCAGGCAAGACTCTGCTGACTCCTGTCTCCAGTATGCCACCCTCCCCTTCTCTCCTGGCTGTCCCTTCATTCCTCCCTGAGCTCTCCCTTTGCTTTGCAGCCCACCACCCCATCTCCAGGCTGTCACACTCTGAGCCATCATCCTCCACCCCGTCTCCAGCCCTCAGCCTCGAGAGCATCAACTCTGAGAATTCAGCCAAGGTGGCGGGAGACACCGATGAGGCCTCAGTGCCCAAAAGCTCCTCCGAACCCACTGTGCACATGCCAACAGCCGCCAAGACTTCCAGCGCTGACGCACCACTGGCCAGTGTCTCCTCCAGTGAAAGCCCTGCTGTCCCAGCCAGCCTCTCCACCAACTCCTCCTTCTCCTCCTCCAGTGAGCTGGCCAGCCTCAGCGGGGAGACACAGCCCAGCACCCTGCACACCAGCAGGAGCATCTCCACGGGCAGCCTAAAGACCAGCCCCAGCCGGCTGCCTCCCAAGCCTCCGGCTGGGGCTAGCCCTACACCCATCCTCTTGGCTTCAGATGGGGGTGCTGGCAGCCCCAAGACATCTTCCTCACCCAAACCACAGCTGAAGGTGAGATGATGACCTTCCTCCCATCCAGATCACAGGGCTTTTCTTCCCCATCCATTGCTTGGTCACAGGGGGAATGCGAGTCCAGGCTTGCCCCTTTGGTAGGTTTGGTGTGTGACCCCCTGAAAGCAAGCTTCAGGCCTGTGTTAAATGGTGGCTCTGCTCGTACTCTGCCTACTCCATGTGCTAGAGAAGAGGCAGGATGTCATGAATCTGAGCAAATGGGAAGGGAACCATGAAGGAAAATATTTCAGCATGCTTGTGAGAGAGAAGCAGGGAAACTGACGGTGTTTAGGAGCACGGCTGTTTTTTTGATTAGGCGCTTGTGGAGATGAGTGCTGTATTCCTCCTTTAGGAGTATGTGGGGCAGGACAAGCCCTACTGCTGCCCTGTCTGCTCATTCCCACCTGTTGGGATCCCTTCCCTTCCCTGGATGCTCATGTATCTGCTTTTGTCCGCCCTCTCCAGTCCTCCTGCAAAGAGAACCCCTTCAATCGGAAGCCATCACCTGCTGCCTCCCCCTCGGCAAAGAAACCTGCCAAGGGCTCCAAGCCTGTGCGTCCTCCTGCACCGGGCCACGGCTTCCCACTGATCAAACGCAAGGTAAAAGGGCCCTTGAGAGCAAGGAGGGAGAAGCCGTCTCTGTGCTATCCCCCAGGGCTGTAGCAGTCTGCAGGCACCCTGCTGATGCATGTGTGGGCAGGGATTGCAGCAGCTGGCTGTGGCTGGGGAGGAGGGTGTGTAGGCTACACCCTGTTCATGAAAGCACCGTGGTCTTCCTTTGTTCTAGAGTGGGGTGGGGATTTCAGATCCACTCTTAGATGGAATATTCTGTTGTCCCCCTGCCCTTGTTAGTGTTGACCAGCCTTTGGGTTACCCCTGGAAACTGGAGTCTGGTGGTAATGAAAGTGTCTGATTTATGGTTTGGCAGGTGCAGACAGATCAGTACATCCCTGAGGAAGACATCTATGGGGAGATGGATGCCATTGAGCATCAGCTGGACGAGCTGGAGCACCGTGGGGTGGCCTTGGAGGAAAAACTTCGCAGTGCTGAGAATGGTATGTGGAGTAGGCTGGCTGTGGGTGTGAGGCAGGACTGACTCTGGGGCTGCCAGGTCTCCAGCCAAGGAGATAACAACAGTGACTTCCTCCCTGCTGATGCTGGGGTTGGAAGAGCACCGGAGCCTGTGCTGGCCTCCAAGATTGGTCACAACCATACCCTGAACATGGAGATGCCCCTAGAATGGAAACAGGTTGGAGAAGAGACAGGGTCTCTCTGGGACTCAGAAATAGGCTGAGGTTGGGTTGGGTCTAGCACAGTGTCCCTTCCCTGGCTTGGCAGAGCCCAGTCTGCTGCAGGGTGATGGGATCCACCAGGGCTGGGAATGGCTCTGAATTGTCCCTTTGCTTGGCAGACAACCCTGAGGACAGCCTGCTTGTGGACTGGTTCAAACTCATCCATGAGAAGCACATGCTGGTGCGCCACGAGTCAGAGCTCATCTACATGTAAGTGTGTGCAGGTGTGTGCAGAGGCACTGACTCTCTTGGGGAACTCTTTCTCAGCCCTCCTGAAATAGTTCTTCCAGGGGAGATCCTGACAGGGCCTTCCTGCCTAGAAAAGGGAGGGAGCAATGGCAAGCAAATCTGTCCAAATGCACTGAGAACTGACCCACAGCATGTCACCAGAGCCTCTGCAGCATCTACTCCAGGAAGGCCTTGAGCAGCCAGGGCTGGTCCTTACTGGTTCTTGGCTCCCTGGCTGTACAGGACAAGATCAGCATCTTGATGGTTCTTTCCAAGCTCACCCTGTACTTTGGGATGATGTTCTGCCTCTCTGGAGCCTTGCAGTGCTTCTCAACAAGTGTTCCCCCTCCCTTTGCAGCTTCAAGCAGCAGAACCTGGAGCAGCGGCAGTCAGATGTGGAGTATGAACTGCGGTGCCTCCTCAACAAGCCAGGTAAAGCACCACTCTGGCTCTGCTTACCCCTTTTTTCATAGAATCATAGAATATCCTGAGTTGGAAGGGACCCACAAGGATAATTTTTTCCCTGGGCATCATCTGCCCTCTCTCTAGGTGGGTCTCAGGTAAAGAGAGGCAGATCTGTAGGGATGCCAGTGCAATCAGCTGGCCCTAGCGTCTCTGTCCCGTCTCAGTGCGTGTCCCAGCCTTGTGCAGGGACATGCTTCTTTTGTCCCCGTGGAATGCCACATGCAGGGCTCTGTCCCCACAGCACTGCTAGCCCAACCAGCCCTTCAGCATGCCAGGGTAGAAGGGATTGTGCTGAAGATCCTTCAGCCGTGTAATTGCTTGTCCTTTCTTGGGGTTTGGCTGGATAGAGAAGGACTGGACCGATGAGGACCGAGGGAGGGAGAAGGTGCTGATGCAGGAGCTGGTGACCATCATTGAGCAGAGGAACGCCATTGTGAACTGCCTGGACGAGGACCGGCAGAGGTGAGTGAGGAGTGGGGTGGGCTGGGGGAGAAGGGAAAAGCATAGCCTGTCTGACTCAGTGCCACATGAGCGCCTTGTGGGGGTGTCCCAAGATATCCGTGTTGCTGATGTCTTTCCCAGGCTTCCCAATCCTTGTCTCTTTGAATGCCTTGTGTGGGAAAGACAGGACAGCACATGCAGCATGTGGGATTTATCCTGCTGGTTGCAAATGCTCACAAGACAGTGATGGATCTGCCCCTCTGTGGGTCTGAGTAGGAGGCTCTCTAGCCTTAAACAATGCAGCAGCTGTTTTCAGGGCTGAATTCCTGACCTCTTTCCCATTCTTTCTTTCAGAGAAGAGGAGGAGGATAAAATGTTGGAAGCCATGATTAAAAGGAAAGGTAAGAAACAAATGGGAAACTTTTTGGAGTGATGTTTTCACTGCTGACCCCAGTAAGGGGCAGCACGAGCCATTAGTGAAATTGTGTGCAGGAGAGATCGAATCTATTCTGTGTAGCCTGGGGAGACTTTCCTGGTGCTGCACACCCCTGTTACCAGAGAAAGTGTGCATGCAGCAGAGGGCTTTGATTCATGGCTCTCATCCTTGCCGATTGTTGGGTGTCTGTACAACTATTGACATCCCACTGTAACAACTTCCCTTTGCAACCCCAGAATTTCACAAGGAGGCGGAGACCGAGAGCAAGAAGAAAGGCAAATTCAAGCCCATGAAGGTGCTTAAGCTGCTGGGCAACAAGCATGACTCCAAGAGCAAGTCACCCAAGGAGAAAAGCTAGAGCAGGGGAACATCAGCAGTGGGAGGGAACCCCGACTCGCCTCTCCCTGGCCCTGGCTCGCCTCTCTCCCTGCTCCCTCCCCAGGCACCGGAGCTGCCACCCCAGGGAGATGCCAGCCCTCAGCCCAGAGTGGGTGAGAATGACCAAAGCCCTCCCCTTCCCGAGGCTGCAGGGGAGCAGGGCCATCCCCTCCATGAAGCCTTGACAACGAGGCAGGGAGAAGATGGATTTGCTTTTCAGATACGTTACCCGATTGTCATTAACTGAGAACAAGCGAAGGAGTTTCGTGTTTGTGGGAAAACTTGCACTAACTGCACCCTGTCCCTTCTCCTGCTCTAACTGTGACAGTTCCACGTGCCTCTGACTTCTGCCAGGAGGGGACTGGGCCTCCCTGTCCCTCCCTGCCTGCCCGCTCTTGTCCCTTTTCTGTCCCATTTTTAACTTCAGGAGAAAACTGACATTAGAATCAGGATCCTTTGGGTTTTACCGGCCAAAACTAAAAGGTTAAGAAAATACTCCTGCATCACCAGGCTCTAGAGCCATAGCCAAAAAAAACCAACTGGTGCCCTATTTATTTTGAGCTGTCCCCTCCCTCGAGTGCCAGGGGTGGGTGGGCTCCGTCCCAAGGCTGAGAGGACCCAAGGGGACGGCTTACAGCTGCTAGGACGTAGCTCACGTGCCCTACTCAGGAACCCCACTGCTGCTAAACACTGCTGACTCTGCTGCCTTCTTGGGGAGGGAGGACCTGTCCCTTTTCCAAGCAAGGGCAGAAAAGCTCAAGATTGACTCAGTGCCGGCAAGGGGCACTAAAATTGTGTCCCTGCTCATCAGTGCCACCCTTGAGCGGCAGGGGAGAGAGGCGCGGTCACAACTGACCTTCACCCAGCTTCATCTGTAGATACTTTGTAAGTGTGCAGATGTGGCTGGTTATTTTTTACACCTCCTTTACTAGATGAATTCAAACCCATCCTAAAACTTTAAACCCCTTATTTTATTTGTCATGTGTGTGCGTGTGTGTACATCAGAGGAGGGAATGGGGGGGTGATGTTCTTCCAACCATCCCTTCTTCCTTCCATTTTTGTTTCTTGCCTTCTCTTCCAAGATGACAAGTTATTTATTGAACTATTGGATCAGTCTGAATTAGAGTTTCATGGGTGTTTGGTTGGTCAGCTGTTCATCATGCCTTCTCATTAGCAAATTAGACATAACCAGCCCTGAGCCATCTGCTGCAGTCTCTTCTAAAAACCCAACAGGCTTTAGCCAAAATGCTCTCAGAGCAGTGCCTTGCAAGGTGGCTGGTGTAGCATTCTGGAGAGGGATCCTCATTTCCCAAAACCAGAGGGACCCGAGCCCCTCCTCAATCCCAGCGTGGCCCCCGTGGCTGGGAGTTGGCCAGCTCAACCCTGCGCTGGTAACGCCATCTCACCCCCGCCATACCCAGCAGGCTGATGAGGAGCAGTGGTAGGGGATGGGAGATCCCAAAGCACAACCCTTCTCCAAGGAGAAACAAATCTGCTTTAGAGCCTGCTGTCACATCGCTGTTGCCAAAGGCCATTGGGATCGCTGCAGCCTGACACCCCTTGGCCCTGCGCCCGGTCAGAAGTTTGATTTGTAAATTATACTGTACTAACTCCATGACTTCCATTCACCTGAACAGAAATAAAAGAAACATTGGATTTAAAAAATATTTCTGGATTAGGTTTCTGGTTCCTTTGTGCACTCGTGCTGTCCCAGGGCCAGGGCATGCTGCCTGGATTTGGAAAGTGGCTGAGAATTGCTAGGAAGCAGAGGATGGGATCTTAAGGAAATCGGAAACTGGACTTAATGCTGGGAGTTGCATAGGAAAAGCGGGGCATCATGCTTCAGCCTGCTGGAGGACAGAGGTGAAGGTATGTAGGAGGTGAGCAAACAGCCATTTTCAGTCTCTGTGGGAATAGAGTGACAATTCTGCATACCATGCTTTCGGGAACCCAAAAATCACAGCAAGCCCACAGCAAAGAGCAGCAGGCACTGGGCTGAAATCCCCTGTCCCTGCTTGGCACAGCTGAGCCCCTGCCCCATGGGGCTGCCACCAGAGGTTTGCTGATGCTGCAGGTCACAGTGACAGTGACCTGCACCAATGCCAGGGGCTCGTGATTGTGCAAGGCCACGCAGTTGCATCTTCCTCCAGAAACATTCCCAGAGTCACGGGGCCAGGAGCAAGCAGGTTACAGGTGTGGGTGGCAGCATGTGTTACCATCATGCTGTCATGAGAAACCTTCACCTCTGGGTAGATGGGAAGGAATTACATTTCTGTGGATGGATTGCTGTACTCTGAGGCACTGCACAGGCAAAAGGAGGCTCTACTTTGTCATGTTTTGGTAGCTGTTGCTATGTATTTTCATGTCTTTAATATTATTGAGCAAGAAGGGATCCAGTGTGTGGGAAGGATTTTACAACTTCTGTCGCTGTTTATGTACAAATTGGTCCTGCCTTCTAGTTTCAGGCAACAGATGGTGCTGCCCCCTCTTTGGAAACAGACACAGACCAGCCTTCGATGCTGAGAGTCTGGGAAGAGTAGGTGGGAACAAATTGCACTTGTGTTTTGCCCTTGGCCTAGTCTTGGAGATTGGATTTGTTCCCAACAGGGAAGGCTTTTGTCATGATCTTTCTCATTTCCTCACTTCTCTTCTTGTCAATGATCTCCATCTCATGCAGTTTCTGCAAAGTACAAAGGGGGAGAGCTGAGCAGGGAGAAAGCCAGCAGCATTTTTTTCTTTTGCCAATCTCAAATACAAAAACTCTATTTCCCTGATTAAGTTACATGCAGAGATGGAAAGCAAGCTGAAAAACCTCTATCCACCATTCTCCAAATTCATGCCTGAGCTGTGCCATGAATGGAAGCAGCTCTCTTGCCCCCTTCCCTGCTCAGATATCAGAGAATACTGTGCTTAATGATCTCTGACACATGGGATTCCCTCCATGCACTGTTCAGCCAAGGCCCTTGCATACCTGTGAGATTTCAGTGAGGACAATCCCTTGATACTTCCTGCCCTGTCCTAGAGCTTCCATCTCTGCCAGGAATTCCCTCCTCTCTTGAATTTCATTCATCACTGATGGATAAGAGAAAGAACTGTAGAAACAGCATGCAGCCAAAAGGCAAGAAAACACATTTCTGTCTAGATCTGAACCCCCAATTTCCTAGTTCTGCTTGAACAGCAGTCCCAACAGGGCAGGGGGAAATCTGCTGTAACACTCATCTTGCTCAACATGTCATTACAATACCTCAGTAGTCCCTTACATAATGGGAAATATCCCTTCCGCCCAACTTCTTACTACTCCCCGACTCCCAGGAACAGTAGTTTTCTAGTTTTCTTTGTGCAGACAATTCTCTTTTGCTTGTGGGCAATTTAACCAGTCTGTGGACAGAGACAGAACCTGCTGTTGAGGTTGACATGCATCACCCAGTGACTGCAACCACCCAAGACCAGGCATGGATCATCAGCTGCCACTTTGCAGCACAGACCTGCAGCCAGCTGATCCAAATCCTGTCACAGATGTGTCAAGGATAACACTCAGCTTGTGACAATTGTTGGAGGCTACCAAGCATGTGTGAAACCAGCTGCACTGGCACCCTGCAGCAGGGACCAAAGCACCTCTTCTGTACAGTTTATTCTAGCACTGCTCATCTTTGTGCTACCACGGCTGGCAAGGGGTTGGCAGGGTTGTACACACACACTGAAGATTCAAGCACAGAGAGGTAGTAGGCAGGGTTTTGCTATCCCAGTATACTCTGCAGGCCAAAGTCTTTCACTGCTTACAATTTTGCTCGACATTTAAGCTTTGCTAGTATAACTGCTGTGATCCTAGAGTGGAATGGCCCAAACTGTGGTCAGGCTCTCAAGTGACCTGGTCTGTGTTGAGTCATGCTTGCTGGGAAAAGGACCAACAGTACCTGAGCTTGGCTTCCCAGGTATCCCTGCACATCCCTAGGCTATTCCCCTGCCAGCAGGGTGCATTTTATGTGGGCAGCCCCGAGAGCTACCTGCCAGCAAACCTCAGCAGTACAAGCTCTGTGAGGATGGCTGGATCACAGCATCACAGCAGCGAGTCCTTTCTCTTGGAAACTGGGCTTTGTGCCTCCTCCTGTAATGGGCTTCAGGTTACTGGCAACACAGCCTGCAGCCCCAGCCCTAGGTGGGAGCTGACTTCCCAGGCTTCCTGCCTGCCTCCCTCCTGGGGACGTGAAGACATACATTCTTCAAACCGGTCAGGCTCAGCTACCTCCTCTTCTTTTTTCTGAATGAGCACCTGCTCCACCTCGTCGTCCACCTCGTCCTTCCCCATTGCTAAGATGTTTTGAAGTCTTCTCTTCTCCTTTTCCAAATCTCCTGTGAATGCCAAAGGAAAAAAATTATTATCAGCATGTCTCCTCATGGAGGAGCCTGACCACACTGCTTCCCTGCTTACCGTGCCAGAGGAAGTGTTACATTAATGTCAGTCCATCCCTGGACTGCGTGCAAGCACCACATGGGTGTACAGAGCCCACCAAACCAACATCAGAGGTTTGGTTCACATTTATGTGCTAGAGAATCACGTAGTGCTCCGTTCTTACTCAAGGACTGTGCAGGTCCCTATCACCTGTCACCCCCCGAGGCAGTGGGCAGAAGTCAGCGAGCACTTACAGCAGATGTTCCCTCAGAGATCCACTTCTAAAGCATCTTTGAAGACTGAGAGCTTGAGGACGTGGAGCAATTCAGATACACTGCCACTACTGAGACTGAGGCAGGGGATGGACAGAAGGGGAAAAGAGGCTCCAGGCAGCACCACGTATTTATTAGCAATGTTTGCTGACTTACGTGTGGGCTGTGGCTTGAATTTCTCTCGGGTGTAGGCATCTCCTGCCTGGCAGACCTTGGCAGGTCGGAGAAGCGGTCTAGCTGGAAGCTTGTGTGGCTGACAGGTTTCTGTGTAGGAAGCAGGCACTGGCTGTTTGCTGGATGGGGGGAATCTCTGAACGGGCAGGGCATCTCCTCCTGGGGAACGAACCAAAAATAACAGCAAATCAGACAGAGGGGACTCTGGATGGATGGATCTGGACCACTGCCAGCAGATCTACCTGTTGATCCATAGCAGCATCACAAACGAAGACCCCAATGCCACAGATGTCTCACCCTGGTCACGGGGCAGGAGACAGGCTGTGGTTCAAGTCACACCGTTGTGCCTTGTTTCCTGGCTGGCCCTTGGGGACACCTCGCCCCGTTTGTCCCCATGTGTCAGCTGCTGTTGTGCTGCTGTTTTAAAGCACTTGCCCATCTGAGCAGGCTGTGGGCGAATGGCCCCGTCTCAAGCAGGAGAGCCAGGGGGCCTCACTCACGTTTCACATAGTCCATCAGGTATCGCTTCTGGGAATGGGTCATCTGCAACTCCTCCATCATCGCTGAAAAACACGACATGTCGGTGAAGAGGCAGCAGAGCCGGGCTGGGGAACCCGCCCTGGGGCCACCCCCGCTCACAACCCCAACCCGAAGGGGAAAATGCGGGTTTGGGAGACTCCAGCCGGGGCGGCGACACCAGTGACGGGCCCGCCCGGTTGTCGGACCGCAGTGGGACGCTCCACTTCGGGGAGAGGCACGGCCGGCCGGACCCCAGCGCCCCAAGAAGCCAGGCCCGGCCCCGGCCCCGCTCCGCCGTTNTAAGTGAGAGCGGGGCGGCCGAGGGGAGGAGGGAGAGGTGGTGGTGTGTCGCGTCTTGGGGCGGTGGCGGGGGTCGGGGGGAGGCGGTCCGGCCCGAAGTGCGACGCGCGTGTCTCTCCCGCAGCTTTGACGGGGATGACTTCGACGATGTGGAGGAGGATGAGGGCCTGGAGGACCTGGAGAACGCGGAGGAGGTGGGTGCTCCGCGGGCCGCCCCGCTGGCCGACCCGGGCAGGTTCTGCCGGGCCCGCAGGATCGCGTCGCGGCCTGGCTGGGCGGCTGCTGTGGTTGGGGAGGCCTCAGGGGTTTCCCCGACATCTCAGGGCCTCGGTGGCGGGTGCGGCTGAGCAGCTGCGCGGGTCTGTTTCCACCAGGAGGGACAGGAGAACGTGGAGATTCTGCCTTCGGGAGAGCGGCAGCAGGCAAACCAGAAGCGGATCACGACCCCCTACATGACCAAGTACGAGCGAGCCAGAGTCCTGGGCACTCGTGCCCTCCAGATAGCGTGAGTATTGCTCACTGTGTCCCCAGCATTGCCACAGCTGCGCCTCCCTTTTCACTGAAAGATGCTTTTCTATTCCCTTAAAAATTCCCAGATCTCCTGAATCCTTTGCATGACTGCTGAGCTTGCATGAGAGTTGCACCCTCTTGGTCAACAGTGGTGCACAGGACCGTGGAGCTCTTAGTTGCACCTGAAGTCTCTGTGTCTCTCCTTGCCTGAAACTGTGCTACTTGTGCTTAAAGAGGGAGCATTTACTAGCCACAGTGAGTTTTCCTAGGTCACAGGCAAAATTACTAGGGAATGGGACAAGTCAGTTCTGGTTTCTGTCTTTCCTACGAGAGCCAGCATGGGCTGGAGAGTTCATAACTAGTTTGTAAAAGCTAATGATGGAGGGAGAGATGCTTCAAAACAGCTTCAGTTGCTACCACAGGGCTGTAGGAATTGGGAATGAAGAAACCAACCTGAAATCTGTTTTAAGTGTGGTTGCATTGTGAAAAGCTGTAAGTTTTTTAAAGTATTTGCAATAATAAGGCCTTATTTATAATAGATAATAACACTTAGAACTTACTTTCAGTGCTGTCAGGGCTGGCTGCTCTTAATCCATTTGCTCTTTTAGACTTGTTTTAACAGTAAATATAAAAAAGTGCTTTTTGAAAAACTGCCTTTTGAGCGAGATTGTTAGGTGGCAAGGGTTTGAGTTTCACCTTGGTTATATCCACCTTCAAAATGAGGCTTCTCTTGTGCATCAAGAAGCTGTTTGCACAGCCTGTGAAGCTGCTTTGTGCCCGTTCTTTCAGTTGGTGAAAGGCAAGAGAAATGGGAGGAGATGAGGTAGGCCTGTGCCAGGCCTTTAATCCAAAACACTCTGGCACCTGGTTCTGCTTCACCTGCATCTTCTGCCTTCAGTTCAGACCAGCAGCAGCAGCCCCCATGGCCTCACCCACACGTGACATGAGCTTTCTCTGCCACCACTGTCCAGTGGATGGGTGTAGTCACAATCCTATGCAAAATGATTAGATTTTTCCTTCAGGAGGTAAAATGCTTTGTAAATCCAGCCCCTCTCTTCCCCTGATCAAGGCCTGGAAGCTGTGAGCAAGTCAAAATGTAAGAGATGTGTTGGAGTTGTAGGAGGCCTGCTCATTTTACAGCAGTTCCACCCTTTTCATTGGATTAATTTTAGAACCACTCTTTTCTAAATGTTTAAGTACAGCAGAGGGCGACTAGGAGAGTGTGGATTTGACCAGTCCTTGAGCACGAGCTGGTTAGCAGAGCCTGAGCGATGGGAGAAGAAGAACATTCAAGTAAAAGTTTGATCTGTAACCATCTGGGGGAATTTTCTTCCTGAAGTGCACAACAGAGCAAATCAGTTTTGCCAGGAAGGTGTCCCACCCTCCTGCTTTATTGGCTGTAGTAGAGGTGACACATGTAGGCAGGTGTTTAGCTGTCCCTCTTCCCTCTGCGTGTTTTTGCTCAAGTGGCTGTTGATGTTCTTCTAGGATGTGTGCACCTGTGATGGTGGAGCTGGAAGGGGAGACAGACCCCTTGCTCATTGCCATGAAAGAACTCAAGTAAGTCACAGATTTTGTACTGATTCCCATAAAGGCAGCAGTCCTCTCCTCATCCCAGCATTTAGCAGTTTATTCTAAGACAACCTTGTCTTTCCTCAGTAACAGTGAGCACTATAGTTGCCTTTTCCTTTTTTCACCTTGGAGTTTCTCCACAGCTGCTCTCTCCCATCCTAGTTGCTCCTACAAATACTGATGATTAGGACTGCTCTGGATCTCTTCTACTTCACAGCCCCAGTGTTCTTTGTTTCTATGATGGGATCCCAAGGCCCTCATCTTTCTGGAATCAATTTAATTCCCCAGATGGAATTGTTTTGAAGCAGCCATCTGAACAGACCTGTGTTCAAATGGAGTGCTGGCAAAAATTAGAATAAGGGTCAGGCTGGTGAGAATGTTCATTTCCTGCACCCTTGCATGCTTGGCTTCTTGTGCTTTCCCCCTGCTTACAGAAAGGTAAACAAATCCTTTTTGGCTGTAGCAGAGGCAGCTTTTGGATGACCACTTGCAGGCCCACCTTGCCACAGCAGAGCTCCCTGCTGTCCCACAGTTTTTCTGCATGATCTAGGTCACATGTAGGTATCCTTCAAGCAACTGGACTCTGTTACTGATTAGGTCCCTGTCCTTGAACGGAATTGTCCCCCTGCTTACCCAGTTTCTCAATGCACTGAAGCTGCTCTTGCAGATTTTGTATCTATTACAACTCCCTTTGCCATTGCTAGAAGCTCCTTAGGCCATATTCCTGTCAGATCTCCAGGCTCAGACTGAGTTGCTTCTGGTCAGTGCCTGCGTGTGAGCTCTGGAAAGTGAGTCAGGGCGGTGCATCCTGTTCTGTGCCAAAATTCAGTTGTAATTCTTGGCATCAGGGAGTTACTTTACTACTGGAAAAACAACCTCCCTGAATGTAAAGAAGTTGCGTTACTTTTCAAGTCTGATACAGTTGAAACCTGATGCCCTGGCTGGATTCCAGACTGTCTGATTATGCTTTGCTGACTTAAATCTACTTTCATGAAGTTAAATTGTGTTCAGCATTTTGTTGCTCTCTAATCGGAAGCACTGGTAGCAGGTGCTGTGCTCCACCCCAGCTGTAACAGGTTTTGGTACCTGAATGGTCACTGTTTCATGTATCCTTCTTAAAGTGTAACTGATGCTCTCAGGATGCAAATTCTTCTGTAAATACCAGTTCCCTGGAAGTTCTCAGAATTCTGCCACATTTTTAGTGTCTTGTGAGGAAAAACCTTCCATCAAACAAAGAGTAGATTTGTTCTTCAAGTCCCTTGATTTGTCTTTCTCCCCCTATATCCATGTTAGATGCTTGGTGTTGTCTCTTAGTGGGTTCAGACCACAAGGCTCAATTCCTGCAGTAGAAACAGAGGTCAGAGAGGTCTTTGGTTTTCATAGTCTGAGGTTGCTGAGTGCTTTGCACCTACAGATGACAGAAGGTTGTTGGGATTTTGCTATATAATATCAAATCACTGGTGCTACACAGCTCTCAGTTAAATCTGATGAGTTTATTGAAGCCACCAAGCACCTCACTTCCATTGCCTGCTGAAGTGATTCAGTGGAGATTCTGACATTTCTGTTCATCTCTCTCTTCCCTCCAGAGCACGGAAGATCCCCATAATCATCCGTCGTTACCTTCCAGATGGGAGCTATGAAGACTGGGGTGTGGATGAGTTAATTATCACAGACTGATCAGATTCCAGCCATTGTTTTCGTTTTTTCTTTTCCAGGGATGTTTCTAATTTTGGTTAGTATTTGTGTAAATAAATTCTAAGTCTCCCTATTTTAATTTAAATTAAATGCATTTGGGGTTTTTCCCCCTCTGACTTTCTCTTTCATCTCAGTCCTACATGCCTGAGAGATGACTTTCTTAGCTGTCTCCACCAGTTGGGGTACTATTTTTTTCTCTGTGTATCATGTACTATATTGGTAAGATTAGGGAGCCAAGTGCAATGCTGTTTCTTCAGCTTTCTTGCATTGTTGAAGGCCTTGTCTTTTAGCTAGGCTTAAGTCTGCAGTAGCTCCCTCCTCTAGCACTGCTCCTCCCTGGTTACAGGACTGATACCCAGTTAAACTCCTGCTGTACAGAAATGCTCTGGCAGGTACTTTGCCTTCAGAAAGACTCCAGCCCTCCACCGCTGTCCCTTCTTAAAATGGGAGTGCTGAGACACCTCTATTGCTTCCCCTAGACAGTTGGGCCTTTGTGCCCTGAGCAGGTTGCTGTGGAAACCCCCAATTTCCTCTTTGGCCAGTGCTGACTGTGGGGCTTCTCAGGAGTATCGTAGAGCAGCTCTCATCAAGCCACCTATTGTTTCCCTGCTCCCTCGCTGCTTATCAGAAGTGGGGATCCCCTTTCAGTGGCACTGCCCCAGCCGGAAGCGCGGCCGCCGCTCACCGTCCCGGCAGCTCGGCAAGTGTGGGTTGTTGTTGCACTTGCTCCTGGTGCAGCCATTCTCTGACACACGGTGGAACTGAGGTCCTGGGGATGGACCAGCCGTCTCAGTTGTACACACCCCGGTGGTTCTTATGGTGGCACAACTGTAGCTAAATCCTAGAGTTCCTTTGATCTGTGTTGTGGTGAAAGATCAGTCACCTGTCCCCTTCAGGTACCTGCACTCTCGCCTCTGATGTGCCGGGAGGTAACGTGCTCAAGTCAAGAGTTGGGCGGATGCCTTACAGTCTGCAAGGGCTTCCAGCCAGCTGCTACCTGGTTTTCATTTCTTAATCTGTATGCTTCAAGGTTCTTTCTCTGCATGGGGAAGATCTGAGATTGGGCAGAACACGCCAAATCCTTCTCAATTATCTTACTAAAAAGAGCTCTCAGAGGTTTTGTTTTCTATTTTTAAAGAGAAGAAGGAGGAAGGTGCACCTCACCTCTGGTTTCTGCCTTATATTATTTTTTTCTTTACACTGGTCCAGAAAGAATATTTCCAGCTATTTTGTGTTAAAGCTTGTGCTTGTATATAAAGTGATCATTTTCCATGCTGTATGTGTGGTCACTGCCTGCATGTGAGCATCTGTGTCCCAAAGGGAGTTTATACCCACCTGCCTGGGAACTTGGCTCATGTAACCAATCATGAATGTCATTCTCTTACCTCTCCCTGTAAAAGCGCCAGTCTTATCCTTCCTCTCTTGGTGTGCACAGGAGGGGCTGGTTTCAGAGGCGATCATGCAAGAGCTGAATGGGTCCCTGGGTGAAATGACAGGTCAAAGGGGATGTGGAGATGTTTGCAGGTGCCCGAAGGGGGTCGACTATGAAGAACACAAATGCTTCCTGGTCCAGGCCATCCTTACCAAGAAAAGGTTAATTTGCAGCACTGTGGCCTTCAGCCTTCTCCCCCCACCCTCCGTGGAATCCTTTAATCACGTTGGTGCGGTGAAATTTCAGCCCTGAAATGGTGCCTTTGTGCAATCGTTTTGGCGTCTGCCATGGAGCGCAGGGTCGTTTTCTTGTCCTTTTTTTTATTTTTTTTTAAATGGCTTCTTTGTTCCCTGCCGGACTCCCCTCCCCAGCCTTGCATCTGTATCAGATACGATTAAAGGGATAGGGAAGGATGCCGGGCCAGCTCCTGCTAGGCTGCAGGAGGAGTGGTTAACCCCTCTGTTACCAGTGGCATTTTCAGTCCTGTCTTACTTGCAAGAACCCTCCTATGTGAGAGGAGGCATCCCCTTCCACTGGAAAATGGTTGAGGCAGAGCCCACTCACTTTCTTAATTTGCTTCTTGAAGAGCTGGAGAGGAGTACTTATGTGAGATTAAGACCTTTCTTTTCCCACTCTTCTGTTCATCCATGCTGTGTCCTTCTCTCTCCCACCCGTGATCAACTTTCTTACCTCTAATTCCACCATGGCTTCCCTTCCTCCCCACCCACATTCCTGACCTGCTCAGCAGTGCAGTAGTTCCCTTCTGGGTTCTTCCCACAGCCTGTGATTTGGGGTAGAGGTTTCTCCTCCTCTCCGTGAATGGTCAGTCCTGTTTTGCATGGAACTCTTTAGCTGGCATCACTATTATTTAATTCATTAAGCCATCCTGCTGTGGATGCTCTTGGACCTATATAGAACTTCATGCAAATAGTGCTGTGCTTTTTAAAAAGCTTTGAACATGTTCCACAGTTCCTAGATGTTCTGCTTACTCTACTCACCCATAAAGTGTTTAGTGAACACAAACTCACTGCATCTGCTCACGTGCACCAGCACTGAAACCCTTAGGAAGCAACTTGTAGTTGTTGTGGAGTGTCTGTGTTAATTGGGCTCCTACCTTTCTGCCATTGGCCTTGAGAGATGTTCTTAAGCAGAGTGATTCTTTCCAGACGAGTTCAGATACCCTCCCAGGACCTGACTATATACAGAATATCTTCTTCAACAAGTAAGAAAGTGTATACACGTATTCTGGAATTTACTCTGTGTGTAAGTGTTTGTGTTTAGGTTCTTGCTTATGGAAGGCAAGAGGGGTGGGGGGTTGAGTTTTTACAGAGAAATGAATTACTGTTTCCAAAATACATGAATTTGTGTATGTGGGGACGTTTTTTTTTTGAAGGTATGTCACCTGCTACCTGGTCATGAGGAACCAAGACAAAAAGCCCCACACTTCTAGAGAACATTAGCAATCACACTAAGAAATTTTTGGGTGAAGCATGTGCAAAATAGGGGGAAAATAGAGGGGGAAAAACAGAGGCTTGCAGGGAAGAGGTCGAAAAAACCCAGACATGCGAAAATGAAACTTTAAAGTTTATTATTCCATATGTTTAATGCAGAGTTAATGGTGCTAGGATGGCACAGAGACTGAGGAAAGGGAGGTGGGGGAGGAAGGTGCTACTTGCATAAATAAGGGGACATGGCTGGAAGAGGTTACATGCGTACAGGGAGCAAACATTCTACATGATCTTTTCAGACACCACAAGGATAAGTCATCTGTAGCTAAGGGAGGCAGGAAGGGCATCTGACAGTCATATCAGCAGAGGGATACAGCAGCACCCATCACAGTCCACATTTAGTTAAAGTCTCTTTCTAGACTGTAATATGCATTGGAAAGTCCCACAGCATGTCTCTGCAATCAGTTGCCAGGAATCATCTTTTTCTGCGGCAATTTTTGTGCCAGTTCACTCCCTGGCATGACAAACCACCCCAGTCCTGGAGGTCACAAAGGAGAAGCAAGCAGACTGTCCTCAGATGTTGGGCTGAAAAAAGAGGTTGATGTCTAAGAGCTGGTTGCTTCCAGTTTGAAACCCAATGACAAAGAAGATTGCTTTGCACCTAAGTAGGCTTCTTTGCTTTCATCATCCAAGATTGAGTCTGTATCTACCTTGCTTAAAGCCACAGGAATATCTTTCCATTCTCAGCATAGATGGGAGGGAGGCGTTGGCTGACTGGGAGACATGATGAATGAATGAGTTCAGCCTGGGTTTGGAGTGGGAGCTCAAAGAGTACTGGAATCAACTTGGGGTGTTGGCAAGTGCATAGTAGCTTTCTTGTTGCTTCATTTCATGCAGGCACCGTCAGATGTGGAAGAGCAAGGACCAGGTTTGCTCAGAGGTTGTTTGGGGTTCTGAAGAGATTAGGAGGGACTGAGAGGCCAGAAATGCCAGACATAAATGAATGATACAGAGTAGTTTTAAGAAAGGAGGATTCACCCATAGCACCGTAATGATTCATTGGTCCTTCCCCACCTCTCCTCCACCTTCATACATGAACGTGTATGTGCACACAGACTATGATACGAGTCACGCTAAGACTGACAATGCTGTTCCCAAATCCCCTGTACTGTTCGAGCAAGCCTTCAAATCTCCATGCTGGGAAGAGTGTGGGATTAAACAGAGACAGGACGGAGGGAGGAGGTGGGGAGAAAAGCTCGGGTGCAGCTGTGGAAATCAGCAGGGAAGCAAGCGTAGGTTGGTCTTCCAAGGGGTTCAAGATTCGTGCATGTGTGAATCTTAGGCAGGACTGCTGCACGACGCTGATTGCAAGGAAGCCGGCCATGCCGTCCTCCCTACTGCTCCTCCCATGACACATCCGCCGAGGCTGAGCGGCCACCCTTCACCTGCAGCAGGTGACAAAGTGTTGGCCATTGTGGCCTGTTGGAAACACTTGCAAACTCCCTGGAGCAGTGTTGGGGAGGGGAAGGAAAGGACAGTCTCTCTCATCGTACAGTCCAGGGTGCGCACAACAAAACCCACCGCAGACCAGTCACTCCATGTCTAGAATCCTCCTCATCTAGAAGGCCAGTAAGGTGTTGCAAGCCAGTCACGTGGCCTGTGTGAAATTGGTAAAGGGTGAAAGGATGATAAACCTTCCTCTAGGTGGGTGTGCCAGCAAGAGCTGGGATCAAGAAAGGCACTTCTGTATACTTGGTGGGTTCTGGTGGCTGGATGGCACTGAGTGACCTTGGAGTTCGGAGGCTCTTCTGCCTGTGCTGATTCTTCGGAGCCTTTCCGTCGCTGCTTCGGTCACTGTTCCCTATTCCCTACGGTCTGGAGAGAGTTGTGTACACGGGCTGTTCCCAATGTGTGGGGCTATGGGACTGTGGCACGGAGGGTGCAGGGTCAGAGATGGCAGTGTAAAGGGGACGTTGGGAAGGTCCCATATAGGAGAAGGCAGAGTAGAGGCCGGAGGCTTGGGTGGAATGGCTGTAGTAGGGTCCCGAGGGCTGGTGGTCTGGGTAGTCAAACTGTGGCCTGGAGATGGAGGGGAAGGCCGAGCCGTAGTGGGGCAGACTCAGGGATGTGTAAGCTATCTGGGAGGTGGAGGGCTGGTCAGTGTAGTGGCCTCCAGGGGCAGACCCCTCCGTTTTCACCTGGGCCTTTGAGTCCACCACCGATGAGGTGGCAGTGGACAAGGAGACTCCATGCTGCTTGGAGATCCAGGCAGAGTGTCCGCTGGCTGCAGCCAGGGCGCTCCCGAGGCCATAGCCAGCAGCGGCCGCTGCCGCATAGCCCCCGACGTGGCCTGGGTGGCCGGCGTGTCCGTTGGGTGGCAGGTATTGGTCGAATTCATTGACATCGAAGGTCTCCATGTTGGACATCACCTCATGGCTGATCTCCCCAATGTCCACATTGCCAAAGTCAATGTGTGGCTTTCCCCCTTCCCCCAGGGAACGCCCTTCTCGTTTGGAATCGGCTTTGCCTGCCTGCAGCTCGGTCTTGGGGGTGGTAGGAGGTGTGGGGGGCCCATGGCTCTGACCTGCAATGCGAAGAATATTTTGAGGAGGAAAAAGAGAGAAGAGGTGAGTTCCAGCTTTATGACGGGCTCTATACACAACCCAGGTCTGTTCTTCTCAGTGTGCCAGCAGCTGTCTAGCTGGAGGCTTTAGTGGAGGGCGAAAGAATTAGCCAAAACCAAATCTCTTTTTATTGTCTTATGGAAAAAAGGGAGGATGCAACAATACCGTGCCTGACTAGAGGAAAGCAAGTGCTTCTGAAACTCAGGCACGTCCCTGTACTGCTGACACCAGCAGTTTGCTTGCTCATGAGCAAGGTGTGAGCCCCATCACTAAGGCTTTCACCATGATGACTTGCCTTTTTTGAGCCTCTGACTTGTCTGTAGCTTGTCAAGAGATTCACTGAGACCCAGGACTCACCTGAGGAGTGTTCTGGATGACCGTCGGACATGGGCGACCCTTCGCCGGGATGCCTGTGATCCAGGTGGGCATTCTTGTAGTGGGCCTGGATGGCAGCGGCCCCACCAGCCTCCCCCTCTACCTGGCCTTCACCCTCGCCCTGGGTGGCCTTGCCGTTTTTCCGGCGGCGGGGCTGGTACTTGTAGTCGGGATGGTCCTTCTTGTGCTGCATCCTCAGCCGCTCTGCCTCTTCGATAAAGGGCCGCTTGTCGCTTTCATTCAGTAACCTGCAGAGACCAAAGTGGGAAAGAAGTGGGGCAGGTCCGTCAGAAAAAACCACCTATGCTCAGTATTGTGGGACACGGTGTGTAAATCCAAATGCCAGGGTGTTGCCTCATGGAGGGTACTTCCCAGAACAACAGGAAGAACTTGGGAGTGTTTCTGTAGAGACAGCAATGCTTTCCTTCTTCTCATTAGTCATTAAGCCTTGACACTGGTTGGTGCCGGTGCTGGGTCCCCCTTCCCCACCTGTGTGATGCTTCTCACCTCAGAAAGTCCAACTTACCGTCTCTTCCATTGCCAAAGGGCAAAATGCAGCCTTTTGTAGCTGTGTTAAATAAGGATGGACAAGCTGCTTTTAAAAACTTTGGGCAAATTAAGGGCAGTTGGAATTGTCCTTTGGACAAATGTAGGGTGGCACACCCTTACTACCTGTAGTGCTGCCTACTCTTGCTCTTCCCCAGACTGTATTTGTTCCAGGTTAACCTCTCCCCTTCTATAGGCTCTGCTCCTAGTTTGAGGCTTTATGGAGCACCTATAGCAGCATTTGATATTGGCTCCACAGTAACCATGTAAAGTAACCTTTAATCATCTTGCAATATCCTAAAAGAGAATTAAAGAAAACTTGGAAGGGGCAGAAACAGTGTATGCTACTATTCCTGGAGCTCCTGCTCACCTCAGACATGGATAATGCAAAAGGCTGAAGCACA
This sequence comes from Dicrurus megarhynchus, assembly GCA_013399195.1. Taxonomy (NCBI): domain Eukaryota; kingdom Metazoa; phylum Chordata; class Aves; order Passeriformes; family Dicruridae; genus Dicrurus; species Dicrurus megarhynchus. The sequence goes on from VXAD01005599.1 coordinate 48,079, forward strand.
AAGGACCAGCCTTTCTTGAACTTAGCCAAGCAGTTGTAAAAAATTTAGCTACTACTTTGCTAGCTTTGTAGAAGTAGATGAGCCTTGGTCTCTGGATGAAAGGCACTGCAGAAATGTAAGCTCCTTCTCTGTATTCCTGCCAGATCATGGGCTGCTCTAGTTAAGGCTCTCTGAGGAAATGGTGAAATGCACAGGCAGGATGCCTCAGAGCACTTGAAGATAGGATCAACTCATTGCTCAAGCCTTTTGCAGCATTTCAGCTGGAAGCACTTCAATTTCATTTTATGATTTTCCTGGGATGACTGGGAACTCTAAACAGCCATTAGGAATGGCAGGGCCCACAAACAGCAAAAAAAAAAATTCCATTTATGTTGTGTCCACACCTTTTTTTTCCCCAACAAAAGAACTTCATGGGGATGGGACTGTGCCAGCACCTTGGCACCCCCGAAGCCTTTAGCACCAAAGTATGACCAATCCTGTTAAGCTGTGGGCTCTGGGGAAGATACAAAGGCCTGAACTGACCTGAAAAGCTGAAGATGAAGAGGAGCCATGGCTCAAGGAATACCCAGGTAAATCTGGTGGGCGATCAAAGGGGTCACCAGCAAGTAGTGGGTTGGTCCCTAAGCACCCCCTTCCCCCCTACTCCTTGTGCATCCCCTCGGCTGGCAGACAGAAGGTGTGTGGCATGGGCTGGAGCCTGTCATGGTGCTGACCTGGGTTCACTCCAGTCAGCCTGAGCAGGTCGTGGCCACACACTACATTCCTCCGCTGCCTTAATCCTGGAGATTAAAGCAACTGAGCCACCATGAATCCAACACTAGCTTTCCTGTCTCCCTCCCACCACTGTATACCACGCTCACACGTCCCAGAGGGCTCTAATCCCTCAGCCTGTGCTGCTCCAGACGGCCCTCCAAGGGCCAACCCTCATAGGCCTTGTGGACTGGGAGCAACCTTGCCTTGGCAAAACCTTCATCCTTGCAGAACGTGGGATTTGGAGAACAGAAGCAAAACCTGCAAAGCTCAGCATCTGAGATCCATCTTGTGGATGGTGTGAAACAGAGCCATTGGAGGCTACACAGGTGTCAGATCTCTGCCCTCTGAGCTACGCTCAAGTGCCTCACCTCCTCTCCCCTTGACAGCAGCCCATGGGCAGTGCCACCAGCAGGACAGAGGCAAGTCCACTCCCCACATCTTTGCCTTCTCTCCAAAGCTGCCTGCTCCCTCCTCCCTCCCACTGGGATCAGAATTCAAATCGGCTTTAGCAAAGTGAAACTGGTGGGAGCAGGCAAAGGCCAGGAGATTTGGGGGGATTTGGATTTCACTTGCTTCCTGCCCTCCCCCTCCTGCCCCCCACGCTCCCCAGGCCATAATGCAAAGGAATCTCGCACGGGCAGAGAAGTTACGGATCACAGAGCAAAGCCCTTCATGGGGCTTATCCAAGCCCGACACCAAATGCTCACCCCCAGGCCGAGGGGAGAGGGGCAAGCATCCAGCGCCGCGCTCTGGGGGGAGAAAGAAGGGCTAAAACCTTCTTGCTTGCCTCTCGCAGCCTCCCCTTGTGCCGCCTGGCATTGCACCGCTCTGCGTGCCAGGCGCCTGGCTTGGCAGCCAGAGGCCTGACCCTGGCTGGGACTCAGCTGCCAATGAGTCAGTACGGTGGTGGGCTTGGGCATTGGGGCTGATGCAAGGCAAGGGCTGGCTGGGAGCAGAAAGCAGCCCTCCTACGCGTCCATGGCCCTAGATCTTGTGGGCATGAACCAGTTCCCTGGGTGTTGCCACCCTCATGCAAAGATCCCTCCATCGGGGCCCCTTGCTCCTCCCTACCAAGCCTTCCTCCCCTTCTTCCCGTGCCTCCCTTGTTTTCAGCCCTGGAGGTGGTGCTGGCTGGCATTTTGGCTGGGAGTCATGCCGACATTTTCAGCAGCCAGCCTCCATTTGAGAGCTGCTCCGCGTCCCACCCTGGGGAAGGAAAGCGTTCAAGGACAGATTTCATGACCGTCAAGCTCCCCCTTCTTTTTTAGTATGTCCTGTTTGTTGCCTGCACCCATCACACACCCTAAGTGGGTAAAGACTGAGGAAGGTGGACGGGGCCATAAGCCCCCTGGCACCGTTTTTGGGGTCAGGTGGGTAACGTGGCCAGCAGGGCATATCCTGCAGCCCCTTCCAATGAGGGCTGGTGCCTGTGAAGGACATGGCAGTGCAAATTCCGGGCTTAAAAAAAAAACCCCAAACCTGGGCCACTGCATCCCATTTTGCAGATGCCTCTCGAGATTTCCCAGCCTCTGCCATCCCCACCCAGTGCCGATTGCTGGGGATGTGCTTGGTTTAATGGTGGTCTGCAGGGAGTCCCTGTGCTCACCAGCCTTTACTTCTATCTAACACACCCTTTTTCTCTATAAGCTCAGAACAGCCAACATTTTCCAAAGTGACAAACCATGGCAGTAGGGTTTGGGTGGCCACCTTGTGAGGGTAGGGCCAGGGCCCTTAGCCTCATCAAAAATTTGAGGCTAAACCATCCAGAAAAATCCTGTCTGCTTGCAGCTGTACCCATGTGTAGGAGCTTTACCTGGGGGACAGTGTAGATAAGGCAGTGGGAACCTCAGTGGAAGAAGTCCAGCCATACCATGGGCAGAAGGCAAGGCTTTGGGCTACTGTCCTGGTAACCTTTGGCCCACCTCCCCTGGAGTTTTGTAGCTGATACTTCCCCCCCAGCCTCACAGAAAGACACTCGCCTGTGGCCAGACACTGACCGTACCCATAACCCAGCTTGCTGTGTTGTATGGTCTCCGTAGGGGTTGGCACGGCTCGGAGAGCCTCAGCCTGCACTAGGAGAGGAGACATTCAAGAGAAGAACCCAGGTGGCAAACTCAGCAGCTTACAACAACCCCAGGCCTGACCCCCCAAGCTTCTCATCTGAGCCACGCTTCCTGGCTGTATTGTGCCCTAAGAAACACACGGGGACCTTGACCTTTGTCTGGTGGCAGTGTCCCGCTGCTCTGAGTCCTGTGCGGCCAGCAGCGGGAGCCATGTCCTGGGAGCAGGGAGGCAGCTGGATGCATGACTGTGGCATGACTGGCCACAGGCTGGGGGCTATGTCTCCCTGTGCTGAGTGCAATACCTAGGGAGGTTTCACTGCTCTGCTATATTTTCAAGGTAAATGCAGTGCCTGGAGGGAGACACCATTGCTCTAAAATCTAGTAGTATTTTGCAGTAAAGGAGTGATATCTTGAAATCAACGTTTTGCGAACAAAAAGGGTGGGTCTCCCCAACACATCCCCTCTCTCCAGCACAGCTTCACAGTCCAGAGGCTGGCAACAGAGTCCCAGGTGAAAGCAAGTGCTGCGGTAAAGGGAAGGCAAAGGGGATCCGAGCAGGAAAGAGGCATCAGATGAGACATTCACAATCAACGCCCTGCCTTTGACTGCCCAAAGAGATCCCTTTGCTGCGGTTACACTAGACACTCACAAGTCAGGGTAAACAGGCTGACATAGCAGAGGGAGAATCTAATGCCCAAAGGGTTGGTTCCTTGTGAGCTAGGAGGTTTGAAAGCAGGAATGAACAGACCTTGCCATTAGCTGCTATAAAGAGTGTTTTAGAAGAGAAGCGTCTGCTTCAAAAAATGTGTCTTGGCTCACCCAAAACTGAGGCCATCCTCTACGAAATGCCATCAGGGTGTGAGAGAATGAGAGGGCTGTTTGCGTGAGCCTTGGTTTGCGTTGGTTGGCGTGAGGCAGGGGACTCTGCTGGGGACTTGTGACAGAAAGTAACAGGTCGATGGGGTTATCGGCAGAGAGCATCCGATGGGGTAGAAGCGGCACAGCCAGCCTAACACATTTGGCTTGGGCACAACGGCTCTCTGCACACTCATGGGCTGGCTGCACTCGATGAGGGCAGCCTATGGATCTGCTGGAGGAAGGAGGGGAGGGTGTGCAAAGGACCCGGGATCTGCACAAAGACAAAGTGAAAATAGATGCGCAAACTGGTGGTGCCAAAGGACAAGTGTATGTGTGCTAGTGAGAAGGGAGGGCATCTCTCAGGGTGCAAAGGAAGACGGGGCTCATTTGAGCCAGCATATTCCAAGAGAGCCTGCTAAGGCTGTGACTGTTGCAGGTCTCTTGCTTTCTGCTAAGCCTCAGCCCCTGTTTCTACCTGTGTCTCTCCTTGTCTATCTCACTGCACCTGCATGGCCTGCCAAAACCGGGACCATCCTAGGAGGGACGGCCGTGGGGCTCTGACTGCCTGTCTCCTTTCCCCTGACCTTCCTCCTCAGCTGTAACTTGGTTTCCCTCTTGCTTTGTGGCACTGCCCAGAAAATAAACCCTGTTAGTGCTGGGATCTGAGTTCAGACAGGCTTGAGGCAGCCACCTGTGACTTAGCTCTTAAGTCTTGAGCTCAGCCAGTTTACTGCTAGTGCACAGTGTAGCCCAGCAGGGAGGGTGAGCCAAGAAAACAAGATCTCCCCAGGCAGTCAGGCAGGGAGGACCAGAATGAAAGTGTCCTCACCAGGAACAACAGGGAAACTTAGTGGGAAACATGGTCCATGCTGCCCAGGACAGAAGTGAGCTCTGCTGAGGAAGCCTTCACTACATCCAACCACCACTCTTGCTCCAGCCAACAACCGCGCCTCCTAGGAGGGGGCTCACCGTACAGGAGTCCCCTCGAGAGAAACCCCTTCCATCCCGCTAAGTCTCCATCCTGCCACATGACCACACAGTCCTCTAGAGGACACCTCCGGACCTCGGCCTTCACACCCCATGCTCCACCGCTCGCTCTTACCTCCAGAGCTTCCCCAAGGTCTTACTGAGCTCGGCGTTGTGCAGGTGGGGGTACTGGTCAGCCAATTTCCTCCGGGCGGCCTGTGCCCAGACCATGAAGGCATTCATGGGCCGCTTGACATGGGGTTTGCTCTTGTTACTTCCATTGACCCGGACGGGCATGGGAACCAGGGTCCAGTCATAGCCGCTCAGCACCTGGCTGACTGCCTCGCGGATGCACACTGGGAACTTGTCATCATCTGCCTCCGAGTCTTGCTGTTCCTTCTTCACCTTCCCCATCTCCCCATTCCCAGAGCCAGTGAGGTGCGGGGAGTTGTCTGATGCCATGGAGGGTCCTGGGGAGAGGCAGTGGTGGTCTTCAGAGCCCACTGGGCTCATCTCCACCTCTGAAAGGTCTTGGTCGTCAGCCATCGTTGCTCTTGAGCCTTCCCTTTTCCTTCTCGCTGCCCTTCTTCTCACTGGGGAGGGAAGGGAGGAAGACAAAAACAAAGGAAAGAAAGGAAAGAGGGGGAAAAGAGAGAAAAGGAGAAGGAACCACCAAATCTGAAAGGGACTCCAAGGTCTCTGAAGAGCTGACCACGAGACAGGGGCTGCTCAATTAAAGCGCAAGCAAAGCAATTGCCGTGCACACCGCAGAACCCGTGATCGATGGGGGTGGGGATGGGTCGGGGCCCCTGATTAATTGGGATATTGCTCCCTATCTCTGCAATTGTGTGGAGCTGACATGTGCTGAAGGGCCTACGGCAAGAGGGATAAGGAGGGTTGGGGACCTGAAAGGAGAGAGACATGGATCATTCTGCCTGGGCACAGCACCCCACATAGGAGTGGAATGTGGAGGAGAGCCACTAAACTTGTGTGGGGAAGTGCCCCTTTATTTCGAAGACATGGAGTGAAATGTCTGGGGGGAGGCATGGGAGGGGAAGCACCGGCACCGTATCTATAAGCCAGAACAGACTGCTATCCCAGGTTCCAGGGAACCTGAGAGGGTGGCACCACCATACAGGGAACCAGCCCAGGCCCAGGATCCACACCCAGAAACCCTGATCCCAACTGTGAGAAAGTGCCTCTGCGGGAACATCTCATCCCTCACTCTCCTGTCACAGCTGATAAACCAAAGGCTTAAAGTACATCTACACTTCATCCACACACACACTCCAGTCTATGTGTGTGTATGCATATGAATACTCACATTCATGTATCCATATCTATATATCTGTATCTATCCAGACAAAAACACGACCAAGTTTAACTTTGAGACAAGCCATAGCTTTGGGTTGCCTGTCCCATACAGTCCGCCTTTCTCCTGTCTGCAGTCACCTCTAAAAGTCCCTGCTGCTGTGCAGCAGTTCCCCCCTCAGAGAAAGAAACACTCTAAAAATAAAGGCCTCTCTATCCTCCCCATCCAGAAATAAAAAAAAAAAAAAAAAAAAAAAAAAAAAAAAAAAAAAAAAAAAAAAAAAAAAAAAAAAAAAAAAGAAAAAAAAAAAGAAGTGATGGAAAAGCATACTTCTGGCTTAACTGGAAAAAAAAGCCAGTGCATAGCAAGAGCTGCTATCCCTCTAGTTTCAGAGGGCAACACAAGCTCTTGTTGGAGAAAATGAAAAAATAAGAGAAAGTAGAGGGGAAAAAGCGCGAACGAAAGTGTGCGCGTGTGCGAGCGAGCTCAGGTAGGAAAACTTACATTGCTGGCCGGTGTGCCGGGCAAATCCTGCGAGGGCTGTGATTTGTATCCCAATAGCCCCCCTGTTCTCTCTCCCAGCCCCAGCGGCGTCGGGGCGTGCAGCACAGGGAGGCTCTCAAGCGAGTGCCATTCCTGGAGGGAGGCTTGGTTTTTACTAATACCCCGGCTGGATGTCTCTAGCTGGCTTTGCTGCTTAGCACCGGGGGAGGGAAGGGCGGAAGGTGGAGCCAAGCACTCCTCAGAGCCAGAATACGGTCGGCCAGGGACGGCGGGGAGGGGACACAGGCAGCCCCCTACCCCACCTCAGACACCAGCACGTTCCTTGTTTTCCATGGTGCCAGCTTCTTCATGAGAACTGCTGGCATTGGGCTGCTCTCAGTGGCATGGCCACCCCAGAGGTGGTGCTGGAGGATTCAACCCTGCCAGGTTGGGGTGGTGGGATGCTGGATGGGGTCTGGGTGGTTTGGGCAGAAGGGTGTGCATCCCCAGGATGGGGGTCCCCCTCCTTTCCCCTCATAGCACTCCTGAAGGGTCTAGCGCTCCCCATGTGCTAAATGAGTCCCTGGTCCTTGTCACAGAGTTGCACGAGGATTCCTCTGTGCTGAAACAAGTTGATCCGGGACCCTGGGGTCAAGGCACCGTGAAAAGGGCATCATTCAGACCTGCATCTGCAGGGTGGGGAAGAGGATGCAGGGGATCTGAGGTGTTCTGAGGGTGGAGGACATCAGGTCCAAGGAAAATGCCATGCTGCTGGACAGTGGATACCAGTTTGAACCTTCTTAAGATTTTTGCACTCTAGGGATGGGTTCTGTGGGGTCTTGCCAAGACAAGCAGGCTCTGCTTCCTCCAGCATGCTGAGCTGCTCCTGAAGGCAAATGTGTGGTCTTTCACAAGGAAAGTGGGGTTTCCTGGTGAGAAGGACTCTCACACTCACTCACCCTCATTCTTGCTGCTCGTGCACAGGAGACATGTAATGGACCTCAGTTCTCAATGGTTTAGAACATTTTCCCTCATATCGTCCGTTTTCCAGCTCACTTTCCTTCCCATGTGCCTCTGGTAGTTGGTTTCTTCAATTTCCTTTGCTACCAGGGCTGGTATAGACCAACACCAACTCTGTAACCATGAGAAGGCACCCACAAAAATTCTGATGATCTCCTAAGGTAGCAATGAAATAAACCGAGCTCCTGGCCCAGTTCCTTGCTGGAGACCCAACCTGAAGACACTTCAGTGCTAAGCCAGAAAATACAAAGAGATTAATGCATATGGCCCTGGCAAACAGCTTGGAGGGATTTGAAGAACACTTTCAACTCCTATAGCAGATATTGACCGTCGGGAAACTTTGTGTTAGAAAGACCAGTAAAATCACTGGCTGGCACCGCATGGAGCATGAGGGAACCAGTACCTAGGATGGTGCTGAGCACGCTAGCTAACCCCTCAGAGCAAACCTGTGGGGCTGGTTGCTGCCCCTGCAAACCTGGCTGACAGATTAGGGCCATTTCCCTGCACTCCTGGTGTGGTCTGGAGTAAATAAAGCTCTGAAACCATAGGGTGACTGCAGGGAAAGCCTCACTGAAGTCCAGTGAGAAGCCTTTATTGAACAGAGTTGGGAGAGGGAATGGCTACATGCCATTGGGATCAAGCAGGCAGCTCTGCTTAAACAAGCTTCCCACAGAAAAAATAACTGTCAAGGGATCATCTTCTACCTTTCTTCTCTTCAACATTACCTACTCCAGAAAAAAAGATGGGTTCAAATACTTTTCTTCATATGATGCCTTTTTTCCTTAGGAAGAGAGGAATGTGAGTGTCTTTTTGATGACAAGAAAACCCAGTGGAGGGCCTCGCAAAGCAGCACCAAGGCCCTGCTTCCGTGGCCAAAGCAGCAGCTGGTCAACCTCAAGTCTTGCCATTTGGGATGGGTTCTCTCACCAGTAGACACCCCAGCTGTAGCTGGCACAAGAAGAGGACTCACAGCACAGACAGGGGCAATTTGGCAGCTCACCCTTTGTCTGGCATGCAGATGACCAGCAAAAAAAAGTGAGGTGAGGTCAGTTCATACACAGTCGTCTGTGGCCCACCGGATGCAGAGTCAGTGATACTGCAGAGCTTGTGGCACCTTCCCCAGCCAGTAGGGATCATCCTCAACCTACAGGGGCCCTGCTTAGGAGGTGTGGGAGAACTGGAACTGGAAGATTGGTCTCCTGCCCCTCAAGAAGGCAGCTACTGCTGAGAAATACCACCCTGCTTGTTCCCCTGGCTGCAGCCAACCTCCGACCTGGGGCAAGGAAGGAGAATGACACAGAAAATGGCCAAAAAAATGGTGTTTATTTGCCCTCCCTTCAGGTGGCTAGTTCCTGAGGATTCCATGGGAAAGAGGGAGCATGGCAGAGCTTTCTTGTTTCCCTCTGGAGTGGGGATACATGGTGCAAGGCTTCAAGTGATAGGGGCCAGGGGTCCTCTAGTGCTTTGCTGGAAAAGATTCCCAGTCAAGAGACAGAAGAGCCCCACAAGGCACTGAGCAAAGTTTACAGCTTGCTCAGCTCACACCCCAAGTGCAACTCTGCAGGGAGAACATGGTGGTGCTGACCCACCACTCCCAACTGGGCAAGAAAGGAATCAGACCCAGAAGGGATTTCAGTAACCTCCAGGGCACTGGACCAGTGTTTTTCCCACTGCTCACCAGCCCTGTCAGAGCCTGCTACCACCAGCCAACCAGGAGCCAAGTCCAATTTGTGCCTTGTTGGTAGAGCTGTGGGTGGCTCAGCTACAGAGAGGGATGTCCTCAAAGGAGCATGTACCAGCCATACAGTCTCTGCAATCTCAGTTTCTCCTTGTATTTAAATGCTGAGGAAGGGGCTTTCCCCCTCCATTCTGCCTTTCTCCACTTCTTGTATTTTGTCTCTTTTGGTCCTGCCTCCACTTTTTGAACTCTTTTTTATTTTTCAGTCCATTTCCCCCTTTTTTCAGCCCCCTCTCAGAGCACTGAGTGTTTGTATATCCTTTTCCAAGTCTCTTCTGTCCATGTATCCTGTGTCCATACCACTCCCAAAGATGATAGGAAAGAGACCCTGCTCCAGGCTGGCTGCTCAGTGAACAAGGAGCATCATCGCAGCAGCACCTGCTCGGTAGGGTTTCAGCAAGGGGACCACATTGGTGGGACACCTCCACCACCATGGTGGGACCACGGAGGTTTAGGGGGAGGGATTTTGTTAGATGACACCTATCCCCTGCACCTGTGGCAAGGGAGGAGTTAGAGGGGAGAGCCTGTCCACAGCAGAGGAGCAGCAGGATCCCCAGCACGAGAGCCAGCTTTTGTCCCCTGCCCAACTTCGGGGCACAGCATCGGTATTGTCCCAGGACTGCCTGGGAAAATGGGAGGGGTTCCCTGTGAAATCTTTCCATACAGTAAAACAGCGTCAGAGCTGGGGAGCAAGGAGGGGACGATACAGACATTCGAAAAAATACACATACACACCCCCAGCCAAACAATACCCACAGTGTGCTGAGGGAAAGGGAGACCCATGAATTGGGAGTTTGATAAGGATTTTCTCTCGCGCGCGCCTGCTCTCTCAACGGCCCCTTCAGTTTTCACAACAACCNTGGGCCTTAAACAGTGCACGGTCTTTGTTCAGGATACAGGTGAATGACAATCATGTGATTAACACACACTCGCACACACACACGCACGCACATAAAAAGCTTTTTAAGAGCGTCCAGCTTGCTCCAGACCCAAAGACGGGAGAGGAAGCCCGGGCTAGGAGGAGCTGAGGCGGCGGCAATGGCCAGGATGGGGACAGCCACTGGGATGGATGAGCAGGCACCACCTCCTCTTTGCAAAATCCCCTTCATGTGGAGGTGGGCACGTGAGACAATGAGGGGCAGGTGGTGGTGGGGGGCAAG
>VXAD01005611.1:0-68029 GCA_013399195.1 Dicrurus megarhynchus
CCCGCGCAGGCGCGGCGGCTCGCGCCCCGCGGCCCCGCCCCCCAGGCGGCCCCGCCCCCAAAACAAGGCGCACGTGCGGCGGGATGCTCCCGGCCCGTGTTCCCTTCCAGGGCAGCCGGCCGCGGGAATACACATGGCCCGAGCGCCGTGGTGGTGGCCCGGGCTCGTCACCCGGTGTGCAGCGCTAGTTTACACACCGGGGTGCTATTCCCGCCGCTCTCCGCGTTTTGTTCCGGTTCGCGCCGGGCAGGGAGCCGGGCGGTGAATCGTAACTGGCTGGCTCCCCGGTCATCAAAACGTTGCACTGTTTATACATTTTAGCGGACAAAGGCGTCAGCATTCCTTGGTTACAAATGACATACCTTTTCTATTAATTAGTACTCAAACCGCTCTTTGCTCGTCATTCCTCTCCTTTTCATGGTAATTATTCCGCAGGCTAAATTCTGCTCTCCTTTCGAGTCTGGGGTCCGCTTTGAGTGGGTGGCCATTGAGTTTGTGGTAGTGATCGCCCACTGCCGGAATTACTTTTCCCCCAGGAGCTGCTCAGTCCTGCTGACTTCACTCCTGGCGGCTGTCATTCAGACAGCCCATTCATCCTGGGATTGTCTTCCCTTTTCCTTTGAAGATTAGCTGAGCATACAATGTTCACAATGCAATTGCTTAATCGTAACTGTACAGCTATAGCAATTGATAACAACTAAAAGAAGTTGCAAAGTTTGATTCAAATCTTCAGGGGCTTGATGACAGCAGTGCCTGGCCTCTATTATTCTTTATTGGATGTCTTAACTCCCCTGCCAACCCTGGTTAGTCTGGCAGCAAAGGGCACTACAGCTCCCACCTCAACAGCCTCTCCATCTACTCCATTCCTAAATGACACTTCCTGTGTGTCCTCCACATTCTCCTTTCTTCCAGTCCTTAAAAAAAAAGTCTCTTCTCCTATTTCCCCTTCTGTTATTTCTGGCTTTTTTTATCTCATTGCTCACAGCTTCCCATCCTTTCCACTTCTCCTTCATCACCGAAGCTGTAGGAAAAACTGCCTCTGTCCCAGCCACCTCCTTGCCAAGTCCTTTGCTGGTCAGAGGTCAGCTTTGAAGTTCCCATCTCTAATCAGTGGAACAACATGCACTGAGCCAGCACCAAGAAGCCCTCAGAGAATCTGCTGATTATTCTTGTTGTTGTGGGTACACACAGACAAAGAAACTTGCCACAGTTTTCAAAGAACCAACTTCTTAATGAGTTCACACTGTTTACAGTAATTAGAGGTCGTATAAACAGGTCCCCAAATTTAGCATAGCCCTGATACACAGAGGATATGGAGGCCTAAAATGTCACATGTGAACATTTCTCTGGGGCATCTGCTCTCCAAAACGCTGTGGAAAGCTGAGAAGCCTTCACATGAGCTGCACGGACCCCAGTATGTCACAGATGTGAGCTTTGTGTCTGAAAGCTGTCTCCCAAAATGGTACATTGTGAGGCTCAGGTTGGGCTTTAAAGAAGTTTGGTCTAACATCACCAAATCCCTGATAGATGTTGGTTATTTTTGCTCAACCCTCCCCCGCCACTGCTCCCAGAAAACAAAACCAACCAATCAAAAACGCCACCAAACCCAAAAAACAAACTGAATGTCTTAATGAAGTAGACAGATTTTACTAGATTACCGAAAATGTGTCATGTTTTATGAGTAAGAGAACAAGGAGATTTAGATCTCTTGCACTGCATAAACTTTAGGTTAAGAGGTAAATTAGTCTTGTTTTTTTTTTATTCTGTGTCTTAAGATGGCCTTGCCTGTATGGAGTTTATATTTCATAAATATGTCATTGTGTTAATACCACATTCCATTGCTTCCAATCACTCCTGATAAGTTTACATGCACCTATCAAGAAAGTGCATCAAAACTGTAAAGGTTTCCATAAAAGCTATTAGTTTAATACTAAAGAAGAAGGTGGAGGTTGGAAGAATGTTAAAGCAAAGACTGGAGAAAATGACACATGGATAGGATTTGGTGTTTTAGAAATTTTGCCTTGAAGAATAAATTAGAACAAAGAGCAAAATTCAAAAATAATAAAGACTGCACGAGGCAAGAAAATATATAGCTGATACCTCAGTAATTTGAGAATGTCAGGCCTGTATGTTAATGAAGTCATTATTTCTGAGTAATAAACAATAAGTAGCTAGAATTGGCCTTGTCAGTGTCCATCTTGAGTACAAAGGTGAAAAAAATCCCCAAAGCTGAATGTTTAATTCGCTTGATTTATGATTTCTGTTGATTACATCTGCTAGAAAATTCTGGCTTATGTAAAAAGAGGTGTATTATGTCAAATTGTATCTGCACATCAGGGACTTCCTCAAATTACTTTCACAGCAGTTATTATGCCTATAAGTGGTTGTGGTTGTAAAATTGCTGCTCAGAAGGTCATATTAAGTTTTCTCTAACAGTGCTTATCTCATTTTTTGCTGGTTCTTACTAACCAGTGTACCATAATAGAAATGGACGAGGACCCACAAGATCTCATGGGAGCCAGACTCAGGGTGGGGTATTCTGTGAAATCTCTTCCAAAATAAAATAACGTGACTCAGGACTTTGCAGATTTGGACATAGCTTTTGATGACCGAGCACTGCAAGTGGCCAGATCCTTCTGTTTTCTCTTTCCTTTCCTTTCCTTTTTAATGTAGGGGAACAAAGTTCAGTTTGTAACTGAAGCTGGGCTGTGTTTTTGGTTCACCTTCACCTAGGCTGCTGTCTGGGACTGGAGTGCAGCTGAAGGTGGGATGGGCTTTTCCTTGAGGGAGTGGTGGGGATGCCTCTCTCTGGTCTGAAGGTGGCACTATAGGGCTGTGTGTGGAAGGCACGACAGTAGCTGGGAGCTGCTGCTGTCTCTATTAGTTGTGGCTGTGTGGCACGCAGTCCAGCCTGGAGTGCTCAGGTAAAACGAGGAATGATGTATTCTGCTGCTCTTCCCTGTTCCTTGCATGCTGAATATGGAAAGCAACCCAGCATATGCGGAAGCTGCTGGCTTCAGCTTGATCTGAAGCAGCAATGAATCTGACTCTAACAACCCAAATGAAACGTAAAGGCAAGGGGTTCATGCTCTGAGGAACCTCTGAGATTGCTGCGACCTTCTTGTACGCAGTGCCATTGGCCAGCTGACTTCATCTGAAAGCAGCTGGGATCACCTGAACATTGTCCTCTTCGTCTTCCGCAGGAACTGCCCTCAATCTACAAACACATTTGCCAATGTGCGCATGTGCAGCTCACACCTAAGAACTACTAGCACTGAAATCAGCATTAGGCAGACATTACATCACTCTCTTTCAAGTATGAAAGTGACATCCATATATTTTAAATAGTAAGGAATGTAGCAGTCTTTCTTGTTAGGTTAGTACCTTGCTTTTAGAAGGACCTCAGCCCACTTCACATGGTGTGCAGGTAGTCTGAATTCCTGCTCCTCAGGGATCCAAGAAGAAGCTGAGGATCCTCAAGGGACCAAGTGCCTAAGAGGTGTAAACTGGTTCAGTCCCACTTGCCACAGCAGTGCTGAGGGGTTGGGTGTTTACATTGGCACCACACCAGGGTTACCTCCTGTTGTACCAAGGCTGTCACCTGCTCATAGTGATCCCGAGGCAGAACAAGAGAACTATCAAACCAGTGTGATATCAGGGAATCACCCTGCTGGGGTTACCAGGGCAGACTTTAACAACTTATATGTACTCCATATTATACCACTAGAAGTATCACAGGCAGAGAAATATGATATATAATTGTAGTTATGTATGGAAATTTATGGGTTGGATGCTTCTAAAATCACGGGGTCATCCCTCTGCTGTTGGCCCAGAGTGATGAGAGCTGATAAAGGAGACTGCAAAGGTACATTGGTGCTGTAATTGAACTCCTTTATCTTGTCCTATGGGGAACATTTCCAAGAGTAAATATGAAGACCACAAGCTATGCTACTGGCAGCTGGTGATGGCTAGAGTCTGCCATGCTGTGTGCTACACATCTGCTTTATGCTTTCATCATGCTCTCTTCACCAGCAGTAGGGAGAAGGAGCCACACTGCACAACATAGTATTGTGAACAATCACCAGAAGATGGGATAAGCTCATTTTAGGATAGCTTTATGCTATAGCACAGAGATACAAATTTGCCCTGATGTTGGATTGAATACTATGTCTTTTTTGTTCTTGCAGAACCCTTCTTTAGGTGTTGTGTCAAGGGAGTCACTTTTACTAACATAAAGCTATATAGATATGCTGTATTTAGAAAAGAAATGCACAGAATAGAAAAAAAACCCAAATAAAATCAGACTATAGGCCACAGCTTTTAAAAACAGTTAGTGATTTAATTTTTCAGGAATCCTGTAAATAGAGTGAAGGGGCCTAAATACTTATTTCACTGTGTCAAGAGATGCACAGAAAAATGAAGACAACAGAAATTTGGGACATGTTATTAGCGTACATAAGTCATTGACAGTGTCTAGAATCCAGGCAGATTGATTTGACATCCATGTTTTATGAAGTTAGCCTCATGGTGTCACCAATTAACTTCTCTGTTGGTGAAATGATGATAATGGGATGTAATCGGCTGCATATGTTCACTTTTAGCAATAAGAAACGGCTGAGGGGGTTGATATGTTCAATACCATACACTTGAACTAGAAGATGTGTCAACAGACACATGAGGTCATGTTCATGTTCTCCATTTCATGCTCAAATCGGTTCTCCCTGTTCAGAAGAACTCATGAAAAGGTCTCTCATTTGGGCCCTGTTTCTCAAGTGCATATCCTTGAAGACACAATATATTAGTCTCGATTAAATTCTAACTCTTTGGTTTCATGGAATGCAGCACCAGGAAGCAGCCAAGGCTGGCTTTGAACACAGGTGTTGAACCTGCATGGTTCACCTGGATGGCTCAGCAAGTGGTGCCTCTGTCTGGGTCAGTGTGTGAGCTGCATGCTCAAGGAGGAATTTATCTGGTCTCATCCCATGTTGTAGGTGACTAAGTGGTGGATGCATCATCTCATGATCCCAAAGCCAGCTGCATCAGGGACCTGTCCAAAACGTGTCATGGTGCCCATGCCTTGCTGTGCTGGGGGCTGCAAGTAGCAGTGCAGCTGGGTCCTGGCTCATGGAAGTACTCCCATGTCCCTTGTCCAGGTGTAGCCTAAACACACACAGGCTTTCTGGGCACCGTCTGTATCAGTGCAGAATGGGAGGCACCTCCAAAGGGATCTTCAGCCCATAGGTCACCACTATGTCTGGGGACAGAGTGGATCACCTTCTCTCCACTGGCTCTTTTTTAAGTGGGAGCCCAATGCCAGCTTTGAAAAACTAGCACAGACACCTAAAAGTAGGAACTATCAAACCCTACCCCAGGGGGTTTGGTTTCATCTTCCTTTCTCTTGTGCTGATGGAGAAAGGCCAATGATGAGGCACCAGACTGGAGGGGAAAAACCACGGAATTCCCTGAGCCAGTGCCCTGTGTCTGTTCCCTGCCTTTCTGGCTCCCCAGTGACCTATTGCTGCCATCATGCTCACTGCAATTTCTGCTTGCACTTGGCTTTGGAAGCAGCAAGGAGGTGTGTTAATTTGGCTGATGTTACATTATTTTGCAGCTTTTAGGCTTGCTACTGGCAGTTCATCCTTGCATTGGAATTAAAATGGGCAACCTTTTGTTCAGGTTTGGTGAGTAAAGCCAAATTTTAATATGCTTATCTTCCTCTCTAAACTGTTACATTCCACGATACATGCAGCCTGTAGTGGCATCCTTGCCTCTGAAAGCTGCTTTCATTCAACAATCTAAACAGACTGTGAAACTCCTGGAATATATTTGTTTTGTTTTGTGCACAGATGTGATTAGAGGGAGACCTGGTGGGACACAGGCTGGCAGTGCTAAGCTGTGCTCAGTGGAGTGAGCTCTCTGACCAGCAAAAGAGTTTTCTGGTCATGAGTTTCTGTGTTTTTCCGCCTCAGTGTTGTTAAAATAAGTTAAAGTAAGTTGCAACTGCATGTAATGCTTTCCTGGTGCTGCTCCCCCTCCTGAATGTAGTGATATGCAGCCATGAAAGCAGCCATGCAGCCTGGGACAGGCCAGCTTCCACATAAGGAGGCCAAAGAATGTCACACTGCACATCTGTCATGGATGTAAGGAGAGCACAGCAGCTGGAAGAGGGCTGGGAGGAGAGAAGGCAGTCATGTGTGAGGGGATGTCCCTACGGCTAAAATCTTGCTGTGGTTTTGCCTGAGCCTGGAGATGTGATCTGTGCCAAGATGGTTTGAAAGGATTAGTCTGCAGTGCAGTGTTAAGGCTTTCACTGCTAAATATGTGATAAATTTCTCCAAAGCCACAGAATATGTCTGTTTTAAAAGCTGCAAGGTTAGAATTTTCCAAGTTGCTATTATATACTTATAAAGCATTCCACAAAAGAAAATCTCTTAGTAACTGATACATTTTAATGGATCAGACTTTGGGTTATTTCTTTTTTTAGACACACATAAAATTCAGAATACCTGAGGTCTAAAGTGGATTTTTTTATACGCAACGATTTTTGCATAAAATAAATGTATTACCTCTGTCCTTGCATTTGCTAGGACAGAGGTAACCGAGCTGCTCCATGTGGATGAGGTGTGCAAACTCCCTTGCGCTACAAAAAGGACCACCAGACCTGTTCACGAGTGTCTTCAGGAAGAATTTGTGCCTAAATATAATGATGTCTGTGTAGGAAGTGAATCTCAGTTCCCAAAATGCAATTCTGTCCCTGGTCATGCACATAATTTTTCATGACTGTGTTTCTGCCTGGTTCACTTTCACTTGTAGATAACCTTGTAGCTAGTTTTGCCTTGTAGCTATTCTTTTCCATATTAATTTTTTGAAAACAAACGTTTGAAAATACTTGTGGCTTATGAAGAAACTTCCTTGATTTCTTCTTTTTATTAAAAAAAAAAAAATTCTGACATGTTGATTGAAATGAATGGGCATGGATTTCCACCAGCCTACAGTGCTAGTGGCTGAATATTGTTACTGATGGCTTATATAAAATGTGTTTCATGATCTTATCTAGCTTCCAGGTTGTTGCTGTCACACAAATCCCACACAGATATCACCAGTTAGAGAAGAGGTTGAAGACAAATGAGACAGATACTTTTTTCAGCAGATGTTACAGAATTTGTAAATCTGTCTTGAGACTTGACCCTCACTGTGTGTCTCTTTCAAAGTGAGCCCAAAGGTTTTGTTCCCTGTAGTCTTTCAAGTGTGTTTTATGTACAGCAATGCCCACAAATGGGTACATCGGAGGCACCAGCTCTTTGCAAATGGCTCTTGCTGTTACAAGTGCCCCAGCAGGGCTGTGCTCGTTTTCGCTGGGGTAGAGTTGATTTTCTTCACTGTGGCTGGTATGGGGCTGTGTTTTGGGTTTGTGCTGAACACGGGGTTGATAATATAGAGATGTTTTTGTTATTGCTGAACAGGGCTTACAGAGGCTGGGAGGAGACACATCCAGGACAGGTGACTCCAAATGACCAGAGGCATATTCCAGACCATATGACATCATGCTCAGTATATGAACTGAGGGGAAGAATAGGAAGGTGGGGGGATGTTTGGATTGATGATGTTTGTCTTCCCAAGTAACCGTTATGTGTGGTGGGACCCTGCTCTCCTGGGGATGGCTGAACCCCAGCCTGCCCATGAGAACAGGGAATTAATTCCTTGTTTTGGTTTCCTTGTGCTTTTGCTTTTCCTATTAAACTGTCTTTATCTCAACCCATGAATTTTCCAGCTTTTACCCTTCCTGTTCTCTCCCCAGTCTCACTGGTTGGGGAGTGAGTGAGTGACTGTGTGGCTCTTGGTGGCTGGCTGGAACTAAACCACGACAAGAGCAAATGCCTTTCTCAGCCATGAGGGCAGGTATGTTCTGCAGTCCCTCCTTCTGCTTAAAACCATGTGTTTAAGCTTGATTCTTTTGTATTAAGATCCCTTTGGATCACTCTGGCAATGTAAATATCCTGGAAGCAGGTACAGGTGGAAGACTCAGAGTCCAGAATTGAGCTTGTAGCTTTTCTGCAGCTGTGTACCATGTAGGATGAGGGATGGTGCTTTCATTCTGTGGGCAAAGAAATTCAGAGCAGATTCCCATTAAGGCATCCCAAAACAGATACCTGCCTACATCTACTTGGTTACTTGCCCATGTACCCATCTGTCAGGATGGCAGTGAGCCCAGACCAGTTGGATCCTCTTGGCAGGCGCTGCTGCTGTGCCAGACATGGTGTTTGGTGCCTGGCCTCCGTAACCAGGCAAGTGACTCCTCCAACAGCTACCACATACGTGTCTGAATAATGTCTTTTCACTCCTGAACACGCTTTCCCTGACTTCCCCTGCACTGAGGACCATGGGCCATTTGCCAGATACATGGTTTGCCTTGCAGTAGGCAGCTTGAAAGCTCTCACACGCCTTCTCCTTTTAAGGGACAGGTAGCATTTGCCAGTAAAGGTCTTGGGCCTTTCCAAGGAAGGTCATGCCACTGTCAGTCCATAACAATAGGAGAACAGTGACTTTAAAAAACAAAATCATGCTGAGTTCAAAGCACGAATTGAACTCTTCAATTGCTGAGTGGATGAAGTGTTGCCCGAGAATATAGATGTTCTTGCCCATAAGGAAAAGAACAGGAGAGGTTTTCCGTGCTGAAAAGTAAAGTGAAAAAGAAATGGAATGGAACAAAATTCTAGTCACACCTGAAAATAACAATTGCAATTGATTGTCTACAGGAACACCATCATCCTTTAAAGTTATGCAAATACATATTTACAGGCTCCTGTCAATTAAGCCATGAAAGCTCTGTGTGTTGATTTCAACAGTGTCTAGATGGACAAAATCAAAACAATTTTATGTAACAGAAGCAAGGTAGGTCAGCTTCTTCTGGGAGACCAAAGAGGATAATTTTCTGACATCACTTTGCAGATGGGGTGATGCTCATGCTCTGTATATCACTGTCTGTGCTTAATATTTTGGCTCAGGATTAAATTTTACTGCTGCTGAGACTTACAATCCCTCCCTCAGTTCCAGAAATCAGATTTAGGTCTACATAAAGTCCTTCAATATAAAGCTAATGTAAACAGTGTAGGACTTAATGGAAATCCTATAAAAGCATAAATCCACTGGATTTATTTCCTGAAGCAGCAATGAGGGTTAGTTGTGCAGAAGCTACAATTGATCCAACATGCCTGGCTCTGTATTTTGTAATTTGCCTTTTACAGCAGTGTTTAAGCACCTTGTATATCAAGGAGATTCACACTGATTAAGACAAGATTGATTTCGATCCCTCCTTTGGAGACCAATGCAAAGTTATTTTGGGTCTCCTAAGTGGTTTCTGCTGCATACATATAAAAAGATAGATTCCATCATGGGATAAGGGTACATAGTACAAGCCTGGTCTTGTTTCTTGTGAGGGAGAACTCCACAGCTGGGGTGCTTTATACTGTGTTCTTTCAGCTTCTGTACCTTGTGCATGATTGGGTACCTTTCTTTTGCAGAAGGGCTCAGAATATTTTCGTTAGTAGTAGTTAAAATGCCACTCCATCTGATACTGTAAAAGGAGATTTTGGGAGATTTGCCTATAGCCTGTCAATGCTAAAATTTTACTGAAAGGCTTCTAACAAGATTTAAGATCTTAGTCTGGACTTCCAGTTGTGATCTAATAGGATAACTCAAATGATGCTCACGGTCCATAGTGATAGGAAAAGGTCTTGCGTCTGAATAAACAATTTGTAGATATTTTAAAAATTCCAGACACAAATCAGGCAGAAATCCAGAGACTGGATACTGAAGCTTTCTCTGTTGGAGACATTAGCAAAAATTACACTGGGTCATCCTCAGATTAAAAATCCAGCCATTTAACACCTCTTGCCTTTGCCATCTTCATTTCTGGTTCATCATTGAAAAATTATTAGAGAAACTTGGAGGATTCATTAAAATTTAAATATAGAATTCTTTATATTCTTTATTGCTGTCAGCAAAGCGGTTGTTTGCTTGGGCTACTCCAACACAGCCAGACACTGCTGGGCAGTTCAAAAGTGTGATGATTAGGAGAGTTTAAAAGAGCCCTGCTCCTAAATATGCTGTTTAGGCCCCGCTTTCTTGATTTTATATTGCCCCTTTAAGTTAACATCAGTCAAGGTGATTAATGTCTTGTCGCTCTACAAATGGTTTCCACAAAATATAAATTATGGCAATATTTTCATATTATCTTGTCTTTGTGACTAACCAAAAGGAATTCTAGTAAGCTTGTAAGACCAGCACATATTTATTTTCCTTCTTAGCTGGGGAAATGGCTTCTTTTGACTTTTCTGAGTAACATACTTGCACACTTTGCATTAACATTCACCGAGATTAGGTGAATGTCTCAACTCTAAATATTTCCAACCTGTATTTCTGAAAACTTAGAGTATTCCTTCAGGGTTGGGAGAGTCCTGGCTGGGCTAACAATAAGATTACACACTGATAGGCAGCCTTTCTTTGGAATCAAATTTTAGTACATCTTCAGTGTTTGATATTGTTGGTAACAACTTTGGTCCTGTAATAGTAATCAGATTTTCTAGTGGCATGTCACTATTAATTTCTGCTATTAGAGTATTTCTATTCAATCAGTTGTTAATATTCCAATTTAAATCATAAATTCTGCAGCCACAATACACTTATAGTTTACTAAAAATTTCAGTGAAAACTTACAGTAGTTGCTGAACCTTTCTGTTTGGCTTTGTTGTATTTTAAACAAATATGCCAATGGTACATTTACTTGAGTCCTTTTCTTTGCCAGCTTTTTTGCGGGGGTATATTGCACACCATTGAGCAGAACTTTTCTAATTAAATTTTCTGATTATTGCTTTTCTCTTAGCTTGCAGAGCTTGCCTTTAGTTGCCCCTCTAAACCAGGTAGATTTGTGTAAAATTCAAGCTGGGGAGCAATGCTTGCATCTTCCTGCTATTCACTTATTAGAGAGGCATTGAATTAGCCCTTGGTATTAAATGTGCTGGTTTCAAAATGAGCAGAAATGGATGATTATGCATAAATGTCAGCTTCTCATGAAGAGGTGGAAACTCCAGAATGTCATAGGCAGGGTCTTCTTGTCCCAGCAGCAAGAACCATTTTGTATAAAGTAGAAGGGTATCCAAAATGCAAATAATTCTTAAATTATGTGCTGCAACAACATGGCAGATAATAAAACTGTGGGAGTGTAATTACATTTTAAATTATTTAAATAAGTAATAAAATTAGAAAGCGGTCTTTCATTCTTAAGTTGTAAAACTTTAGTATATTATCTTAAGTATTATCAACTAAGTAAATTATTTATTTTCCTATCCATTTATATTTGGCTGAATAATTATTCTAATCCCCTTTCATTATTGTGATGGTGTATTATAAACTGAATCCATTACAAGTTTGTCTTTTGTGACTGATGCATTTTACACATAAAACTTTGCCTAAGAATTTTCAGGAAAGGTTCTTCTTAAACACAAATGTACACATCAGGTTCTCCTATCTAAAAATCCCTTAAAATAAGCAGATTCTATAATTCAAAACCAACCTAAAATGAGAATTTTGTTCAAAGAACACCTACTGGATGTCTTCATGGTTTTGCCTCAAACCTTTTGTAGGGTTAAAGAAAACCTGCCCCTCAGGTTTTCCAATAATGAGCATCTTTTTCCTGTTTCAGGCTCTTTCAAGTATTTCCCAACGTATAGGCTCTTAATACATGTTCTTTGTATTTGGCGAAATACAGGAAGCCCCTCGCTTGCCCCAGCTCATGCTGAACATGTACATTCCAAATTCTAGATCCTTTTTTTTCCCCCTTGGTGACTTTGATCTTCACAGCAACCATTGAACCAGGGAGTTGGACTAGATGATGTTCAAAGGTCCCTTCCAACCCAAGCTGTTCTAAGATTCAATGAAATTAAATAAACTTAGGCTACCTACTGATTGCTTCATCATCACAATCATCACAGAAATCCTCTGGGCTTCAACTTGCAACCCCTTACAACAGTCTAAACCAACATCATTATTAAAAGAAAAATATTTCTTTATTTCATTCCTAACAAATTGTATAGAATTACGGTCTAATTTCACTGCTAAAGAATATGCTTGCAGCAGTAATTCACTCTTCAAAATTTCCACACCTCCAGGCCAGGTGGCTATAAATCATAGTGCATAGAGGCTGGGCTGGCCGAGTCAGCTTCTGTGAGGGGCATTCTCCAACTGATACTATTTCAATTAATTAACACTAGAAACTGTATCCATAATGCTCTTGCTTTTAATAGCCCTAATTGGGTATATGTACATCTCATGTATTAACAACTCAGTGAAATTCAATCATTTGTGGACATTTCATGCTTCAAACTACCTAAACTGGTAATGTTACAAATCCTCAGCTTTCCAAGCATTCTCCCACAAAAATGTGTCAAAATAAATATTGCTTTGGCTTCTCGGGTTTAGCAGGTGTGCCCAAGTTGGCTTATAGCAGCTGCAATTAATTATCTTGCTCTCCCTGGACCAATGCCCTGTGCTTGCAGTCACTGGTTTCCTCACTGTTTGAATGATATGATTAATTTAATCCATCCTTCAGAAATAAAAGGCTAATAGAAACCAGGTAATTTACACTGGGCTTCTGGTGGTTTCAGACATCTGGCCGCTATGGTTGGAATCGGGAATAATTATGATCACCGCTAAAGAAAGGTTCCTCAAATACTCCTAAAAATGCTCCCAAACTTTTGTTCTGACAATACCTCAGCTGTGGCCAGGGTTGCCTCGTTTATGTATAAAACATACTGAACTCCCTATGTGGATGCATATAATTATACATCTCTGCTAACAAATCTTCATTTTCAAATACAGAAATCATAAGTATATTATCAAGTTAATAATCCCTCATTAGCATCCTAATAAACTGAAAAGTGTCTAATGACATTACATTTATTAAGAACAAAAATGTTGCTACCTCAATCTCTTGTTAAATACAAATGTCTTAAACAGAATGTCCTTCACAAATCTGCTGGGTCTTGCTTTCTGAAAGGTTTATGGAAATTTAGGAGATGTAAAGATGTTTTTTGATTGTACCTAATAAATAATTTCTTCATGTGCAAATGCGGAAAAATCTTGAACTACAATCTACCTCTTCTTTCATGCAATTTTACTAATTAAGAGAAACTTGCAAAATTCCTAGAAGTAAATTTTTCTAGCCTCTGTGAAAGCATATACAGCATATGTATCTGTGAAATCCACAAAGTGTTTGTATTTAGTCAATGTTTGTAATTCCTCAGAAGTGAGGCTGTGGGGAAGCACAAGAAACCTGCTCCTCCAGGGTCTCTCTACTCCTTGGCTGGCCAGCTGCTGAATGGTGACCAGAAATCAGACTGAAAAAGAAAAGAAGTGGCAGCTGCCACAGTGCAGGAGATAAAAAAACACCTTCTACAAATAACTCAGCAATTGTCTCGGATCAGCTATAGCAGGAAGTGTTAATTGGTAAAACAAAAGGCTGTGATTTTCTAGTGGGTTATTTTCTACTCTGCTGTATGAGGGATGTGTTCCTGACAGCCCAGGAGCACAACCTTCCTCTTTGGGGATTGAGTGATGACTTGCTCTCACGTGAGTCTGCAAGAGGTATTGGAGGGGAACAATGAGGCCGACTTTGGGATGCTGGGCACTCTTGGGCAGTGTAAGTGATCTGAATAATCCAATCAGATAATTGGGGCAAAGGATGGATCATTTACAGCAAAGCAGAGGAAGAAGCGCTGTGGCTTTTGACAGGTAACTGCTTCAAAGTCTGGGTGTGGGTCAGACACGCAGAAAGGGCAAGCTTCTCATTTTACAAAGTTGTTTCCTGGTGGAAGTAGTATTTTCTTAACTGCAGCACATGCTGAGCATCCCACCTGCTGGAAGAACACAGCACCTTAGTGCATCCACCACACAGACATCACCTGACACCTGCAGATCCTGCTGGCGTGGGGCCACCAGCATGCCTCTGAAGTGTGGGTGTTTCTGTAGCAGGACCTTTTACAGAAAAAAGTGGCAAGTGATTTCTTATCTTCTTTCTTAGGGGAGAAGAATGTTGGTTGTTAGAAGGTGTTATTTTAACAGTTCTGGTGTGTCTTGCAGATTTTGGTTCTTAGAACAACTGCATCTGTTCAGCTGGCACCATGTAACTGCTCTACCATTCTTTACCCTAGCTGAAGTTATTGATATCTTCTGTGATAACTTCTTGCTGTGAGTACATAATAATTTTTAATGAAGTTTATTTTTGTTTCTGTTCACTCCTATCTGACATTTCTCTTGTGACGTGTTATTATTTCTCATGCAAAAAAATAGAAAACATCATAGTATCTTGCAGGAAAAATCATTTGTCTGAGTAAAGTCCACAACAAATGTAAATGATAGGTATGTGCTGGGGGAGGACATGGACACGTCAGGAATGCCATAAATTATCTATTTCTTCTATTTTGACCCAGGATCTCCTGCGAAGTTTCACTTATATCAGAGCACAAATGCTTGAGGGTTTGTGCCACAGTTTTCAGCTTTCTCTCATTCATTGCAATGAGAGTCCAGATTGTTTCCTGCCCTGATTTTAATTCAGTGCACTAGCCTTGTGCCTGAATTATATGCCTGAGCATCTGATTTTCCAAGGCTTAGAGTTCCTAAAGATGAGTGGAGGAGGTTTGGAAAACTTTATTGTTCCAAATGTCTTTATACCATATGAAGATAGACTGTCCTTGTATTACCCCACCTTCTAGTGATGTAATACAGGAAACAAAGCCAGCTGTAGGAGGAAATTCACTGCGTAAAGTCAGGGAGGCAAGAAGCAGCTACTTTTCTTTTTTTGATGAGGGCCTGGGAAGTCATAGATGCTGAACAGAGAAGAGGCAAAGCCGGAGTATGGGGTCACAAACATGTGTCCTGGAGCTGGGCTTGTGCTGGAGTCCTGAGCCCACCTGAGGACTCTCATCTTTAGCAGTGGGAGCATGAGATTCTGGGAGGGACTCTTCCTCAGAGGTAGAGAGTGATGCCAAAAGCCAGAATGGGTATTTGTTCCACATGGTGTGATGCTTTGCATGGCAGAGCTCCAGCTTCAAGTCAGGCCTCAGGGCACAATGGCACTTGTCAAATAAAAATTAAGAATACTTTTTTCCATATCCTGTTCAATGTAGCGATTACCCAGGAAGACTTCCCTGTGATGTGAGGCAGAAATAAAACAATGCTCTGTAGTAGCCCAAGAGGACTCTCTCAAAGAGGTGTGAGTGACACACTGGCATTTGCATCCAGCCACATTTGTCCTGGCCAATACAGAGCCAGTGGACCACACCCGCACGCATGATCATTACTGTGCACCCTGCATTTAGATTCATGTCCAAGGAAACAGGGTTTGGCCTCTAACTGCTCCCAAGGGATTTCTTCATATTCTCCCATGGCTCTTACTCATGATTTTTGTATTTAGTATGGCCACACACTGGAAAAAATGCTCCTTCAGTCACATAAATCTCCTCCCTGTCAGTTCCCTCTCTCCTCATGGACTATGCTGGGCTACATGTTTGGGTGAACTATGCAGAGGGGTTTTCTGTGTTCGCTTTCTGACATTCTCTGACTATAAACCCACGGATTTGTAAAATGTACTTGTTAAATATGTACACACGCTGCTGACACCATTGTTTTGGCCAGCAGCCCTTTTCCCATGACAACGTTAGGGAGCTCTCCCTCTGTGCAGTTCCACTTGAACTTTGTTCACTACCCTACGTGTCGAAAGCAGGAATGTTCACTTCTGGGATGAAAAGAATGAGCTGAGACACAAGCTATGTTGATCTGCACGAGGACACATTCTTGTGTAATTTAGGGATAGGACAAATGCTTCATTGACCTTTACTCTGATATCTGCTCATTTATCTGCATTAGATAAACAGCCAATGGCTATATCTCAGCCTTGGCAAACAGCAAGTTCTGTCAGCACTGCAGATACCATTTGTTGCTTTATTTTATGGGAAGGAAGGAAGGAAGGAAGGAAGGAAGGTTACCTTTTTATTACTGCTTTCAGGGATGCCGCACCTGAAGGCCTGCTTTTCTCTGCCCTGGATGTTTGGAGCTTTTATACCCTTGTCCAGATTTTACCCTACGGCAAAATTCTGCCCTGAACAAGTTCTCCAGCATGTTACACATTTAATGAGACTGACAGCAGTCAGCTCTAGGCTTAAAGACAGAAATAGCAGATCCTTATCTGAACTCCTATGAACTGGGTGGGAGGAAAGCATTTTGGTCTGGGTCATAGACGGAGCTTCCGACAAGTTCCAGCTTGGTTTCTATAAGGCTAACTTAGTGCTAGCATAAAAAGAGAAAGACATCCTTTGACTACAGCTTTGGGAATTTTACCTCTGTTGTTACCTCAAATGCTGGTATAGCTAGGCCTTTATTCTAGCAGTTGCAGAGAGTAAAAAGCACGTCTGTCCTATGCAGTTTCTCATATCATCAGTTCCAGCCTGGCATGAGAAGGGTGTCTTCTTTTGAATCTCTTGGCTCAGTTAATGGGGTTTATTTCACACTTGGAAGAGCCCAATACTAAAACTTAGTGTGGGAGAAATTTAATTTCAAGCTTGAACACAGAGTGTGATATCTGGTTCAAATTTCCAGTTTGCTTTAGCTGGTGCTCAGCACCACTGACTAGACTACTGAAAGAACTCTTTCTCTTGGTACTCCCCTTACTTCTACTTAGGATGGATGCAAGACAGAATCCTAAACACGAGTGTCTCACAAATGTTGAGGTAAGCTGGACCTGGCCCCCAAGTTTTCAGAGCCTTTTTCTCTAGGAATAAAAAACTTCCCTTCAACCTACATTTTAGAGAAATGTACACGTGGTTTGTTTTGATCTTTAACCTATTATCCTGCCCTGGTAGGGTTTAATTTCTCTACTGAGTTCTTCACAGTCTTTTTTCTGATCAATATTTCATATGGGTTTTGTGTCCAAACCAAAGACCACAAACACCTTAGGAGGATGTCTTCATGGGCTTCAGGGACAGCTTACATTAAGCTATGACATGTGTTTCCATGTGCCTTCAATCAGAGGTTTTGGCAAAGTTGTGAAGAAATTTGGTTCTCTCTTAACTAAAACCAAGACATCCTGGATTCTATTTGAGTCACTCTTTGCTTCTTTCTTCCTGTGCTGAAATGTTCAATAACTTATGGATGTACTCCCAAGCAGTGATAACATTTCATTCAGAAACCTTTGGTAACCTGCTGATTGATATACAGCCACTGGCTAAAAAAAGCCACACTTTTTCTGGACTCACTCAAATAGCTTTGATCTAGAAACTTAAGAAATTTGCACATGTTTTGTAATAGGAAAGATATTTTACAGAATGTTTAAGAAATATTGCCCAAAATGAACTGGTACATACTAAGATGGAGAGGATATATGAAATAGTAAATACACAGCAAGTGTGAATTATTCATGGAGAAAGGAAATTTCCTTCTTACCTTTGGGTATGGAAATGTGAATGAACCTAAGATTTTTAAATGAAATAAGTGGTATGATTTCAGTCCTCCCCCTGTTGTGTGATAGCATCAACATCACGTCTTGATCTCTTTTGGGAATGCCCTATTTTTCGCTCCTTTTCTCCCCCGACAGCATATTGTTGTAGTGTTGTTGCTCTCGGCTTCTCATTCTGATGGCATTTGCTGCTCCTCCCAAACTTAAGGTGAGCAGAATTGCAATTGAGCAGGTACATATAGAGAGCTCCTGCTTGGTATGCAGCCACAAGGACCGGTGGCTACCAAGTGACTGGTGGATATAGATTTTCAATACCAGTGCAGGCTGGACAGATTTATTTCCACAGTCCAGTCTGTAATCCCTTGGCTCCTTGAGATCCTAGATGCAATTCTAAACATTTTCCCATCACAAGGTGTGCCTGTGTGTGCCTGTTGTTTGCTTGTGTGTATGTAGCCTACAGAGTGCCAGGACTTGCCTTCGGAGGGGATTGTCACTCTTCTCCTGCCTTTGAAAATAGGATGTCACCATGATGAGTTGATAGAGAAGTTATGGTCTGATGTGAGCTTTTTCAGTCTCAAAACTGGTACACAGACTACTTGAACTCATCTATATGTATTGTCCTTCCCCCTCTGCCATGGCTTCTCTTTTCTCTTCTTTGTGACAATCCGAACAAACAGTTTCATTCCCTCTCCTCCCACTTCAGCTTGCACAGTAACAGCTCTCTGGGCCTAATCGCTGGCTTTGCTTCCTTCCTATCCTTGTCTCCTTCCTCTCCTCCCAGCTCAGTTTCTGGCTTAATTAATACAGCTACTACCAGATGTTTCCACTGTGCAAAAGGAACTTCTAAACACCTGCATGGGAGGTCTGTCTCATTGCAGCAGGGAAACCTGTTTGTCCAGGCAAAGGTATTAACAACACCTGCATATGATTTCAGACATGGGTATCTGCAAGCCACCATTCTGGAAGTTAGGTTTTCATCCTGGTTCTGCTTTACCTGACAATCTACTGTCAAAAAGACAGCAGAGACCCTGTAAGAGAATGACCACCTAAGACAAGTTTATTTCTTGCAGGAATCCCTGTACAGAGGGCACAAAAAATCCTTGCATGGAGGGAAGAGCAGTTGCATTCTATTCCACCTGGAAATTCCACATCTAGCAGGATAATCCAGATTTCTGGGTACTGGAGATGAACAGAATGGCCCAAAGCAGCTACAACATGTCAGGATCTGTCCAATAATAGAGACTGTATGTCAAGAAGAATTAACCATTTAGGTAGATAATGAAAAGTGTTATACTTGATAGGGTAATGGGAAATACCAATCGCTGTGTTGCATGACCTAAGGGAACTACTAACAGATTAGAGTTTGGAAAACACTTTCCCCATGTCCAGATGGGCAGACTATTCTTCAGTTTTCCATGGCAAAAATTCTTGTCTCTAGTTGTAAAACATTTGCTGCTGGAGTATGTGGTTCCCTGACATTTTAAACTGGCATAACAGTGGGCTGTGACAGGCTCCTGCCTTCAAATACACTTACTGTTCCATGCAGGAGTCTCCATCAGTCTGAAAGTGAGGGAGTTCCATCCATGGGGACCCTCTGAAAAGTGTGTGGTGACAGGAAAGTGCAGCCTTCCAGGAGATGAGGCAGTCCAACCTGTTCTGGGAATTGTGTAATCATCTCCCTAGTTTAAGGCAGATTTTAAACACCTCTCTATTCAGCATTAAGATGCTGCTTTCTCCTTAATGCCCACCTTCAGGCTGTTGACAAAACTTCCAAGGCTGTTTATGTAAACTTTTAGTCTGGGTTTGCTGCCTAGCTGGGGCTGCTAGGTCTGGGACAGAGCCTAAGGTTGTTTTTATAAATTACATCCTAATCTGCTGGCTCTTCTGTGTGCTGTACAGTTCCCCAGAGCCATCTCATGGCTCCTGCAGGTTTTATTTACCGACCCTTAGCCCATTTCTCTTTGGATAGATTTCTCTGTTCCTGTATCCCACAAGCCACTTCTGCTCACTCACAACTGGCTGGCACTTGGACATGGCTGAAGCCCCCAGAGCAGGGAACGAGCCAGCCAGCAAAGGAATTGTCCTCACCAACTGCTCACAGGAGCCAGAGGAGCACTTCAAGGCTCAGTGTGCTCCTTGCATGTCATGTTTGCAGGCTCTGCAGGTGCCAGGCTGTCTCAGAGAGCCTGAAAAGTGGATCAGGCAGGTGACTCAGGCAGGTGACTACTCAAGGTGAAGAGAGAATTATACCTCCTAAAGTGAGCATAAACTGACATTGCCCCTAATGTTAAGAACATAAAGTTAATTTTCAATTAAAAAAACATCATAGGCCTTCTCATAGTAAAATAGCTTACATTATGTGGACAACAGTGCCTCTGGGAGTGAGGCTGCTTTTCCATATGCTGCCAGGCAAACAGTAGAGGAAAAGGCACTAGGAAGCTGGCCTAGGTTGTACCTTCCTGCTAAACTGACATGAGGTGGCAGTATTTCAAAATTCAACTGCAACACCAGCACTGCTCAAGCTCTCCACTTGTACCCTCCTACTGGGTAGAGATCATCAGTAACAATCTTCTGTAAAGGGTCATCTGCCTTCTGGTTTTCCTTAGGGTTTACTTAATAAGCCTCTTTGTGGGAATAGTCTCTAAAAATGTCAGGACCTGATTTTGAGTCTCCCTTCAAATGGTACTGGTTTTTTGGAAGTAAGATACTGGCATGTAAATATATTTGCTATAATTTCAGGTGTAAGTTTATGGCAATCTAGTAATGTAAGCTATTTTAATATGAGAAGGCCTATGCTGTTCTTTCTCATGTCAAATTTAGAGGCACTTAAGCTAAGACAAATAAAGCCACTCCTACAGTGTTACATTTGCTCAGTTGGAAAGCTCCAGCACAATAAAACACTGATATAATTGGCAACTTGTCTTATGATGACAGTTTTCTCATATCTGCACACTACCACATTCTCAGAGAGATGCTGTAGCACATTTGTCTTGAGCATCACCCTCGGTGCTCTGTGAGATAGCATTGTATGAGGCATCACGGGGGGGATACATCAGATGCCTCTGGAGCAAAGGGCCAATGGCTCTTGGTGGCCCCTTAGGGGCAGACTGGCTTGCAGGGTGATTTCCATGAAGGCTCATAAGATAATTTATGGGGCAGCCCTTGTAATTGCAAGGCAGCACCTCTGTTGTTCTCCCTCTTCATGACTATACAGGAGGGACAGTGGGGCTGGCAGACCACGTCAGCACAGCCTGACAGCAGAGCCCTGCAGCAGGGGACAGGCTGTGTCACAGGGACTCTGAATGTGCAAGCTGTGTTCCCAGCCCCAGGGAGGTGTGAGGCTGGAGTCCACAGCATGGACTTCAAGTGCTGGAGCTCAAGCCTGTGCTCAGGGTTCAAAATTCATCACCATGTGTTACAGGGTCATTCTAGAGTCCTACAAATGGCATAGTGTACAATGAGCAGGAGCCTTAGGTGCTGAAGGGCTGCCCCTCATCTTGTGATCCTTCATTTTAAAGACCCCAGCATCAGGGAAATTTCCTTGAGTAACTTATCTTAAAGTAGAAATCTACTGGTGAGATGGACATACATGTTGAGTCTGCAGAAGTTCTTTGCCGGGTAACCTTAAGTAAAGGAGGTGCAAAAATCAGGGTACTATAAGATCTCTTCTAAAATGCCTAGGATTGCAAATTTGAATCAAGTCTTGCTGGCTAAGGAGGCTGTTTGACTTGTAAATCAGTTTCTGTTTACAGCTGCTGGTGACAGATCCCATGCTATTAAAGATGATGTCATTTCATAGTGAAATGTCTGTTTTTCCCATGGTAAAGATGGATCTGTCACCCCAGATCAGACTTTTGGCTCATCACATCTTGTTTTCTGCCTCCAGGGGTGGACAGTGGATAGTGCTGTAAAAAACAGCAGTTCACTTGCTCCTTTAAAATTCATTTATCCAGTGAAACAATGCTACCTGTCTCACCACCTGCACATGCTCAATTAATGCCCTAACACATTAAGCTTCACTGCACTGCTAGTGTCTTGCATCAAGTCAGATCTTGCTGACAGTAGCAAACATACTGAATTTGTATTTATTTCCATGGAGCTGTTCCACCAAGGATTTAAGTACCTGGTTCCCTACTGGTCTCCAGTGCATATGCAGGGCTCCCCAGGAAACAGCAGCTAGGAGATTTTTATTAGAAGCCTTTGTAAAAACCACTTCTTGCAAGGCCATGAGAGTTTTCTCATAAGCATGTTGAAGAACGGGTAAGGAACAAGAACAGCCACACATGACTTAGTCAATGGTTAATGAAACATATTTCATTGACTCAAAGAAAGCATGCTATTAATGCCCTCACACACACCCCCGAAGATTCAAAGGGAAAAGACATTTTTTTCCTTCTTGTCTTTCAGACTTCAGAGAGCTTACTGTTACATCCACATCCAGCCACTGCACTGAGAATCTGGGCCCTGGGAGTTCTGCCACTGTTAAAGTGTTTCGATCTAACCCATGTTTCAATATACATGTAGGCTCACTGTTGCTCCTCTCTGTATTGAAAATTAATGTTCTCACTGGTTCTAACTCTGACTAATTACTACCCCAGTCACAAAGGGACTTACACCTAGCGCTGTGCAAGAAAGACACACAGAACACCTTAAATAATTTTGAAAGAAAGCCCTTAGCCCCAGCAAAAGAGCAGAGAAAACCTAGAGCACAACAAAATTGTAAAACAATATGCAAATAAGAAAATAAGCAAATTGGAAAAAGGGGAATGGAAGTGGCACTCCAAGGCAAAATCCTTTCAACAAGACAGCTCATATCAACACTCCCTGTCTTGTGGATGTAGCCAGCTGGTAAACTTATTCACTGCTGAGAAATGTCATTACTCTGGAAAAGAAATAAAGATGAATGCTCAGAAATGAAGAAAAGGCTGGAAGTCCCTGGTGACTGAAAAATGAAGAACAGCATCATTTAGGCTTTGCTCATTGTTGTTGTTAACTCTCCAGGGAGACCTGGGCTGTGCGCTTTGTAGGCTTTATTGGAACTGCACTGGCATTAATCATATGCCTGAAGGCAGCATGGCATGTTGTTTGGCAAATGATGCTCTGTGATAGGATGGGAAGGAAGCACTTTTTTTTCTTCCCCCTTTAATAATGTTCAACACACATAGACTCGATTCTGATCTCACACTGGTTTTATATAGTGATTTCCCTGATTTATGTTGTCATGTAACAGAAAGCAAGGCCAAGATGTTAGGGTGGATACATATACAACCAGTCATCACTCATTTGAACGCATTCTGTGCATTGCATTTTAATAATCCTAATGATTTTTGCTAGTTGCAAAACTGAAAAAAATTTAGAGGAAATCAAAATGAAATAAAAATCTTTTTCCTAGATACCTAAAAATGACAAACTTGCTTGTGTCACAGGAGAACAAGGCTTTATTCATTGTTTCCTGTGTTCATGCTCTATGGTATCAGTTTACACCATTATGAAAGGGGATTTAGATCCAAGAGGTTTGTTAGAAAAAAGGAGATATAATTAAGTGCTCATGTGAATCGCTTGCTTAGAGGTATGGATCCACCCAAAGTGTGACTTAGGATGTGGATGTCCCAGGTCATTCCCAACAGGCAGTTTGGAGGCAGCCCTTCTGCTGTCCTACAGAGGAGAGTTTGCCAAGGCAAGCGTGGGCTGCACTGGGCCTGGGTCCCCAGTGCCAGAGAGCAGTCCTTGATCTCTCTGTTTACTAATCTGACTATAGATGACTATAATTTAGGAACACAACACTATCTAAATGGGAGTCACAGAGTGTTTTTGCCTGCCACACTGTTGATGTCCTTACAGAATAAGCTGGGAAGCCCATGGATAACACAGGACAAGACTGTAGTTCAGTTCTGTAGAGGCAGGATGCTGTGGTACAAGCCCAGAAATGGAGACAACCTAATTATCTTGAACATTTTGATTATTCAAGGCTCATTAACACTAACTGAGTAATGCACTGCTGTGTTTTTTTCTGGATGACAGTCATTGGCATCAGCCAGCAGTTCAACAGGTAGTGGCTGAAGGCTAAATGATGTTACTACAATTCCTGCTCCCAAACTGTCTAGTCCCACAGCCAGAGTGGGACTTCACTGCCTTTTGCCATGGCTGTCTGTCCACCAGCAGCAGATGAAGTGTTTTGGCAAACCTCACTCTGCTGCGGAGGCTAAGGCCTCTGGGACCTGCATTATGTGCAGACTCCAGAATTCTTCAGGTATTCCTGTACTGTCCTTGTGATAATTCCTTAGTCCTTGAGTGCAGACATAGTTCTAACTCACAAGGCAAAATTCTGCTGGTGCTGCAAAGTGAGAGAGCACAGTTCTCTGCTGTTAGATGTCTAACTGCCTTAATCCATCAGAAATAATCATTTTCCAAGCAGTGGGGTATGATGCCACCAGGGAATAATAATTAAATATTTTTGATGATTACCCAGGGAAGCTGTCATGAACCCTGCCCAAAGGACTAGGAGACAGAGCTGAGCCCATTCTCATGGACCCTGAGGAAAACACAGCCTCCCTTGACATGAAAGATCTAGGTAGAGAACAAGTTTTTTGATGAGATTGTGCAGACCAGTGTGTCAAAATCCCCATTTTTTAGTATATCTAAATTTCCAGACCACCAGGAGCCATGGTCGCCGGGCACCAGAGACTGTTTTGTTGTACTAAGTCCATTCCCAGCATACAAAACCATCTTTTCAGACTATGTAGTAGTGCTTTTGTGCTTTTTTCCAGCACCTCTATTCTACAGAAAATTAGTAGTGCATGAAATTAAGAAAATAAACTTGTGAAGTTTGGAGTCCGTCTGGTCCTGCAGTACGACCAAAGAAAACTTTTCTGCTGTGATTAGAGGGATGTTTATATCATGTTTTAGGGAACCTTGAAGAAGTTAAAAGGCACATGGTGGTGACATCTTTCATGTCCCTCCATCAGTTGCTTCGGTTACCAGGAGTTGAATAGTGCAGGACATTTTTAAAGATGCCAATCAGAGCACTAGTGTTCTATGCCTGAGAGGAATGAATTTGGGCCCCTTGGCATGTTGTCCTTGTTTGTTGCTCTGCCAGGCTTGGCACTTCTCTTTCAGCTTTCCCTCTCTTGGAGAGGATCATCCCTGGGCACGGCTGCCAATACTTCCAGCTGGGAGACAGCAGTGGGAGCAGTACCAGAACAGCAAGGGGGAGAACCAGGCTGCCACAGGCCAGCACCAGGGAAACCTCAGCAGGTTGGAGGGTAGGTGCAGGAGGCAAAACCTCAAATTGCACCTAGATGTTCAATGGGAAAATGAGCTGAAGCTAAACAAAGGTTTGGAGTCATCTTTTTAGTAATTTCACATAGTTTTTGCTATTCTGAACCAGAGTGATTGTGATGTGCAGATTAGAGCTCCATCAGTTGCTTCATACAGATGAAATGGTGTGTGTATATTGCTTCAGTCTTGTCGGATGAAGGTGATTATTGGATTTTACTTGATTTATTTTGTGCACATTTTTGGGTTTTGTTTGGTTGGGTTTTTTTAGCTTATGGGTCATCCTTTAAAGATTTCCCCCACAAAACATGAGAAATGCACACTTCCTCCTTGCAAGAAAGGAACGCCCTGACTCTGATACATTCACAGGAATTCAACTGAATGGGCTTTGAGAGAAGGAAAAAAAAAAGAATATGATAAGATTCATAACTAAATTATGAGCACTGAAAACTTTGGAAAAGATATTCTTCTCTAGCTCAGTAAACAAGAAACCTCTGCTTGTGTCATCCAAGTACTATCAGGAAGTACCTGGGAATCATAAAGAATACAGCCTGCTTCTGTGAGCCAGGATGTCTGCTAGGCACTTCTCAGGAACATTTACCTTGCAAGCTCTTTCCAAGGAAGCTGTTAGCATTGATTTCAATGTGTACAGTGGCACTGCTTTTTCTCTAATAGAACTTTATTGTTTGACACTTTGCTCACACAGCTTTTCTGCTTATATGCATTTGTCCTAACAGCAAGCTGCAGTCACAACAGGGGGGAGCAGCCTCCCCCTTTTTCAGCACTCTCTGTGTATACACTGAATGAAACATAATATTCTTAATAAATAAATCATGCAGTGCAAGATATGTGGGGAGCAGGAACAAAGGAAGAAAAAGGCCTGACTGAGTCTGGCTGGCAAACTTCAGAGCATGCTGGCCTAACGTCTTTCATCATTGAAGATTCATACAGCTACTTCTCAACCCTTCATACATATGCAGCCTTGCATTTTTGGAGGTTGCAAAGAAAATCCTTTCAAGTGTAAACAGCATATAAACTCCTTGCTGTCTAAGAATATCTCTCAGAGGTGCAAGCTGCCTCTGTGCTCACTGCCAGAATAATAGCTCTGAATATTAGTTCTTACACATGGCCAGAAGTATGGCTGTCTCTAAGAAGTGCATGCTAGCTGTACCTCACAATTCCGGTCCTGTCACAAAGTGTCACATCTACTGGATCTGAAACATCCATAGGCCCTGTTTGAGGGAAAAAACACATGAAAAAGAATGTATGTACTTTCCTGGCTGTGCATTTGTTTTTCAGAACTGCTGAACATCCACAACGCAGGGAGTTTTCCCTTCTGGGTACAGCAAACTGAGGGTGCTCAGAAGGTTTTCGCTACCACATAGACGGCAGCCAAATGCAGTATGTGCTGCAGGCCAGGGGACAGGGAGCAGCTGTGCCATGGCACGCTGTCCTGTCAGTGCTACTCTCACTGCCCCAGAGCCCCTTTGAGCGAGCTCCAGCAGGAGCAGCAGGTTCTCAGCACCCCCAGGTGTCCCGGCAGCTGGATGGGCGGGAGTGGCACTTGCTGGTGAAGTGGTGCCCGGGCATCATTTCAGAACAGGTCTTTCACAGAGACACTTCTGACATTTCCACGCTGTAGCTTTCACCCAGTGCAGCCGTCAAGCCTGAGAGTATGATTTTGGGAAAAGGATCAATATGGTCTAAAAAGCAAGAAAACAAAACCTTTAGGACAGCCGATTGTTGTTCTGCTGATGTGCAATTTCATCAACCAGTGACAGCAAAATACTGTTCCACATTAAACGTGGATAGCTTGGAGAACGTTATGCCTTACTGCCCCACAGAAATCAATAATAAAATTCCCAATCCCTCTCTCTGAAGAGATTCTTTTGGGCTAGACCCAAAATTGCATTCTACTTTTTTGCATGTCTCAAACTCTCCTGCTGCTGGTTGCTGAAAATGAAGGTCAGACTGGTATTTCTGGTGTTTTCTTGCGGGTTCTGCACTGATATCTGAAGTGTTTCTGTGTCCAGACTGCCCATGCTGTTGTCCACCTGCTTCTGGTGGGTTAAACAATGTTCTTCCTATCATTCCTCCAAGTGTTTGGGATTTCTGATGAAAGAGGGAGCAGCAATATCCATTACTGTTTTAAGAGTGACATTTTTACATTTGCTGATATTTCCTTCTGTTTGCCAGTACTCCAGAGCCAAGTCAAACAGCCCCACCTCCTCTTGGCTTTCTGGCTGCTGACAGCTCTTGCCAGTTCACCTTGTGGTCATGCATTTCCAGGCAGTGCTGTGCTTCAGCTTCGTGGGACAGGCTCACTCTCAGTCCTTGTTACAGGAACCAGCTGGGCAGCTCCTCCACCCCAAGCCCAGGCTGTGTGGCCCCCGCACTCCCCTTTCTCATGGGGGCTACATCTGCCTGCAGTGAGACTTCTCCCCTGCAGGGGAGGAGCAGCCAGAGGATGTTTGTACCATCACAGCCCCTTTTTTCAATACATGCCTCCCTTATCACTCAGCTAGAGAGCACAGGGTCCCTGGGTGGGACAGTGCAGCAAAGCTGATCTGAGAGACCCTTTAATGATGTCTGCTTCTCCTTCTCTGCAACATCTGAGTCGCCAACCCTTTCTCCCATCACAGTGATGGAAGCCAGGCTACACCAGCCACATGTCAAAGTCTATGCAGCATAACCTGGGGATTTGCACCCTGGCTTCCAGTGACCCAGCTGGGTAAATCTGGAAAATGCACTTCTGTTGGCACCTCGTAATGAAATGGTTTCACAGCCTCACCGAAATGTGTGTGTCGCACAGAGGGAAAGCTCCCAAATACCCCACGTCTCCCAGCTTCCTTCACCATCACCTGCCCTCATATTTTTCTTATTTTTTTTTAAGACATGAGAATGTTTGCTATAAATGAGAATGTAGCCTTTGAAGCCGAATGTAAAAGAGTAATTTCCTATTGGATCCTGTAAGAATTTTGTGTAGGAAGAACAAAAAGTCACTGTATAAGATTTGTAAACAGTTATATCACTCTGATTTATGTTGAAAACATGTTTTAGTTATAGCTACAGAAACTATAAAGGACAGTCTGAAATACTCTCCAGACTTCCTATCTTTCATGAGTAGAAATGCTTCACAACAAAAATAAAATATATATACTTGCTTGTATTTCATTGTGCATTTTCTAGAGAAGGGAGGAAGGTGACATAAGACATTGTGCAAAATGCAGATCTGGTTGTTGCCCTGAATTGTGTTTTGTGCCACATGAAGGCTTATTTTCTGCAGAGCAGTATTTTTCTTTTTAAATTTAAAAATATTGTACTGTAAGAAACATCTATAGAAAGGCATTTCTGCAATGGGCATTTAACCTCCATCGAAGCTCATAGAAATATCTGAGGACTGACAGTGAATT
Source organism: Dicrurus megarhynchus (assembly GCA_013399195.1). Classification (NCBI taxonomy): domain Eukaryota; kingdom Metazoa; phylum Chordata; class Aves; order Passeriformes; family Dicruridae; genus Dicrurus; species Dicrurus megarhynchus. Next base: position 28,195 of record VXAD01005611.1, read on the forward strand.
GCTGATCATGACCTGTTCTTCCTCCAGGTCTTTTTCTCCAGGCTTTCACTCAAGTCCTCACTGTCAGGCCTAAATTTGACTCAGCTGAACTATGGACTATCTGCAAAAGGAAACTAACCCTTCAGTAATGTTATTATACAGCCTTTACATGGTCAGGATAGATGGAGAGGACTGGAGGAGCTGAGGTAATAAGGGCAAAGTGCAGAAATGGATGATGGATAAAGAGAATGTGCAGCAGCAACGTAAAATGCAAGAGGGAAATGAGGAGTTCAGGAGAACCGTGCTCCTTGGGCACTTGGGTGCATTTGCCTGCAGAGGGAAACCAGCTGCATGCTGGTAACTCATTGTGGTGATTTTCTTGCAGAGCTAGTGATTCTGTCATGCAAGAAATGGTGCTGAGAAGAGTCAGAAGTGATTGAGAGTCTCTGTGAATACTGTGCCAGGTCCAGAGGTGGGTGCAGCAGCCAGTGTAGTTAAGGGAAAGGGGACTGTGCTGCTGTATAGCTGCCACAGTAACACAAGGTCCAGAGTGTGCGTTCTACAGGGTGTGATGAATGTGGGCTGGGAAAAAAACTACAGTTCCTGCCAAACCACACTGGGATGTGCTGTAAAGAGAGGTTGTACAGATGCTTGTATGTGTAAAGACGAAGGAGTGGGGCAACACTGAGCTTTGCACTGAGAGCAGTGGAACACTGCTCACCTTGTGCCTTCCCATATCCAGCAGAAAGGACCTCCAGTACAGGGAGCACTGCAGAAGGGCAAGGCCACCTTGTTATGGACACTCCTCTGTCTTAATTTCTCCTGCTCTGAAAAAGAGACCAGAAACGAAATAAAATGATAAAATGTGAGGGAAACTACTTAGTAGAAAACTGTCATTTGCACAGCAAAGACAGAGGTCAGTCATACAGAGCACCAACACAGAGCCGTGTCATTGCCAGCCTTTGGTGGTACAATGCTGGGACATTCAAAGTGGGGTAAGGCAGTCCCATAGGCAAGGCAGGACAAGAACCTTCTAGGAGAACTTGCAGCAGAAAAGGCTACAGCTGCTGGGAACTGGGGTGCAGAGGTAATCCAGACTCCAAACGACAAAGTCCTGGAGAAAAATCTGGGAATAAGAGAAGAAAGGAAAGGTTAAATTCTTGAAATGGTCTGAAAAAGGGGCATGTGTGCTATCACAAGGGTTGAGCCCCACAGCTGGCCTTGAGCTGTGGGTCTGGTGGGCAATGCAGGCTCTGCTGTTTGCAGGAGGGATGTGAAAGGACAAGGAAGGAAGGTGGTGAGGTGGAGGTTCAGGGGTCCAGTGGTGGCCAGGATGGGTGTCAGTCAGTTTCAGCAAGAAGATGTCAGAAGTCAGTGTGAAACTAAGCTACTGGACGGCTGGGTATATTTACCTTTGGTTAAAATTTCAGGTGGCAGCTTCAGGCCAAATCCTGTTCCCCACTGAGGCCAAAGGCACAGCAAACTCTGACTTCACTAACACCCAGGAGTTCACTTCAAGGGGGAGGAAGTGCAGTGCTTGGCTCATGAAAGATGGTAGTGCTGAATAGTGCCAGAGGAGTGTCTCTCACCCTCCCTGCTGTTTTCCCCTCTTCCCTGGAGCTCCAGTTGGAGCTGCTTCTGGCTGAGTCAGTGCAAGGTGCTCACTGGTGTCAGGCACCGAGAGTCACTGCTTGCTGTGTGACCTCAGCCTCCGGGAAAGGAGGGGAAAGTGGGGGAGCAAGAGCAAACGCAGCTTGAATATTAAGTCGAAGTGATGAATGTGCATTTGCTCTCAGGCAAAATCCACAAACCTCAGAGCTGCCTCTAAGGCTTTCACTTGAGCAAACCACAAAAACAGCTCTGAAAAATTTGTACGGCTCACTCTTACCTTAGGATTTGACATTGTTAGCTCATGTTCAGTCACTTGGTCCATATGCTGGAAATGGTCAGCAGTGCCACGACTGTGGCATTTTGACAGGGCAGAACAGCATCTCTTCTCATCCCCTTTCAGGATCTAGTCATTAAAAGTCTGGCTTTTCTGCCCAAGTGTCAGAAAAGGCTTTGAACGTCGATTACTCCTGTCTAAAAAGACAGTATTGCTTTTCTATCTTTAATCTCAGGAAGAAAGGAAACAATTACATGGTCCAAAGTCTTAAACAATTGCCTGTAACTCAGACTGTCTTCGCAGTAATTGCAGCTAGTGTCATGACCCTTGAGAAATAACCTCAAACACCTCTTTGACACCACTGATCCACTTAGATGAGAAACAGGGCACCCATTTAATTTTTTACATCTCTTTCTATAATATTATTTATTTCTTGCCTTTTTTTTTTTTTTTTTTTTAATTAAAGAGCACATACTCTCTTCTGGATTCCTGAAAATGCAACAACACAAAGTAAAGGCCAGAAGAAACCCTTGCCAAAATGCTCTGGCATTAGGGAAAGTTCACATCCACCATGGCAACTCCTTCCAGGGAGAGAGGCAGGAGGGTGCCCTTTGGTGTTGTGGTGCTGGGCAGGGATTAAAATCGGGCAGCCAATGCACTGAGTCATAACCAGACTTAGTAGAGGAGCTGGTTGAGATAATGCAGGTGAGGCAGTCATGGTAAAGTCACTGTTGCAAAATGGGACTGTCTGCGGAGCAGAAGCTTCATCAGAAGTAACTCAGCAAGCAGTGACTGCCGTCGGCTGGTGCTTTGCACACCTTCCCCGCACGAGTCTTCTCCCTGAGCAGTGATCTGCTCTTCCACATGCAGACACTGCTCATGGGGCAATGGAAGACATGTTTGTTATTTAGAGCAGTGCTTGTTCAGTTCCTTGCACCCCAATTACTTTCTGCAGAGACTGTATTGCAGCCATTTATACTATTTTGAGCACTATAATTGTTTAGAGATGTGATTACATATGGTGCCTTGGCCAGGAGATGCTGGATTTTTCCTAACTCCCCTTGAGTAAATCTGTGAGTCTTGATTTCATTGTTTATATGTATGAGATATTCAGTAAATGGGTACATGCATGAGGACTACATGTGTATGCCTGTGCAACTCTGGGTCTAAACAACCAAAACTTGTGCAACAACCGTAAACAATCACTTAATCTAATATTGCAAGTTTTCTTTCTGTCTCTCTGTTTCTGTATTAGTGTTCTTTATGGATGCTGCATCCTGTGAGCTCTTCAAAGCCTGGGAATTGTGTCTCCTCCTATCTGCAGAAAAGCACCTACTGTGTTTTAGAACCTAGTGCCAATAAATAAATCAAATAAGAGCTTGCACCAGAGATCTGGGACTCTCCACAATTGTTTTTATCTTTGAGTGAATGATGCGTGGTGGAGAAAGCTGCTGAGCTTGCAGCTGCGGAGATTGAAGCCCTTTATTTACCCGCTGAACAGATAAAACAAGGGTGACAGGAGAGCAAACTTCCCCGCATTGCCTCATGCAGGCTGGGACAAACCCCTTCCAGCAACAATTCGGTCTCCCTGCTCTTTGGTGTTGCGCCAGCTGTGACAGTGGCTTTTTGTGATAGCAGCTTCTTATCACTGAAAACTGGCCATGAAAGAGTCTCGCTCCCAAAGGTCAACAAACAGATGTGCATAAAAAGGAAACCTTACGAATGTTTGAGTAGTTCCTGATGTTTAATTGTACCCAAGGGCTGCGCTGTTGGTGTCAAGCACGTGTTCCCTTTCCTATAGCAGCACAAGAAGATTAACTATGAGAGGGCCACATGTAGCATCCTGACTGAAACAGGGCAACATGATTAATGTTCAGACTGTGCTTATTAAGCAGAGAATCGTAGAATCTTTTAGGCTGGAATAGATATTCAAGATCATCTAGCCCAGCCATTAAACCTGTTCACCACTAAACCACATCCACACTCCTTCTGAACACTTTCAGGGATGGTGATTCCACTGCTTCCCTGAGCAGTCTGTTCCAATTCTTGACCACGCTTTCAGTGAAGAAATTTTTCCTAATACCCAGTCTAAACCTCCCTGATGCAACTTGAGGCTATTTCCTCTTGTCCTACCATTTGTGACTTTGGAGAAGAGACCAACCCCCACCCAGCTACGCCCTCCTTTCAGGAGTTACAGAGAGTATTAAGGTCCACTACGAGCCTCCTCTTCTCCAGGCTAAACACCTACAGCTCCCTAAACTGCTCCTTGGACTTACTCTCCAAGTGTTTCACCAGCTCCATTGCCCTTATCTGGACTCACTCCAGCACCTCAATGTCCTTTTTGCAGTGTGGGGCCCAAAACCGAACACAGGAGTCGAGGTGTGACCTCACCAGTGCCAAGTACAGGGGGACAATCACTGCCCTGGTCCTGCTGGCCACATTATTGTTAATACAGGCTAGGATGCCACTGTCCTTCCTGGCCACGTGGGCACGCTGCTGGCTCACATTCAGCTGCTCTTGACCAACATCCCCAGGTCCTTTCCCTCTTTCCAGCCACTCTGCCCCCAGCCCACAGCATTGCATTGGGTTGTTGTGACCCAAGGGCAGGACACAGCATTTCACTGGGTTGAACCTCACACAGTTGGCCTCAGCCCATTGATCCAGCCTGTCCAGATCCCTCTGCAGAGTCTTCCTACCGTCCTGTAGATCAACACTCCCACCCTACTTGGTGTCATCTGCGAACTTGCTGAGGGTGCACTCAATCCTCTAGACCAGGTTATTGATGAAGGTAAACAGGCCTGACCCCAACACTGAGCCCTGGGGACACCAGCAGTGACCAGCCACCAGCTGGATTTAAATTCACCACCACTCTCTGGGCCCAGCCATTCAGCCAATTTTCTACCCAGCAATGTGTGCATCCTTTCAAGCCATGAGCATGCAGTTTCTCCAGGAGAATGCTGGCCTGGATGCAACAGCTGGCCTGGGTGTGCAATGACTTGGCTGCAACCACCAGCTCAGTAAACCCCGCAGTCACTGGCTGTAGCCTGGACACGTTGCCTGTGTGGATTGTGTGCATCCTTCATGTCTCCCCAGAGTGCCAGCACCCGGACAGCTCATGGCCAGGATATGGGGCTGGCTGTGCCTCTGCCTTGGCCCAGGACTTCTCTGCCCTGCAGGGTGCAAGCTGGCGTGTAAAACCATTTTCATAATCTTCAGGACATATTTTCTCTCCATGCTTAGCCCAGCTAGGAGGTGCCTCCTTTGCCTGTAATGCTTTTGGTGAAGTGACCTTGCTAAATCCAACAGATACCTGATCCAGCCCCTCAGCTTGGCACAGGATGCCTGAGCAGCATTGTGCCATAATACCTCAAAGTGTATGTTTGAGTGTTTCACTGCACAGGGAGAGACTGCACAGGGAGTTCAGACCTTGCTCCCAGCCAGCAGAGCAATAAAATCAAGGCCAAGCAAACAGAAAAGAGGCTGAAAGAGGACTATATTTAGTTGAATAAAAGCATTTCATAAAGAAAACCAGAATTATTTCAGTAAATTAGATGAAAGAACACACACCTATAAATAAAAAAGAAAATTGCAGGAGAGCAGTTCTTTCCAGAGGGACGAAATTTTCCTTTTTGCCCTCTGGTGATCAATGGTAAAGCCACAGCATATTTCACTAGGAATAGCAGAGCATGCCTGAAGACTTCCTGAGAGGCAACAATAATCTTTAACAATTTGCACTGGAGCAACAGAGAAGGTCACGTGCTCTCCACGCATGCTGGGGGTAATGTGAGGGTAGGTCAGGTACAGGTCACAGATTTCTGTTTAAACAGACACAGGAGTCTCTGTACCCTGAAAAACTTGCAGTGAAAACCAGCCCGAATATTGTAGCTGTTATGCTTGCTCGTAGGTTCCAGTGAGTAAGTACATGTATTATCTTGCTTTTTTCAGCTCTACACTCTTCACCCCAAAGCCTGATTTTGTGGGTGTGGGGAATTTCCTACATTTGAGCTGTACTCCAACTCACCGACATCAAGAAGATTTTGGGGTTAAATTCAGTTTTGAATGAATGAGCTTTCTATCACACATTGGTTCTGGTTCTTCCCTTCAGTTTAAAATGCCAGAGAAATCCGTAACCAAAGCTAAGTTAACTGAAGTTAAAAGACTGAAGTTTACCATTCTTACTGGATTTGCAACCCTCCTGAGAAGACTCGATGTAATTGTGATGTCTCTCCAGTGCATATTAACACACCTCACAGCTGCACATCATGCTATCTGACTATGGGACCATATGGGACTAAACCTTCTCAGGCTTAACGAATTTATTCACAGGAAAAGATCAATTATGTGCAGAATTGCCCTTTTCTGAAATAAAATTCCAGAGGATTATGCATTTCTCTAAAGCTTCTCTTTTGAATGATGCTTAATATTCTATTTTGCTTGTGAGTAAGGTAAATTTCACCAGTTTGGCTTCTGATGATAAATCTGATCTTGCAACTCTCTACATCTTTAAAAGTGACAGCTTCTCTGTTAAACTAACTCAACTTTCTGCTGTGATTGAACCTTTTTTTCATGTAATTCAGTCACATGGTTTTTTTAAACATCAGAGCCTTACATGTACTCTCTCGGTTTTGAATCCTGTGAGACAAATTTTGCTGCCACTATATCCTCATACATTTTGGACTCATTTTCTTATCTAATATAGAGGCTGGATTTATAATTTTCCTTCCCCACATTTTTAATGCACACCTTCTATTGTGAAGTGGTTTTTCGTGAAAATTAGAGGTCTTTCTTTAAGCAAGAATGGATAAGGAGGGTGGGGGACATTCATGTGAGTGCTCTTGTTCACTTTGGCAACACGGTGACGCTAAGGCCTGCCACACTGAGGGTCCCTGCCCATGGGGTTCTGACCCATGCCTGGGGCTGATCTGGCTGGGCCATTGCAGTCAGCCTGCTGCTCCTCCCTTCTAATTCCTGAGCACACACTCTGCTTATGGGACAGCCCCAGACCTTCACACATTGAGGGTTTTTGGGGAATTATCTCCACTTATCTCTTAAAACCCACAAAGGAACTGAAATTAGGACCAAATCCTTTAAGACATACAGAAACCTCAATCTTTATCTTAAGGAAGTTTATTCTCAAGCAGTTATTCAATTACAGTGATTTAAAATGTTATGGATAACATTCTCAAAGCCACGGAAATTTCAATTCTTCAGTAGCCCAAATTAAACAATTTTCTGGTGAACCTCTCCCTACCTCCCAGCTGAAGACAGTTTTGCTTCTAGTGAAATAATTAAAGGCTTTTAACTTTGTTGATTTTGATGCCAAAAGCTTGTTACCAAAGGGCTGTACTGGCTGTACTGTACAGTTGAAGGCCAGTTCTGCAAGGATATACAAGATCCCCTGTGAAATTTTCGGCTCTCAGTGTGAAGGAACAAGGCATACTTGTAAGTGCAGCAGCTGGTACTTGGCATTTTTGCAGCTCTTTTTACAAGGAGTTGGTCAGCATTGAACAAGATTGCCTGGGAGACACAGAGCAGCAGAATTACTGGGCTGGCTCCACGTTCCTGGATGGGGGACAGAACAGGAACTCAACAAGCTCAACAAAGAGTTCCTGTCAAGTTTGTTTTCCAGTTTAATGATGAATAAAGGTCTCCAACTGCAAATCTTATGAACATGTGAACAGGGGAACAGAAGCAGGGAAAAATATAATAGTTTTTGTACTTCAGGGACTAGCTAAAAATCAAAAAATTTAAGGACTCATAAAGTCAATGTTCATGTGTCTAGTACACTTTTCGTTTCTCTGCCAATCTACGTGAAGGGACATTTCAGGCCCCAAACTCTCTTCGGGTCCAATTAGGCAGTGGTAATTTACTTGCTGCCACTGCTGTCACTTTCATTTTGATGCTCGTTTAAATAAATTCCTTTTAAAAAGCGCGGTGATTAGTTATCCAAGCCTAAAGTTTTTAGTGCTTTTGCTTTATGACAAAGTAATCAAACGTCAAGCTCTGACCTGACTTGGCACTCCACATAGTGATGCACTAAAGTACACGTGCTCATCTGTAGAACTGAAAACATTTATTAAAGAAGGGGTCCAGGCAACATGCTGTACCCTAGCAAGGTCAGAGAACTGTGACAAAAGGCAGTATCTTGCCCTGGAGCTGACACAGCATCGTCCTCGCTCAGTGCTGCAAGAGGATACTGGCCAGAAGGTGCAGCAAATACCAGAAGAAATAGTCTTTCCTGCCCTTACCTTCGCTGAACATGTTTGTTATGGCCAGTTCCTGCAGCTACTGATGGTAATAGCGGCCTGTGACTTTAGTATTCTTTTCAGGTCAGGAATTTAAAATTAATACTATTTCCTTTAATTTAATGGTGCTAGTTTTCAGAACTGAGCACCCTCAGTTCAGATGGGACAGTTAGGACCATGTTTTGAGGACAGCCTGGACCAACCATTTTTCATCTCAGCTTGCTCTCATTAACTGGTATGTTCCCCCATTGAAATGGATCCAGGCACTTCACAGCTGTGTCGGTGTGTACTTTCAGAAAGCACCCAGCAAAACAAAATCTTGTTCCTCTCCCGAGGCATTGGGATGAAGTGGTATTGGATACACAACAGACGACAAATATGGGATGCCCACAACCTACTTCCCTGTGGCTGACCACACCACTGTCCATGCTTTTTAACGTGAGATGCTCCAGCTGGCATCCCTGAGCTATGACTGCTCTCAGTTGTATGCTCCTGCTGTGCTGGAGGAGGAGCAGAAGCCTCCTATGCCAACTCCTAAGCAAGATGCCTAACTATGGTGTCATCTTTCCACTCCTGAGGCCTGCCTCTGGACACTGATACTCTCTGAAACCCAGGTCTTTAAGTCCTACACACAAAAAATGCTATCCATGCACTACGAACAGAACAGACAGGATGATTAATCAGTGGATGAACTGCACTCATGGTAACACATCATACATAAAGGGCAAAAAGAGAAACCTGTCAGACATAAAAGAAAATACTTCCCAAGTGACTTCTATTAACTGGAAGTGCCAACAAGCTTTTAAACAGAATCACCTCGCTCTAATGCCTTTGCCGCAGCCTTTCATGCTGGCTGACATTGTCCTGGAGACATCCCTTAGGTGTCTTGTCGTACCATAAGGACTCTGGAATTAGGTTATTCAGGATGTTCCCAATTATCTCTGTTACTCTTTCTCTACCGTTAGAGCCGCTCTGGGAGCTCTACAAAAATAGAACCATGAGAAAAAAATAATTGGGAGCAAATTAACAATGGAAGATGCAGCTTTGTCCTTCAAGATGACCAGTTAGAGGTTTCTGTTTTATCTTTGCATTTTGATTTGCTTGCATTTATCTTGTCCAGCTATCTAAACAGCAGATGCAGACAACAAACAGGAAAGCTTTTTTCTTTGAGGTACACAATGCCTTCAAGTCTGCTTTGGCTACTTTTCTCATTTGATACAAGTCTCATGTTATTGGAGATGACCTTCTATTTCCTGTGCTACGGGGGGTTTAAAATCTAGGCTTGAATGTGGGATCCTTCTCTGTTATAAATGCTCCTGGATATGCCACCATGTAAATTTTATAAAGTTTGTGAGTTTATGTAAGGTTTGTCTTTGCCTGTCTGGGTTTGGGCAGTGCATATGGTTTATGTCAGCATTTGTAAGGTTATCGCAAAGGTTATCTTAGCTAAATTATAGCCCTTTGTTTATCCATGTGGTTAGTTATGGTGCAAACAGCTGCACTGTCAGTAAAATCTTTCTGCTGCCCTCAACCCTGACCTGGAGGTACCAGACTCTGAGAGGTTACATGGCTTCATATGAGAGTTGCTTTGAAGGGGCTGTGAATTAAAGCTGACACTTTACCTGAAATACCTGCCCCCAAATTAGCTGTGAAAAATCAGGTAACCAACAGAAGATGCCACTATGTCTTTATCTAACAGCTCGCTGTGGTCAGTGAAGCTTCTCCTTGCCCTGGGAACTCATGCATAACGTGTCCTAGGGATAAGAAAAACTGCAGTTACACGGGAATATCTGGAAGTACTTCAGGAAGGTGGACAAAAAAAGCCATTCTGCAGCATATTAATACGGTCTGGGCCTTTTGTTGGTTAGGGACTACCCTGCCTGCTGCTCCAGTGGTCCTGAAATCATGGTGCAGGGGTCTTTTTTCCTGTTGCCACAAAATACCTGCTATCTTTCCCTTCTGATTTACCTCTCTGCCTACACTTGACCATAAAATAGGAAACTTCATGGTTGCAAATCAACACATTCAACAGTCTCTTTCTTTACATGCATTTTGTCAAAGATGGGAGACTTGTGATCCACTTGAGGCAGAATTTTTTTTGTTCTTGCTTCTTCTCAAATTATCCTAAAATCAACTGCTAGATGAATCATCAGCTCCTTTTTTTCCTGACCCATTGCATATGACCCTGCATTTTGCAGGGAGAATTCAGCTTCACATTCAAAATTTCTGACTTGGACTCACTGTTTCAGTCTATTTATGAGGTTTGTTCTGATCTGGATAGTGCCAGTGGGCCTGAAGCAAAAAATCAGTGAGGTAAAGTGGTGCTAATCTGCTGTGCCTCCCGAATCTGGCTCTCGGTGTATGTGAGCATGTGCCTGTGTGTATGTCTGCCTACGCAAGCGCATATATGTGTGTAATCTAGCCAAAAAGAGGATCTAATTAGAGATAACCAAATAATGGAAGCAATTTTTGTTTGAATAAATTATTCAGTGCATTTTGTCTTTGTTCATCTCATAAATTATTCAGCTAATAGTATTTGAATGGTGCTAGAGCTTGTAGGCTACTGCAGAAATGATCAGTCAAATAGCATATTCGGTAAGGAAGATCAACATTTGCTAAATAATGTATTTGGCAAATAATATTCATCCAGCCCTGGTTTTAATTGATCTAATGAGAAAGGCAGACAGCACGTGGCACTCATGGATGGCTTGGCAAGTGCTTAGGGAGCTGATCCTTTCAGCTCTTCCTCCTTCTCCCCAGTACAAGTAAATGTACGGAGTTTCCTGTTGGTACTGCTGCGAGTGGCCCAGCGGGGCACCCCACACATGCATACACATTCCCACAGCCAGAGGCAGATATCCAGGCCTCGGCACCCTGAGGTAGGCTGCCCAAGTGAGCCTGTTGGCTCGTGAGCTTGCCCGCTCCTCACTGACTTTCTGATGTGTAGATAGTTTTGGGTGTCTGGGCAGAAGCTCTACCAGTGCAAAATGCCGGCACTTTTCTTGCTACTCTGCACTCGACTGATGTGGCAGCAAGGCCCATTGTCTTGAACTAGCAAAAAGGGAAGGGGAAAAAAGAAAAAACCCAACAACCCACCCTCATTTACTAGACAGGAAGGTTGCAGGCTTACAAATAATTTATTGGAAAAGGAGGAGTACCTTGTTTGCTGGAGGAGCTGATTTCAGGGACATGAATTAATACATTTTTGTGGTAATTTTATGCCAGACATTATGGAGACATGCTACATATTTCCTAATTTTTAAGTTTGATTTTTTGTTTCCTTCCACCATCCTCGCTTTTTCCTTTTTATGAAAATAAACCCCAAACAAATCCAAACTCTTCCTTTCCACATGACATTTCTTGTCTTGTGCAGCCTTTCATTTGTAAGAAATGTTTTTCTTGGAAATGTCAAGCTAAGCCTTTGAAAAAATTAGATGTCATTGGCTGTGTGAAACATCTTCCTTCTTTTGAAAGCCAAACCTCAAGGATATCTTGTTTAGAAAGTTCACATCTGCTTTATTTAACAGTACCCAGGGCCATGCTATTCAAATTAGATTTTTATTGTATTTTGATGGTACCATTATTAATAGAAAAATATAAATAAATAAAGAGATCAATGCAGAGTGCCAGACACTTTGCATAGTTGCTTATTTCTGAAATAGGCCCATTGGCAGGGATGCTTTGTAGGCTCAGGTACTACTTATTGTGGCTTCTCCTGTTAGGATCTGTCACATTCTTTCCAACCATTGCACACATATATAAATGCATTCTGCATACACTTTCATTCACATGACAGCTCAGCAGCCTGCCAATGTTTGAAATTATTTTGCCTTTATTTATAAGGAAAGTTAAGAGTGGAAATTTTCAAGGCTAGGCCTTTTCTGTGTTTAGTGTTGTAGAAGAAGGAACATGAGCAGTAAAAAAAACTTCAGTAGAGAAGTCAACTAATAAAACAGGTTGTCCAGAGAAGCCGTGGATCCTCCCTACGTGGAAGTGCTCAAGGCCAGGCTGGATGGAGCTCTGAGCAACCTGGTCTCGTGGGAGGTGTCCCTGTCCCCATGGCAGGGGGGGTGGCAACCAGATGACCTTTAAGGTCCATTTCAACCCTAGCCAGTCTATGATTCCATGATAAAAACTACACACTGATTTCTCGGTCGCTAAAGAGGTTTTGCTGGATTTTTCTGTTTCCATCTGCAGGGAAGATGTTGTTCCTTCACAGCGATGCCAGTTTGGCTCAAGGCCCTGTAGCAGTGTGAGCCAGGGTGGATTCTGCCATTCCTGGTGGGGAGGCCTGCAGGCCACCGGTGCCACTGCTGCTCTTCAACCTAGGCCAAACTGGTTTTAGTCTGAAGTCACCACAGTTACCCATGAAGAAAGTTTGTAGAAATGTGGTTTTGCAGCCAAAATTAGTTTGTAATCAGTCCTATGCAGCATTAATCACTTGTGTGAATAAGACCCTCCAGTCATGTCTAAATCAAGCTGTAAGACCTGAACCAGCACAACAAAAGGTTCCATAAAATCAGTCTGAGTTATCCCCCCATAGTGACTCATTATGTTAATTAATTCAAAGCCTGATTAAACAAAATTATGCTGAAACAGAATCATCTCCATGAGTCTTCAGAAACGCTTCTTTTATAAACAAGGAATTAATCATTTGCTGATGTGAGAATTTGGGGTTTGTACATGTGTTTTGTTTTGGTTTTTAATTTAATCTAAAATGTGCCTATTTCATTTCTGATTTCATAACAAAGCCCTGTGGCCTCAGGGCTTGCATGTCATGTGTTGTGGTAATGGCTGGTTTATTCCTGAAAAAGCACTTGGCTGCGCCAGCCTTTCCTCACAGGAGTGACTGAGCAGAAATTTCTAAAAACACGGAGCACCAGAGATGACTCTAAGCAAACGCCTCAAGCCTGGAATTCCCCACTATTTTGGAAAGATTGGCTAAGGCATCTTGACCATTGAGGGTTGGTCATCCAAGCTAAAAATAAACACCCTCATCTACCAGGAATCTACTGAGCCATTTTTAACTCACTCCAGTGAAAATGAAGCGACTTGATGTCTGGATGTGGCCAAGGAGGCTCTGTGGTGCTCTCACAGCCCAGGCCAGTGCAGCTTGCCATGGCACCACTGCGGTTGCAGTGTGATTCACCTCTCCATGATCCAGCCCGTGGGGAAGCAATGCTCTGTTAATTACTGTAATCAACTGCTGTTAGAAAAGAATAAAATTGTCTTCTGGGCAGGCTGTGTGCCCCACCTTGCTGCATCCCAGGAACCTGTGTCAGCCCCAGCGATGCTGCCAGCAGCGCGGGGTTCCAGTTCCCCACGGCCCTGCTCTGCCTGGCCACAGGCCCTGGGAGGTGGCCCATGCCCCTGGCCAGGGCTACCCCAGTGTGCCTGGCTGGCCTGCTCCTGTCCATGGCCTGTCTTAATGGACACCCATGGGGAGCTCCCCCGGCTTCACAGCATCCTCAGAGCCCTAAGAGGAAAACACTCCTCATTTGAGCATCTCCTTGTTGCACAAGTGTGCCACTGACAATCTTATTTCACTGATTGAGGAGGTTTTTTTCCCTTCAACAAGGGTGGCAAGTTTGTTCTAGCCCATGGGTAATTGGGCGTTAGCAGGAGGTGTGACCAAAAAATGACAGACTGGCGTTTTGAGCTAGAATTAACTATTTCAGAAAGTCAAGGTTCAGCTGAGAAAAATGAAAGTACTGAGGAGAAAAATGAAAATACTGAAAATTAAAATTATTCGACATCAAATGATTAAAAACCAGTAAGCAATATTGTAATAACAGAAATAATTGAATATTAGTAGTCAGTCTGATTATGATTCACATCCTCAGTAGTCCTCTGAACAGAATATTATTATTTTTAGTCATGATTCCCTGTGTCTGAGCATTTTAAACCCCAGAAGATGCTAAAAGACCTCAAATGCAGGATCAGTGGTGAGGTGAAAGCCATATGTAGAAGTATTCTCTTTTCTCTGGTATATAACAAGAGGAAAAACAAAGAGAGAGACTTCAAGAAATAGTAACTGAGAGGCATGAAATGCAGGAAATTACTTAGGGTAGTGAAAGATATCAGGAAAGAAAAGATCATTAAAACCAAAACAATTTGCTCCTAGGGAAAGAAGAGAGCCTCTGGTGGTGGGATATGTGATTGGGTGGGATGAGGAAATCATCAGTGATGGGAAAAGACGGATGTGTTGGATAAATATTTCTGTTTTGCAGTTGGAAACAATTTATACCCTTGTTTTAAATGAGAAAATATTTTCCATTAGTAAGTAGAGCGACTGTTGAAAAACTTTTAAGAGAGAGAAAAAAATTTTATATCCACACCTTCAGGGAAGTTACAGGCCAGGACTGTAAAGGACCTGGCTGCAGGGGTCACAAGCCACTGGTATCAATGCTGAGCAATTTCCAGTCTGGAATTCCCCCATGGAAGAGGGCAAAGACTACTTTTATGCCGGTAGCCCCAAAAAGAGGGAGTGGATGAGTTGTGCTTCTCAGTGCTGCTTAGCCTGACATTTGGCTTGAGTGAAAGAATGGAAAAGCTGATATGTGATTCAGGTGATAAGAACAAAGGAAGTGGGGGAGTATAATTCATACCTCTTAACCTGTGGGAAACCCAAACAGAAAAGTGTATACTTTTACTGTCCATGTTCTAAAATTAATGTTTTAAAAATCAGAGTATGGAGAAAGCAGCTAAAAAATGTTTCACAGACTGGAGGAAATGCCTTGCAGGAAGAGACTCAGAGGTTAACTTGTCAGAAAAGAGATGGAATAGTGCCTGAATTAAAATTTGTAAGTAAATTTACAGGGCTAAAATGGCAGACCCTAAAGGCTTACTTATCCTGGCAATGCAAGACAAAATGAGAAACAATGGCTGGGAATCAAAGCCAGAGCAATGCACCTGACAGAAGGCTCATGTTTTTAACAGAGAGGATGACTGATGACTGTGATGGATTCTCCATGTTTTTATGGCTCCAGATCAAGGCTGAACTGTCTTTTAAATACACAAGCTCTTGGGTTCAGTGCAGGGAAAAACGGTTAAAATTAAATGACCTGTGATATACACACAAGGTGCCAAACCCAACAGTCTGTCTGATAGTCCCTTCTGGCCTCAATTTATAGGCCATGCAAACCTGAAAGATAAATCTGGTCCGGTATAGGTTTTATAGATCAATACCTTAATATTTCTCTGTTTTATTTCCTGTGAAAATGAAGGCAGCAGGGGTGTGCAGTGTTCCCAGCCGGCTGGGTGACCCACTGGAGGCAGGAAGGTGTGTGCCGAGGCACCTCGCTCAGTGTGACCCATCGCGGGCTGCCCACGTGCAGGGGGGTCGAGCTCTTGCAGGCACAGGAGGCCTGACTCCGCATATAAGCTGCCCTAAGCTGTCTCCAAGGAGTAATTCATGGACAAAATACTGAATCCAGCCCATAATACCCGTGGGTCTCCTCGGAAGGAAGGGCAGCTAGGGACATGTTTCAGTTTGATTAAGTTGTCATAACAGACCCTTTTGCCCCCAAGTAACTTCTTATTCTTTGCAATCTCTTGTCTGGATAAGAAATGTTTTAAAGACACCCTAAAAGTTGCACTGCAGCATAAGAATTTGCCCCAATATCAAGCCCAAAGCATCTCAAACACTTTGATTCCTGTGGACATCCATTAGACATTTCTTTTGACAGTAGAGAAAGCGGAAGTAGAAGGAACAATGACTCCCATGCAGGCATCCAGTACCAGGCAGGGGGAGAGCACATGATTGTGCAGGACAGTGCAGACCCAGTGGGCCACATTCTGACCCAGGCATTTTGTGGTCTGGAAGGGAGCTGGAGAAGGCACAGTATGTCAGTGCAGCCCACTGTCACTCAGGCGTGCAGGTAGGGTAATGCTCAGTGCCCTGTTGTTACAACACATAGTGTGTTGTCCAGGTTTGTCTGCTCCCACTTAAGAGACTAAAAAGAAAAGCTTTAATAGCCTTTTGAGACATTCTGTACTGTCAAAAAAGAAAAACTTTCACTGCAAACTTGTATGTTGTCTTTACCCGGTAAAAGGTGCCTGAGAGGCAAGATTATGTGAAATGAGTATGTGAGCAGAGGTGACTAATCCCTCCAACTGACAGTTGGTAGAAGAGGTTAACTGCAAAAAGGTTTGATGTATGTAAAGCAAAGTGCTCCATCCTTTGCAGTTTGCTGTTGTTACTGCAGTTAAAATACGACAATTTTTTCCATTGTAATCCCGTGCTCTGTTTTTTGCTCACGTGTTAGACATTTTCCTCAGCCTGGATTCTTTGCTTTTTTGAATCTCTTTAGTATCACTTCACAAATCACATTCAGAGGTTCTTTTGGGTACAGTGTTGCAAATATTGTTTATTAGCATTCTTCTGTGCTAGATACTGTACAAAAACACATTGAACTACTAGGAATATTCTTATAGAATTTTAGGAATAATCACTTTCTCAGTCATATTCCAGCTACAATGCTAGAGGCAAGATGCAGATTTTATGGAGAGAAATAACCTTCTCACAGTCTATTTTTCTTATTCTTCCTGTAGCTCTACTCTGTTTTGCACCTCTTGCAGCCATTTACACCTGAGTGAAGAGGAAGCGAAGTAAGTGTAAAATGCCACCCACTTTGCATGGGTGGAAATTACTGCATTTAATGGGGAAAGCAGTGAAGGAATCAGGCTACAGGGTGAGAGGTATCATCCATATGTAGTTAACCTAAAGACCTTCACACCAAGATGTGCAGATGTGAAAGTGCTAGTGAAGACTTCTGGAGAAACAGTTGTTGAGACTGCAGGACTCAATCTGTGCTCATGCAATTATGACCTGTTCCATTTCACCTCTGTGGTGCTAATTTTTACTGGTTTAATGAATTCTCAGCCTGCAATGGACAACTATGATTTTATTATAATTTAACCCTGATATTTTTTTTCTCAGCACTTTCGATTCTGAGCATGAAAATTATGTTTGAGGCACACTTTCAAGTTCTGCATCCAGGAAAGTACCTCAGCCTTGATCCAAAGATACAAACTGACCAACTTACTTGCTGGTAACATAATCAGTGACCCTTGCTCTTAAGCACAAATTCTTCTTTTGCTTCACATCGTGATCTTTGCAGTTTTCCAGACTCCGGCAACCAGATTTTGTTAGGCTTTTGTTGGTTTCACGTAAGAATTATCCCCACTTCAGTCTGAGGTGTTATTGTAGCCTAAACCTACTGTAATTCAGTAGTAAATCATGCCTGTGGAGCAAGAAAGGATGTGTCTATCACACTAATATTGTTTTCTTCTGTCTGTCATATGCCACGTTAATGTTCCCTTAACATGTTGTTTAGATATGGACATTTTTTTTACAATATCCCACTGTTAATGCTAGAAGGAAGAATAAGACAGTGCACCCATTTTATAACTTGTTTAATTCCTCATTGAAGAGCTTGACATAATTGGTAATGGCTGCAGGTCTGTTGTTAAAATTAGAATTTGTTCTCTAGCCCTAGGCTTTTCCCCTTCAGGGGGGTTGATTGGAGTCCTGGGAGGCCTCACTTCTCAGCATGCTATTTCCTGAAACCTCTTTCATCCCTGCTGCTAAGTGTACACTGAGTGACTTGGAGGGTTAAGCATGAAGCTTTACAGGGTCTGCAGAGGCAGAGCAAATAAGTGATTTGTGCCAAGGCAGAGATAGACCAAACCAAGCTTTTTATAGGCAGTAGAGCTGCCAGGATTTTCTGCCACAAAGTGGCAGATCATCTTCTGTTGTACATTGTGGCAAACCTCTGGTTAGGAGCTGCTGGGAAAATATGATGGGAACAAGAGAGTGAGGTGAGGAAAAGAGAAAATATTACAAGAAAGACACAACTTTCAGATGTCTGCAGGGACCGTTTTCTACGCATGCAGAGAATTTCTCAGTCTCATTTTTCTAGGGCTGGCCAGAGCAAATCCATTGGGTCAAAATGCTGCCAGAACTACCATCAGCATGTCATGGTCAGCTGCACCTGGACTGCAGGAGAGGAGAGGGGGAAGAAGGCTGGAGTGTAGGTCTGATACCATCTCTTGGGGCACATTTGCAGGAGCGTTGCTGCTGCAAGTCACCCAGTTCGTCACCTCTTATAGGAACAGGGCTTTTTGCACTACAGTTGAACTTGAGAAACCATCTTTTTATAGAGTTTTGTTTTGGGCTGGGAGACACTGAGGCGAATTCTCAGCTGCTGCAAATTAGCACCGCTGCATGGTCTTCTATTACACCAGCTGTGGGCTAGGCCCTTATCAGAGTTTATTTAGAGAAATGGGCATGATCTTTTGCTGGGATAGGAAGCAGAGAGACAAAAGATGTGCCTGACAGTGTGTTATGGTCTCTCTTCTCTGCTGAAGTACACACAGGTGGTGCAGGTATCCATCAGTCACCTCTGAATTGTCAGGTACCTCTGCATGCTGTGGTCAGAACCACACATGTACAAACCCCCTTTGTCCCAGGGACATCGGTGAGTCCAAATGTTACTACACAAGCATGCAGCAAGCCCCCCACAGTGTGGCATGCATGCCTAGGTGCTTGCAACACAGGCTTGTGCACATGTACGTCCAGATTCCTATACCCACTCAACCTGGATCTAGAAAGCCTTTCAGTTTCCCAGAAGTATAGTTCCTCTGAAATTAGAGAGGAGAAGCAATTACAGTGGGCCCTCTAGGATGTCTCGATCCAACCCAAAACTTCTTCAGGCTCTTCAAAATATTTTGTGGCTGGATACATCACCCTTTCTCAGCTTCTCTCCTTTCCCTCTTACACAAACACAGACATAACTTTTTGGCTACTATAAAAATCCCTCCACCCAGCCCCAGGAAGTCTAGACTCTGTGGAGTTGCAATGTGCCTTATTGATCTATCAAGGCATTATATCTGGCCATTAGATTCACATGTACTCTTCTGAGATTACCTAAATCGCTCTGCAAACTGCTAATAGGCAATTTCACAGACACAGGTGTCCAAAGATAACAGAAAAAGTTCAGAAAGCAGAGTTTAGCTAACTGATCTGTTTAGCTAACTGCTGAGAGCTTGTAAAGCTTTTAAAATGGGCTATGAGTGAAAGCAATTGGTGAGGAGCTGAGGCAGCCCAGGTCTCTCAGGATATAATCCTTACACTTCTTTACAGTTGATTATGTGTTACTCACTGCAATAACCTGGTATTACTTGCTTGGCCTTTGTTCTTTGACCAAAGGCAGGGGGTAAGTCCATCACGAACTGTCCTGTACTTCCATGTGAAATTGCTGGATAAAGATGCACGAGGAGTTGCAGGGCTGAACAAAACACTTCCTGTGGTGAAGCCTGCAGGCTGAATTTCAGGGAATGACTGACATTTCCAGCAGCTCCCTGAGATCTCTGGGGATCCCTGGAAGCAAAAGTGTGCTGAGCCATATGCTTCTCCAGGAAGCAGCCCAGGTCATGGTCTGTTAAAGACAGAACCTTCGTCCATTGTGATTACCTACACTCTCAGCTGCGCTTTGGAAGCCGGCAGGAGTGAAAATGTCAATCGTGAGTGCTGATGGGGAAACAGATGCCTCTTGTCATTTAAATATAAGTTCATGGTCCCTATGGGACAACAATACATGAATCTCTGGGCAACACTTGCATCCTGAGATGGACCCTGGACTAGGATCTGAGCAGGACCTCCTGAGGACGGCAAGGAGCAGCAGAAAGCCCAGCCAGTCTCAGGGATAGGCACTCTGTGAAATCCCCCAGGCCAGGATGACTGTGGGGCTGTGTATGGTGTTGGCAAGCTGTGCCTGTGCTACAGTGGGAAGGTGTGCCCACAGCTCATGCAGGCATGTGGAAGCTGCATATGAACCACCTGGGAATCATGGCAAGGCAGAGTCCGGTGACAGGCAAGCACCGAAGAGCTTCTGCATGTGTTTTGCAGCTGGCTTGGAGCCATGTTGCCAGGAATGGGAGTGCCTGAACTACCTAATTTCACTCCAGCTGAGGATGCGTGTACAAAATACAGTGATGCTTTTCAGACACGCCCCACTGCATGGCTGGGTGCTGTGGCGCCCATGCTGCTAACTTCTCCTCTGGGGTCAAATAGGAGGCAAATGCCCTTGATTACAACACAGATTCACAGATCCAAAGAATTTGTCAAGCCTAAACTGAAGTCCAGGGTCGTATAGCTCCATCTGCCCTTTTATTCTCCAGGGAATCTGTTTGCCTCTAACTCATTGACTCTGAAAAGCTTCCAAAACATATTTCTTGGCAATGCTTGGATCTTCCCACCAGAAGGTCATTATCTTTTCATAAGAATAAAGGGAAACATGAAACACCCTAATTCCTTGGCAAATAAACAGGCCTCCCTCAGACATGTACTCTTTCTAAAGCCAGAGAGAAAGGCAAAGAAGAAACTGTTAAAGATTTCTTTCCCCAACTTACAGGACAATTCATCTCCCAGGTCTCCTTTCCTCATCAGTAGAAGCTCAGAATAGTGGCTGAAGCGAATGAGAAGGTTGTCTTAGTGGCAGGATGGTCTTTACGTTGTCCTGTCTTGTGCATCTTGTTCGTGCTCCTGGGGTCAAGCTGACCTCTGCAATTGCCCCTGTAGGTCAAATGAGGAGGTACCACTGGACACTGGGTTTTTCCCTTTACCCTTTGTAATGCGAGGCCTGGCCCAGTTTCCAAAGCTCATCTGGGAGTTTTACAGAAGGTACTGAGGATGCTGGGACTGCCTGTGATTGCTACTGCTCTCGTCCTGTGGCACACAAAAGCTGTGGCTTTTGTTCTCTGCTGTTGGTCTCAGGCTTGTTACAGAGCCCTGGGGAGCATTTTGTGGCCATGGGCTGTGGGGTGGATGCTCTGGAGACCAGTCAGAACTAACCACCTTCCTGTGGTTGTGGTAGACTGAGCTTGTCCTGGGACCTTTCTAATTCCAACTTTGCTGTCTGGCATGGCTCCTGGTATAAAGCAGACCACAACATTTCAGCCAGTAATTCCCACCAGAAGGAATTACTGTTTGCTCTAGCAACAATCCTAGAGTGCCCTGGCATAAGGACTTCAAGTGAGTGCTCTCTTGCACCACGAGTTTTTGCTTCTTCCTTTATTCATTAAGAAGATGAGAAGTGCAGGGTGATGGTGATCAGCCTTTCTCCTACTGCCTGGAGGAAAGCAAAGTAGAAGCAAAGCCCTCTTGGGCAAGGGGAGAGGGCTGCCCTGTGCCAAGGATTGCAAGGGATTGGTGGGGCTGTTCAATACAGCTGATACCAAATGTTGTATGTGGGATCCTGGACAGAATATTTATGCCATCATTGCATGCATGTCTTCTAGGAACCGGGCAGGCCAGGTGCTGAGGCCCAGTTTTTCTTCCTGCTGGGAGCTCTGTAGAGTCCCTCACTTCTGCATGGGACACAGGAGCCTGTGGTAGGTGTTGTATATGTTGCACCCACCAGTTCATCTATACTTCCTCCAGCCTCCTCATATCTAGCCTTCCCTAGGAACAGACTTACAAACAGGGACATGTGAATCCCTGCCAAGCAGAGATCCAGAAAGTGCTATTTAATGCTTCACTTTACCCGCCCTAGCCTTCCTTCCTCCTCTGCTCTTCAGTTCCTGCTCGCTGTGAATACAGGGAGGTTATGCAGGCTGCCATCCCACACAGTTCATCCCTGCATCCCTCTCTCATGTGTTGGCAGGATCTGACATCCGCCCTCTGAGGGTTTTCCCCTGTGGGCAGCAGAAGTGTAGAGGAGCAGCACGCCGTGGTGTTCAGACAGGAACTAGCGACAACAAAATGCAGGGGAATTCAGAATTAGGCATCTGCAGCTCTGATTTTAACTCTCCCTAGAAGGTGTTGCAAGGTTTGCTGGAACCTGCTATTTTTAGGGATGCTTTTTCATTTCATATGTTTGAATATCAGCTGAGCACTGCCACTAAGAGGTAAAACTACAGACTGGGGCTGCTGTTGAAAATCAGGAATCATTCTCAGACCATCCATGAACCATGCCTTCAGCTACCACCCAGCACAGTTACACCAGCTGACAGTCTTGCCCAGAAGCCTGGCTCCAAACCCAGTATATGGGTTGAGAGTTAAGGGCTGCCCATTTTGTTGGAGAGACAGCTAAGACTGCAGCCAGGATGGACTCTTACATGCCCGGGCACCTGGGGCAAGTTGAAGGCAAAACCCTTTGTCCGCAGCCTTTTGTTGGATGAGGCTTCACTGAACCCAAGGATCAAAACCAGCTGAGTAATATTAGTATAAAATAGTAGACTGAATGAGAGGATATGAAGATTTACCCACTGTTGTGTGAACAGAGGATAGGTAAGAATTGAGAGAAAGAATAGACAAGGAAGAGAAAAGCTGAATGCTGCTTTTTTTTTTTTTGACCCTTCAGATGTCTTTGTGTGACTCCAATTGTCTTGTGTGGTTGTTAGGTGTGCTTTTATGAGAAAAACTTGCATCATTAAACATTGTCTGAAATAGCCTAAATAAAGCCTGATAGAACCTTGCCATTGTCCAGTTAAACAATAAAAAGCCCAGATGGTTGAAAAGAGATCTGTACTTACAGAGACTTCAAGATGAGGCCTTTATTCTGCAGAATCAAGTTCTGTTCCCAATAAACCCTAGAGTTCATGGGAGTCAGTGTGTTACTCCACATACCTGCTTTTTTGAGAACAGATAATTTCAGTATTGGTCCTTTCAGGAAAGGTGCTGGAGGTGTGGTGATCTGATCTCCTCTTTCTCATAATGGTTTCTGTCATCTCTGTCAGTTAGGGATATCAGTGCTGCTGACACAGGCTGAGAACCAAGGGCACTCTGGCTTGTCTACACAGCTCTGGTCAGGCAAGGTTTGTGGAGAGCAATGGCTCTTGGAACTTGCTAGACCAGATACTGAAAAAGTGTTGGAGAAGACACTTTGGAGACAGTTCCCTGCCAGCACTGCATTGCTCCTACAGAGATGTGGGTGCTCTGTGGACCTTACACCCTCACACTTGCGTCAGCAGAAAGGACAGCTAGCCACATGGCTAATGTACCTACTGCCTCTGGTTCCACGTGTGTGGCCTCTGGTAATCAGGAAACCATGTTCCTCGTTCCTTTTGTAGGCATGTGCATTGCCTCTCATAGGACCATAGCCTGGCAAAAGCCCTCCAGAAAACGGGGATGCATGGAGGCACGTACCCCTTGTGCTGCCAGAGTGAAAATGACATCCTAGTGCCACACCATACTTTTGCTGATTTTCTTTCTGGAGTGGTTGCAGATGCTGAAAAACAGAGAGATGCTCTCTTTGGGGAGCTGCCTACAGGATTCCCACAAAGCAACCATTGGGAAGCGGAGTGGGAGGCAGAATGGCAGGCAATAAGCCCTCGATACCAGCCCACAGTGCACCTAGACATAAACACTGGATGTGTCCTCTGATTAATTCAACAAAAACGTTCCTGTATGTGCTCACGTGTGATCCACACCAAATCCAGGAGAGCTGAGAAGGCACAGGTCTGGAATTAGTACTTGTGGATCCTCCACTTCGGGAGACTGCATAATAGAGGCAGGTCAGGGACCCTGACAGCTTTGAGGGATTGCTGTGTGCTGTCTGTGTTCCCAGTAGAAGGATTAGCTGCAACAAAGTGACACTAGTCTTAGTAATTAAATTAAGATACTTTCATTCTTTTGGGGCAGGATTTTCAAAAGTGATCAGCCTTGCCCTTACTGTGCTCTCAGCAAGGGCAGTCAGGTGTTGTACTGGCACTTTCAAGCAGAGCAAAAGCCTTTAGAGAACTCACCTTCATTCTGAAACTCTTCAGCAGGTATGATGGGAAAATGCAGTGGATCTTGGATTCCAATGCAGCTCATGGAATATCTGCAGCTGCACAGGCTCTGTCTGCTTCCCTACATGAAGCAAAGTCAGTTTTGGGGCACACCTAGACAGGAGAACCCTAGCAAACAGCAGAGGACTTGGGGTGCTCCCCAGACAGCCGCTGCTCCAGGAAGGGGGCATAGGAGGGATGCTCCATAGGAGGGATGCTCCAGTTTTAAGATGTGCTTTTAGAACATGATACAAAATGTTCTAGGGTGCTTATGACATTAAAGATCTCTTCATGCCTGCATCCTGTCCCTCTTCCAGTTTGCTTAATCCTGTCCTGCCTTTTTGAAATGTCACCTGCCATCTCAGTCAATGCATAGGCCTTGCTCACTTCCTATCCCAAATTGTTCCAGAGCCTTGCTATCCCCTGGTAAAGTGACACTGCAGTTTGCACTAAAGTTGTGGAGTACCTTCCTTCCCTGTCATTTCTTCCATGAGCAAAAGGTCAAAGCTATCACTTCTGTGACTGGGTAGGAGGGATAGTTGTGAGTTGAGTCATGCCACAGGCGCAGGGTGTCCTATAGATCCCCTATTGTCTCGGGAGGGCAGTGAAATCCAGGCCAGCAACCTCAGGCCTGATGCAGCTTTTCCAGTGCTGTTGATATTTAAGACAAATGATTATTATTTCAGAAAAGAGGAGGTGATACCTACCCCTTCCATTTATCAGGAAGGCTGAAGTTAGAAAGCCAGAGGCAACTGGGAATTTTTCCTGAACTGGGAGCAGTTTTTTCAAAGTTACAGCTGAATTCCTCTCTGCCCTACCTGCCATGTCATGGCACCCCATCGAATTAATTGGTTTTCAGGGTCAAATCTGGCCTGGCAGCCTTCACACAAAGGCTATGGAGAAAACAGAGCTGCCCCCTTTTTTAAGACTCCCACAATACAGGATCTTGATGAAGTTAACAGCTGGCAAATGCAGAACGTGGAAAAGGCAATACTGCTTCAGGCAGCACTGTCATTGTAACCCTTGGAATTCAGGGCTGCGGGAGGCTCTTGCAGATAGATGTTTTTTCAAGGACAGCAGCGCAACAAATGCGACAGTCGGTAACAAAAGCTCAGAGAGGAAAGCAAGACCCAGCAGGGGACAGGAAGGAGTTTCCTTTCAAGCATGGCACTGAGTGACCAGACGGGTAATTTGGGAGGTTGTCTTTCTCTAAGTATTCAGGAAATCTCTGGGAATGGGAGGCACTGCAAAATTGCAATATTATAGTTTTGTACTATGCATGTGGTCAAAATCTGGAGAGTTTTAGTTTCCAGAGCCAAAAAGGAGAACCTGGGCCAATTTCTGATCCTTTTTATGTTCTGATAGAGATTTCCATCACACATGCAACTAATCCTAGGGGATCAAACCCTCTGACAATGAATGTCCTCATAGTTTAGGTTGTATCAGCTAAATATGCAACTAAATATCTTAATAGCAAAGCAAGGCTTATGTGATTGCATTTCTTTCCATGCATTTGTCTCTCAAACTTGTCCCCTTCCCACAAGAAACTTTGAGCCCATTGACTAATGTAGCCAAAGTTTACATAGGGTAGAGATCAATTTAATTCCCATAATTTTTGTGGAAAGTGATTATTCAGAAGGCAGTGAGTCTCCTATGGCATACTCACAATCAGTGCTTTAGGTGAAGACAAAACTGCAATGATTTTAGTGCTATCTGGGCAGCTCTGCTGGATGCGGTCAGGGTCCATCCAGGAAGGCCTAATTGCCCCAGGGCCTCTCAGTGGTTTGTGTACATGCAAGATGCTGCACAGGGGCTTGAGCTCAGGTGTGTGAGTGTGGAGGGGGAATTGAAGCATTTTGAGGTGGGAGAGATCAAAGGGAGCTTGATGGAGGGGTTACTGCAGTGAAAAAGTATGGCCACAAGGCATTAACATGTAGGAAACTGGATTATGTCACTGCTCAGAGTGACTTGCTTTGTTTTCTGGATAGCACAACTCTCAAAAATATTTCCTCTGCAGAGGGGTTTGTTTCCTAATGTACACAACTCTTGATACCAAAGGGGAATTTGTGTGAGTGGCATAATCTTTGCTCTTTGCAGTGTTGTATTTAATCACGAAGACCTGATACAGATGGCAGATGTGTGGAATGAATGGGACACCATTTTAGCTCACTGGTAATCTGAGTTGCTGTTACTTCACCTGTTCGAGTGCCCTTTTGTTGTACAGTTTGATTCTGATTTTAAAGTTGCTTCCCATCTATGTAATGCATTGATTTCTGTAAATTTATCCCTGTGTTACACCAGGGACTCAGGTGCAGTATTTAGACAATCCACTTTCAAATCATCTCAGTAGAAACCATGTATAAATTCCACCGAGTCCGGGCACTCTTGCCTTAAGTCAGTGATTGTTTCCTACACACAAAGTAGGCAGGAGACATTAACTTTCTGAGTAGGGAACATTTTGAGATGACCATAGGTAGATGCAAGTAACAGGTCATGGCAGGCAGAAGTCAGAATCAGATCTGACACCTTTAATAAATACATAATTGCTATTTTACAGGAGGCATCACATAGCACTATACCAAGAACAAGAAACGTGCATTGAGTGTCCAAAACCTTAGATCAGCTATTTGCTGGAACTCAGTCACCAAATTATATGCTGCTGTCTTGGGTAAGGGCACAGTGGGTATTTCCAGAAGTGCATCAGGACCATCAGTTTCACTGGGATATGTGCATAACAGAGTTAAGTGCATGAGCAGCTTGGAGGTCTTGGTAGGCAGGTACTTGAGAAGTCACAGCTCACCAGGGCTCTGCTGCTTCTTGGAAATTGCAAAGAGGTAGAACTTGCAAGCTCAGGGAAGGGATGCTTCACTTGTTGCTCTCACTGCAAAATCTACATATGAATACTTTGTATTTCTTTTAGGAAGTTATTTCTTGCCTGAAAAGGGACAACTGAGCTGGATTTTGGATGTGCCACTGTCACGTAACACAGCAGGGCTCAGAGAAAGGCTAGTCCATGTGCACAGCACGGTGCAGTACAGCAGTCAGGGTCCTGTGGCCAGTGTGCCCCAGGGGTCTCCCAGTTTGTTACTCCTTGCTTTGCTACAGGAGTGTTTCAGTCCAGGTCTGCACTGGCACAGCCACACCACCTGCTGAGGAACGTGGTGTCACCTTCCTGAGAGCGTGGGAGGGAGGGAGGGGAGGATGAAGGCGGCCCTTCGAGCCTGTAAGCTATTGCTGCACGCTGTGGATCATACCACTGGTCTGAGAGACAACAAAAGTAATACACACAGCACTTAAATGCCTTAAACGTGGCTCACGTTGGGTGCTCTGCTGTGCATCCCAGCAGCATGAGATTTGCCAGGTAGCCTGTAATTGTATAAAATTTAGTTTTTTGTAGAAACCAGATAGAAATGGGTAATTACTCACAGAAGGAGGTCGTAATTGCCTTCACTAACAAGTAAGGGCAGAAACTGTTGCCTTTAGCCCCACTTTAAAAGGACAAAGCAAAGAGTACTTGGCAGCAGGAATTTCCCATAAGGAAGAGGTGCTTGGTATTTGACAGGGTAATTGAATGTTTAGAGGAACAGGCTGACATGAAAATACACTTTATTTTGTGTGGCTCAGGAAGACCAATCTTTGACAACAGCCGAAGATGCGGGATGGAGGACTGTCAGGACCCAGACAAAGAATGTGGTGTAGACAAAGTTCTCATTTGTATTTTGGGTGCCACAACTTCCCAAGGGGCTGAGATGTCCACGTGGAGTTGCCTGGCAAAGATGTCCAGGGCTCGGAATACATGGCTTTTAACATATTTTTAAATACTGATGTCCCTTTGCATAATGTTCCCTCCCAGCCTGCGTTCATTGTGTCCCATCCAACAGTCTTTGTTTTGAGCGGTTTAGTGCCGCTGAGCAATGAGATGCTCTGCGTCCTTTCCTTCACATGATGTCCAAAGGGCCTTGCAACTCATTGTGCAGCCACCCTCACTGTTAGTAGAGCACAGAGTGAAAGAAGCACGTGGGACAGGAGAAGGGGACTTTTGCTGGCAGGACAGACATGGGGCTGTCAGAGGAGACCTCCCTCAGGCCACCAAGGGAGTGGTGGAGCTGGCCTCTTCAGGCCACTTCTGTTCCCTTCAGGCAAGAAAGAAAATTTTGAAATGGGGGGCTTTTAAATAACGGTCTTGCCCCATTCCCTGCCCCCTTCCTCTCTCGGTACTCATCTCATATCCTGTGGATTAAGGATACAGCATTTAGATAAAACACCCCAAATTTGTCTCTTTGCTGCAGGTCTTTCAAATGTTCCATCTCCTCACAGCTCAGATAGTTCAGGGTATTTACATAAAGGGTCCACTAGCCGTGGAGAGAGGTGATTTCTTGCCATCCTGCTTTTGTTTTGAATTTCGCGTGGACGGGGACTGTGTTGTCAACCCATTAATTGTCACAAAGTTAATGGCTTGGATCTACAGGCCACAGGCTTAAATATCTGGGAATGAGATTTACGGCAGACTATCACATGAGGATACTGTGACAATCTAGTTGAGGTTTAAGAAGAGCAATCCTATTAGCTTGAATTGCCGATAGGGATCAAAGCTCTCTTTCCTCTTACACAAATGCCTTGGAAGCAAACTGATCACTGTCCAGGTCTATCAGACCATGAAACTAGATTAGCAAACTGGTGCCTCTGTGGCCAAATGACACAGCAGCTGAGGCTGCTGTACACAGAGGAAGAGAGAGAAGTGGGGAGATTATGCAAATATGTGGCAAATAACTCACTTTATAGGATATAATTAAATAAAAGTGAAGGTACAACAGCACCACCAGCTGAATACAAACTCACTTTCACTGTAGCAAAGGACACATACAATGTCATGGCCAGGAGAACCAACTCAGGAATGAACAGCATCCAAAAATTTATCTTCATAGCTACCAGCTTTTTTTGTGGTGCACAAGCAGAAGAATGTAGACCCTTTCCTGCCAGGTATATGCCATACACTGAAACAGCTGGCCTTTTATTAGAGTTTAGGAAATAAACTGAGCTGGAGAGAGGAGAAAGAATGGTGATTGATGGTTATATGGATGGTACTATCCACATCACTAATACGACTCTAGTGGTCTGAATTATTGTTAGGGCTATGGGAACAGGGCTTTCTGGTGCTGTGCAAGCAAAACAAGCCATGGGTTCTTTGCCAACAAGTATTCTTGTTTAGTCCCACACACCTTGAGGGATGCTTCAAGCTGATAGCTGGATGTGGCTTATGTAGAAAAAATGATGACTTGCATCCCCTTGGAGTGGGACAGGTGTCTGGCATTCAGCTCTCCTGCCCCTGACTTAAAACTGATATACAAAAAATGCCAAGACAGAATTTAGTCCTATGGCAAATTAAGTATATCATAAGGAGCCAAAACCCTGTGTCTCCTCTCAGAGGAAAAGTCTGGGGAAAATTTTCCTGCTGGCTCCCCCACCTACTGGGATTGCAGTAGGTCATAGGTTTGGGAAAGACCTAACAGGTTTCAGCAGTCAACTAGCACCACTTGGTCCTTCTGTGGATCAGACTAGGTCTAGAAGCGGGGATTAGTTAATAAAGTAATGCCAGTTTTTGGCTAACTGTCCATGTTGACAGGTAGTGTTTGGGTACCTTTGTATAATTAACCAAATTATATGCATTTCATTTGTTGGGTAGATGCTCTGAGGTTAAAATCAACCCTGACCAGGTTGTATTGACAAGTAGGATAGTCCTGGTAAATACCAGCAGAGTATTTTCAAGATGTCTGTACTTCACTCTGCAAGGCAGAAATTTGCCCTGTGCTCCTTATTATTCCTTCTTGCAAACCTACCACAGACTACTGATCTTGATAAAAACTTTAGCTCTTCTTCTTCTCTCAAATGCACTGTCTTTGCATTGAAGCATACAGAACGTGCTTTAAAATGGGTGAAAAGTCTTCAACAGCTTTAGTCCCTTGAATCCGCCGAGCCGTATGATTGACAGATCACAGGCATTTCTCCTTGGCAAGACAGTTTGCTTACTTGATAATTCACCAGAGCTGGAATTTCCTTCCCTCACAGGTCTCGCCCACAGCCCAACCTCGCAGCCACAGCATGTGCTGTTAGCTAAGGGAACTTTGCTCCTCATTTTGCTTCTGCCTTTTGATGTTTCTTACTGTGAGCCAAGAATATGAACTCTTTGGTACACACAGAAATGGGGGAGGTACTGTACATAAAACTGTACATAAAAGTTGGCAGTCAAGACAACCAATTATGTAGAATTAATAGTCAATACCTTATTGATTACATCTTATACAACAAGTCCCCAAGTAGTATTATTAAGATTTTCCAGTACAGCAGTTGTTAGGCTGTTTTTCTTTCCCCATTTTTGTTTTGATTTGCTTCTGATCTAATCATGACTGGAAGTAAGCCTCATTCACAGCTCTGGCAGCAATTCCTGCCCACAAGTTTTGGGGAAGTTCACACTGTAATCTCAATATGGATTTGCTGTTGATGGTCTTGCCTTGACATGGATCTGAACTGGAACCCAAAATTTGAATGCCACATTACTCTGGTTAAATGCAGGTTTTGATTTTAGTGCTAATCCAAATCTGTATTTCAGGACTTGACAAGGAAAAACCCAGTATAATAGTAAATAGTATCTGAAAAAAGCAGGAACAATAACATCGATAAAAGCAATAAAACCAATCATATCCACGCATTAGACCTCCTATGCTCATAAAGAATACATTTATGAGTGGTTTTAAAACTCAACACACAGAGATCCTTCATCTAAAATTGTTGCACGTGCACTTCTGGTGTGCAATACAGCAACAGCAGGATTCCAGCGCAATCTTTAGGGGAAAAGCAAAAAATAACATCAAATAGTGTCACAATTGAAACAGAGGGGAACATTCAAGCAATGTATAATTAACCCAGCTGGAATTTGGTCAGGATATCCAGGTTAACACCTCATTCAGTCAGTGGGCTGTGTAGTAAATTGTTGAATATTGTTGTTTATAAGTCAAATAATTTACTGAGCTCTTTTCATGTGTGGAATATACAAGAAGGTCAACTGCCTTTTTAACATCTGGTAGCAGAACCCTGGTGATTTACCTGCACTCTGGTGATTGTAGATAGCCAAGTGATGGATGACTTTGCTAGAAAGCTCGCTCTGTTAACTCATACAAGCCCACAAGGAGCCTGATAACTCTGCTTTGTGAAAACATTAAAGGCTTTGTCTGCAGCTTGTGTAGATTGACAAAGCACCATAGATGTCAGTGGGACTCTGCTGATTTATACGTGCTTTGGACGTATCTCTAAACCAGAAGGCCATTCATTACTCCTTCTTGCTCGAAAAAAAAAGAAAAGGGAAAATAAGAAAAATAGAAGGTACCTTCATTAATTATTTACTTACTACAAAATATTTCACTCAGATTTTCAAATTACTGTTTGAATCAAATCTAGGATTTGGACATAGCCTGGACGAGGAGAAGACTGGATGAGCTGATGCCACTCTTACCTTAATTGCTTTGCTGCCCAACACAGGTGTCTGTAGGAAAGCCAACAGGAAAATTACAGAAACAGCAAGCAGAGCATAGATAGTCTTAAGGAGGATCAGAAAACAGATTAGGGGCTAAATCTCCCCTCAGCCTAATGAACCATGCGCAGGGGAGAGACTGCCTGCATCTCCCTCTCCCTTTCTGGCTTCCTACATCTCATGTCAGTTTAAGCACAACTAACCACACCAATTGTGCTGACCCTGTAGAGCTGACCTTCCTCTCTTGTAGAGGTCTCTCTTTGATCAGCATGTCTGTATTCTGAGAGGCTCTGAGCACATTGCATTGACTGACAAAAACTAGTTTTTCAGTCTTGCTGGCAAGAGGAAGCTAATATGGTTAGGGAAAAGGAAGGTGAGTTCACTCTGTTTTCTGCCTTATCGGCAAAACTGTCAGTCTGCAGTCACAGCATGGCAGCTGATGGAAACTGAAGACAGGAAGGGCATAGCATTGCCTAATTTCTTCCCTATCCGTAGGCTGAACCTGTAGGAATGGCAATTAGAAAATTTGTCTTATGGCTTAAAATTTTTGCTTCAGCTTCATGCCAGACTTCAGCAAGCAGAGCAGTCAAGTGCAGTTCTCCACTGCAGCTGACTTGGAGGCAGTGTGGAGGGCATGAGTGTCCAACAGACCAAGGGCAATAGTTTTGCTGCACGATCCCCCTCCAAATTGCTCTTGTTTTCCACATATCTCAGGATTACCAGAGGATGCTCAGCCTCCACTGATTTACTGTCTTGGCAAATATCGAGCAGAGCACAATCTATGCTGTATGTTGCAAGGAAGCTAACAGGGGATGAATGAGGGTAATATTTGCAGTCAGGACTTTCCTTTACAAACACTGAATCATGCTGTTGTGAAACCAGGACCGAGTGATGAATGACTCACTGTTGGCAGCACACACTGCCCTATCAGTAGGCTCTGTTCAGGGGATGTGGGGGCTGGTGTTTGATATCATCTCCGAGATCCCAGCTCCCAGCATGCTAATGAGTAAGGCACACTGTGGCCTGTATTGATCTGTGATTTGGTTATTCATGAGGCTCTGCACAAAGACACCCGCGTTGCTGGAAGTCCTGTTATTCTCCAACACAAAGATGTTGCTTTGGGGATGTTTGAAAACATCTCTCTTGTTTGGCTGTGATGTTTTTAGCTTGGATCTTTTTTTTTTTGAGGATATTTTTTCAGTACAAATGCTTTGTAGTAATAAAATGCAAAACTTCATTGGTAAGGGACAGAATAAGCATGCTTAGATGATTCAGAGAAATGAGAGTGAGATAGAGATCCTTGGGCCGGTGGTTCAAAGTCAGTGCCTGCTGGTTGTGAGGTAAAGGACACATCCCCTATTTGAGTTCAGGTGATTATATCATATGACCCAATGCAGAGGCAGGAGAGGACCTGCCTGTTGGTAGCGCTGGAAATGGGTACAGTGCCAGGCTCAAAAAATGGAGAGGGAGAACTGTTCTTGTCAGTGAAAAGGCATCAAGCTTCTTGTTCCTCAACTG
Organism: Dicrurus megarhynchus; assembly: GCA_013399195.1. Lineage (NCBI taxonomy): Eukaryota > Metazoa > Chordata > Aves > Passeriformes > Dicruridae > Dicrurus > Dicrurus megarhynchus. Next base: position 61,121 of record VXAD01005611.1, read on the forward strand.
TTACTAAGCTATGGCACTGATTTACTTCCCAAAGACTCCCTTCAGGATGTGAGGAAAGGGTCTGCATCTCGAGATACATAGGGTTGAGAACGGTATTACAGGAGGTCTCCATACTGGAGATGATAAGAGTCCCCACTAAACCAGCACTGCACCCACTTCTCACTGAGACTCGGCACAACGTCTGAAGTCCCAGAAAGTTTATGGAGTGACGTGTCCTCTCAAGGTGAAAGGAGGTGTTCACAGATGAATAATGAAGCATAGGGAAGGTTGGCCTGCCTCTGCCAGCTCTCTGGGATTAAACAGGAGACTTCAGTCACCAGTTGCTGCTGCTGGGTCTGTAAGTACCAGATCCCAAGCTCACTGCAAGGCTCCCACTAACTTAGGCAGACTACAAATCAGGCTGTGAATAAGCACCATGTTCGCTCAAATAGACTGAACGGAATTTGAGAGATGGGAGATAAGAGCTTTTCCCAGGACAGAGCAGAAACAGACAGCCTGGTTTCCTTCACAGAGAAATCCTGCACTAAAAAGGTTCAACATTTGCATCAAGGATGGACAGGGAAAACACACAGGAGTATCTTTATGCAGTGACAGAGGTTAGAGTATCGTTGCAGACCAAGCTGTAGGGATGTGACAATTCTGTCTTTCCATTAAATAGCTGCAAGTTGGTTTAAGAGGGACAATCCTTGCTTTTCAACAAATAATGTAGCTTAATTAATCAAAGAGAAGACATATGCATTCAAGCTCCAAAGCAGTTTTTCTCTGACAACAGTTCCCTCCCTGTGAGTGTGTGTCATGTGGTAGTATAAGTATGGGCTAAACTACACTTAAGACTGAGTAAACAATATGATTTCAAAAGCAACTGGGAAAAGGAGCATGGAAATTGAATGAAGCCCAGAAATAAGTTCTGAATCCCCACCCCAATCACACTGTGGGAGGAACTTGACATTGCCATAAATAAAAATGCATGTTAAAAACCTTTCTATAGTTTCTGCAGAGCATTCTCAAGGGGCCCGAGATGGCTATTGATGGCCAAGAATGCATTACACTGAAGGATCACAAGTTCTGGAAAATCCTATCAAATTTTATGGAAAATGATAACATTCCTGCCAGCTTAATGAACCGTCACTTCAAGGCTTTTAGGACCAGTACACCCACTACTGAAATATATGGATGGTGCATGCAACCTTGCAGAAGAGATAAAACCTTCCAACAGTCCTGTGGTGCTAGCCAAGCTAAACTATGTTCCATCTCTGACAACCACGCAGCAGTACTCACTCCTGACATGTTCCTATAAATATTCTGAGTCTCTACAGAAACCTACTGGCTTCAGCCCCAGCCTGCTCTGTAGGGTTTTCCTGAAAGGCTTTATGGCTTTACTAATAAGGTACACCCCAGATTAACCCCCATTCTCAGATTTTTCCTTTAAAAAGCCCCCACAATCAGCTTGGGAAAGCAGGCAGCAAAATAATGGCTATCTCAAAACCTCCACACTGCACAGAGGTCTCTGTCCAAACCATGGGCTCGTTTGTTTTCCTCACTAGCATGAAGGCTCTGGGAAGGGGAACTTTGGCACGGAACTGTTTTGGGAAGAGGTGAATGTGGTTGTGAAGCCAGGCAGCTCAGGAGAAGTGTGGAGTGGGTGCATGACCAGACAAAGGCAGGCGTCTAAGCAAGCACAGTGTGTGGCCCTGGGAAGAGCCCAGAGAGCGGGGGCTTTTGGATGGGGGGCTTGGCCAAAACAGCAAGAGAAGTTGGGAACAGAGAAACCCTCTCCTGTGACTTGACTCCTGCTGTGTAACACAGGACTTTGTCTCTCCTTTGTAAATAAACAAAGCTGCTTGCAAAAAGCTACCTAAGCCCTTCCCTGACTTTTCTTCCTGACTGGAACTACCTACAAGCTTGTGGATTTTAGACAGCCCCATGGGTGGAAAAGGAACAGCAGGGTTTTGTGTAGACAGACAACCTAGCAATACATTAAAGACATGTATTTAAGGGATATGTGGCAGAAGTGAGCAGAAGACACAGATGGCAGCAGGGGTAATATTTAGTAGAATTCATGAGATCCTCTTTCTTCTTGAAGAAATAGTATCTGATGTAGATAAATGGAAATAGGATTTTCCCCAGTTTCAACTCCTGACTGTAAGTCCACGCAAATTCTTCCGCTGCCTCATTTTCTCGTGTGTACGCACCGAGTTAATGGGGAAGTGTTTGTGTTCCTTCAAGCAGCTAGGAGGTGGGTTACCACTGGCTTCCTTAATCCAGGTACCTTGTTATTTTAATTAAAAGCCAAAATCAGCTTTGATCTCCCTACAACTTCATTGCATAACCAGTTTCATTTACTATTGTTTAAGCTCAGTTTACTTTCCATGATGAAAAGAATTTGTATTTCATACTGAGCAGGAAGTCCTACTTAAATGTTTCCTGGTTTTGATCTCCTTAAAGGGAATTAAATTATGTTCCTGGTTAAAAAAATGCATGGCAAACAGATTACCGAGTCTTGCCAACCATGAGCCAACAGGGCAGCAGGCTGGACACCTGGAGGGTGAAGTTGCTCCAATCTCTTGCTTTAAATGTTAAAAGGACTGTGGACATGGTTCTAATCTGGTTTTTGACGTCCTTTTGTCGTAGTTTTTGCTGCCTTTCCAGTCTGGCTTCTCACATCAGTTCAACTGGACCTTTACACCTTCCCACCCTGTTAGCTTGAGCTGGGAACACAAGCAGGGTTAGTGACAACTGCTCTGGCCCCTAGGTGGGGTGTGGGAAACCGCAACCACCCCTTCCTTCCTCCTGACAAAACGATTCTGAGGGGACTCTTTCGACTCCTTTGGTTGCTGTAGCACTGGAGATGTTGGGAACGACCAGGCTGGAGCAGCCCAAGAGCTATTGTCGGTTCCTGCATCCCCAGCTTTTCTCAAAAGGCAGCTCTGGTGTGTACCTGACCTGCCCTGACCCTCCTCAGTGCAGGCACTCCTGGAAGCTGTGCTGCAGAGCTCTGATGTGGCCAGAAAGGATGTCCCACCACCTTGCTGTCCTCCTGCATGTGCAGAGCACCAAGGTCTGTTGGCTGCCATGCCCTGGTGGCACAGCTAGGTTCCTGACAAAATCTGTGTTAAGACAATCTGCTGCTTTTTGCCAGAGTCTGAAGGGAGCAAGTGAGATCGCTCCTGATGGTGCAGGAAAAAGCTTTCTATGTTGCTGAGCGGTATTTTAGATCATTTAAGAATATTGATCTTTGCCCTGCTCTCCAAACATGCTCCAGGCTGTATCCCGGAGCTTATGTTTCATTTTGCATGGAATCTGGGGAGATTTACTTGTTGCCAGGTAGCCACACTCACAGCGAGGCAAAGCCCAGTAAAGCAAATGGGACTAACATATTTTCTCACTATGCACACTATATAAATCCAAGGAACTAGCTGCCACATAAAGAACTCAGCTGCCTGTTTTGGACAGCAGAGGGGATCAAATTGCTTTATTTCTCTTCCCTCTTTGCCCTGAGGCAGGTAAGAATCAGCTTTTGTGAATCTGGTAAATGCCTCCGGTTTCCTGCTGCTGCATTTGTGCATTTGTGCATTTGGCATTTGTGGGGGTGACCCAGGAAACCCCGGTGCAGGGGGAAGGGAAGCTGAGCTCTCAGGGTCTGAAGTGTTCTTGCTTCTCATCTTACCACTCAAAGGAAGCAGGAAAGAAAATGTTGACACATTTTCCCCACCAGTTGCCCTACATAAAACCAGTTATCTGCTTAAATGGTTACAGAGAGGCTGAAGTTTGCAATGCGTTGTCTCCAAGTTAATCCTCTGCGTCTCCATCAATCGGTGTCACAGGAGTTAACAAGAAGCCAGAAAGAGACAGCAGGTAAAATTTAGCCACTTAAAAAGGAAGTCAAACAAACGTCTCTTTTGAGTGTGTTATAATTTTACAGGGTTTGCTTCCTTTATACCCTGCCCTGCCTAGTATGTGATAATCTTTGCCTGCTGTTCCCTCCTCTTTTATCCCATCAGCAGCTCGGCCCTTGTAGTTTTCCCCGAAAGGGCTTTGCTTGTGCTTGTACATTTTATTATCTCTTTCTTCCCTGCAAACCCTCCCCTTTCCATGCTGTTTAACATGCAGTTAGAACAGCAGCACTCTTGAAGAAGCTCTGGCATGCCAGTGCCCTTGGAGATGCTCCGGGTCGCACAGTGAGCCTCCTGAGAGGTATTGGTGCAAGACTGAGCTTTAGTGGGCTCAGTCTAACAAAGCCCCAGACCCATTTATAGAACAAGTTCTTCCCAAAATCACTGCCTGATATTGTGGGCTGTTTGACCTTGGGACAATTAATAGGGAGTAACAAGGTGAAAACAGAGTCTTGGGTGACCCTGGGAGTGTCCAAGCCGTGGGCTAGTCCTGTCTTAGCCCTCATTTTGACTGGTGTGGCCTGCTCGCTGCCTTATTCTAATGAGACCCTGCAAGTCCTAAGGCCCCATGCAATTGCCTTGAGAGCTCGTCCCTGAGAGCTTGTCCCAGCCCCAAGCACAGTTTGGGGTGGGACTGGGCCCTTAGGGGAAAACACTTGGCTACTGTCTCCCTCCTGTGATGAATTCAGATGATGTGACTGCGTGCTTTAATCTCGTGAGAGGAGTAGAGTCCAGCATGCCTGAAAGAGAGAATTTTTGGCTAAATGGGGCAGGAAAGGCAAGAACACATACAGCAATTATGTCTGCTTGTACAGCCTACACAAATGCTGTGGGCCAGCTGGACAAGACTGCACGCAAATAAGAAATTTACGCAGATATCTACCTGGCTCACAGACTCAGACAAGTATCTGCACGTACGAGTTCATGTGTATACAGCAGACCGATTCCAAGCCAAACACAAATTATTCCACGAACTCCAATGGGAAAAAATTTGTTTGTGCAGTTTCAGAGGCCAGTCTGAAAACTTGGAAAGAATATTTTCCAGGCACTTGACCAGTTTCTGGGTAATCTGAAAAATGGTATCTTTTACAGAGATTTATATAGCTATAGACACACCCTCACATATGCATACGTATGTATTTGATAGCTTTTAGCTTGCTTTTTTATTTGTTTTACTCCCATCTTACTCTAATTGTTAACTCACTCTGGAATGTGAGGATTAAGGGAAGTTAACCTGAGTTTCTCAGAGTAGAGTTTTTGGCCTACAAAATGAACAGGAGTGGTTTTTGGGAAGGGGAGGATGCATTTTGCTTCCTACACACACCTAGCACCAGCAGTCTTTAGTTCTACTTAAATGTAAAGGAAACATTAGCAAGGAGGGAAGTGCCTTGCATTTTTTGAAGTCTATTATTAAAATATAACAAAAATCAGACGAAAGTTTGCCTTGCGACCCATTGAAAGATCCATGTCTTTCGGACTGCTCTTGGCAGGAAAACGTAATTTCTTCCATATGGTTGGGGTAACTCCATCGTGCGAGGGCTGCTGAAGTGGTGGCTTGCATTCTTTGTGTTTGTTTTCTTGTGGGATGGCAGATTGCCCGGCACCTGAAGGCAGCTCACCGCAGCACCACCAGTCACTTGGGGGCTGGAGCGTGTGGCTGGTGCCAGCAACTCTCCTGTTGCCACCTAAACCATAGAGTGAAAGGGCATCCGAGTGGCTGCTTGCAAGGCTGGCATCCTCGCTTCCCACAAGGCTCCTGTGCCCTTGGGTTGGCAATGTATGTGTGCCGGGGTGGGATGCCCTTGGTGTTGTGGATATCGGGTTTTTTCTCCACACCCTAATCTGGCTGGCCTGTGCTCTCGGGGTAATGGAAAACAGCAGAGGTCCTTTGAAGCAGGGCAGATTTTCATCAGCAAGGAGGCTGCCCTCCCAAGGTACCTCCAAGGTAATATCCCAGCCATCAAAGGGTCCATATGGGCACGTGGTTTACCTTTCTCACCTCACCTCCAGTTAGCAAAGCAAGCAGGACACGACAGTACTGTGCACTCCTGTTGGAAATCCCAGAATAAAACCAAGGCTTCTGGAGACAGCTCCTCAAAAGGGAGATTTGAAAGAGCCTGTGTGCTCCCCTCCAGATGATTTTATCTCTGACTCACCACATGAAAATGAAAGATACCATCGGAAAGAATCCTTCCTTCTTTCCATATGCTGTTTGCTTGTTTGTTTCTATGTGAAAGGGGTTAGGTTAGGGTTAGGGTTGGCCTGGTAACGGAGGCCACTGTGCTCCACAGTGTCCCCTCCCCTCGCCCAAGTGCACGAAAAACGTAAATTTAGCTCTTTGCTCATCCTTCTATTTATGTGTTAGAGCTAACACAGTCATCTTGACTCAAAAGCTGAGATATTAAAAAAATTGATTGTAGGAAGAAAGCATGGCTTAATGGATTGACCAGCAACTTACAGGTCAGGCACTGAACTTCCAGCTGTGGCTACTCATGGCTGACAGTGGCCACCCTCTGACATGGCTTTTGGGAACCGAAAAAGCCCTGCTGAGCATGGCAACACCCAGGCACAGTGTTGAACACAGGGCAGTCTGCAGGCCTCAGTGCTGCTGCCCACAATTGAGGAGCCAGAGCCCCTCAAAACTCTGTGCTAGGGCAGTCAGTTGTTTGAGCTAAAGCAGTGAAAATATGAGAAATAGTTTTAAAAAATTAAATAGCTTTAGATACATCTTATCAGGGGGTTGATTTAAAAAAAACCTATATATATATATATATAGAGTTCAAATCAATAAAAATATTTCCCTCTTTTTAATTCCCCCAGCTCTCTCTGGCAGAGTGGAAAAATAGGTAAGTGACACAAGGAGTAAAAGAAGGCACACAGGATGCAAAATAAGAATTTTTTAATGGGAAAAAGCACCTAAAAACTGGGGAGGGAGGATTTGCCCCAAAATTTTTATTTAAAAATAAGCACCATTTTTAATGGGGGGGGGGGGGGGGGGAGGAAAAAAAAAAAAAAA
>VXAD01005611.1:68040-207442 GCA_013399195.1 Dicrurus megarhynchus
GAGGGGGGGGGTGGAGAAAGAAAGAAAGAAAGAAAGAAAGAAAGAAAGAAAGAAAGAAAGAAAAAACCCACTTAAAACAAATAGTTGTAGCCACAAAATGAGATAGCAGAGCTTCGGTTTGGCTTTGCTTAAGGTCTTTTATGCCCAGAAGCACATTCCTGGGGGTGACAAGGAGGAATTCTTGGCCCAGAGGCATTTGAAGGTACCTGAGGAAGTCAGAGCTGGTGGGGAGATAGTTACTGGATTAACATGAAGTTGTGAACGCTGAGTCTTTCCTACCTGCACCAAGGGCTTCAGACATGCACTCAGCAAGACTGCAGGAGCTCGTGGGATGCTGTTCTTAATGCAGCGTCATCATATAAGCCCTGATTTTCAGGCAGCATATGCACGTGAATGACGGGGTAGGTCTGTGACCCCTCTCCTGGGAGGTAACCAAGCAGTGCTAAATGCCTGCATCCACTTGGAGGATGGAGAGGATTTGGTGACCTCCTCCGGGCAGAATGACAGATAACCTCCTTCAGCCCAAGGAGACCCACTGCTAAGTCTCCCTGTCACAGCATGCCACCGAGCCATTGGCAGCCCATCCTGCTGATAGCAGAGCCATACAATGGCCAGTTCATCACTATAGCAAAAACATCTTACAAAAGCTAGAGCCAAATAAATTGAAGCATTAGGATCTCATTTTCTACAGCATTAACACTATGATGAATGTGAAATCTAATCCCTGCTGGCATCATCAATACCGAAGATGACAGTGCTATGTGTCAAGAGGTGTTGTCAGAGTCCCTCAGGAATTGTATGCAGTGATCAGAAAACCTTGTGTCTCTTTCCCCCTCCTCACCAGCTGTCTCTGCTTACAGGAGGCCACCTCATTTCCCACCAGTGAAGGACCAACAGTACAATGGCAGGCACACGCTGAAGAAAGAAGCAAAGATTTTTCCTCAAAATTGTTTTGGGAGTGAGCTGTTACTTGGAAGCAGACAGCAAAGCTCATGTTAGAATAGCTGCTCCAAGAACAGTAACTCTGCCTGGATGAATTTATAATAGCCACTTTAACTGGTGCCAGGAAGACACCGAACTTCCAGTGAGTCATTTTTCCACAGCCATGAATAGGTTAGGATGAACTTCAGGTATGCGCTTTGTTTTTTATGATCTAACAATCACAGCAAAGTTTTGAATCCCTCCAGTTTTACCCACAGGGAGTGGCTATGCCCATCTTTCTTGGGTGGTTTTACTTGAAACTTTCTGTATTCTGCACAGAAAAGGCTAAGAGATATTATCTGGAAGAGCATTGGGTTTGGGTTTTCTGTTTCTCAACACCTTCACACCCAAATTCCACTCTGGTCTAAGGAAAAGCCTTGTCATTGACAAGGGATAGGGGCATTGGATGGCTTCAAGGAGTTGAACCTGCAGAACTCTAGATGCTACAGAGTCGAATGGCCAGGTTTGCTGCATATATCAAAGCCTTCTTGCAATCCTTTTTTCTGACTAGAGATTCTCCCATACAGGTGTGCTCTGGGGCTCCAGATCTTCTCCTGTCTTTATGCCTTTCCCCACGTGCTTCCTTCAGCTCAGAGTTACCCTTTTCTCCACACGAAGGAGAAACTTGTCTTAAGGTGCACCCCAATTTCCTTTACTTCCCTTTGCTTTTTTGAGCCTTAATTTTTATTCCTGTTCTATCACTCCTCTTTTCTTTCTCTTTCAGGGACACAAATTTTCAGGCAACACTTGATTTTTTGGGTATTGTCTGGGATGTGTGGGCCACCACCACCTGATAGCTTTGGAGGTGGCTGTGCCCATTTACTCTTACGTTTCTATTAGATCCTCTGGGCTTTGCTAAATGTCACCAAAACCTGTGCAGGGAGAGGGGAGTAGAACAGCCCCTGAAACTTTGGAAGCAGTGTGTCAAAATGAGTCAAAGCTGTGCTTTAATACCCAAAAAGTACTGCCAAACTGAGCATAATATTTTGCTAACTCTGACAAGCAGACCTTTATGGTACTGAAAATCCCACTGCTTTTGCTGAAACTAGGAGGTCTCATCTCATGTCCGGCCTTGTTGTCATGTGCTCTAAGGAATGGGAACTAGCAAAATGGCTTAGATAAAGCAAGAAGTGCTTTTAAACTGAAGCTTTGTTGTGGCCCAGAGATTTTTTTTTCCTAATTAGCTTTGGAAAAGGTACTGCTAGCTTTCATTGCCTTTTCTGGTTTCATACACCTGCGGCTTTGCTGTGCATCCCGAAGGATAAGGATCAAACTATCAGCAGCAGAGTGCTGCTTCTTACAGTTCAGGCCTGCCCCAACAAAGGTGGGAAGGAAACTTTTTGAGAGAAACACATTTTTGGTGTAGTTCTTGTGCCTGTGGTTTAGCCTTTGGGTTTCGGCGTGACCTCCTGAGTGGAGCTCCCAGACTTTCTGGGGTCACTAGGGTGGGGCACACCAGCAACTGGAGACCATCAGCATTAGGAAGCGAGGATGAAAAGATAATCTTCAACTCTCTGTTTCTGACCTGATTCACCCATATTTCATGGCCTATCTCCATCTGATCTGTACATTCCTGGTGGCATACCTCCCTGAAAAACTATCCCTGTGTTTGTTTTGTGCTATACTTTTGAGGAGGATCCTCCTTACTTACTGGGAGCAGCATCTGCAGCCTGGCAGAGGGGAGACACATGCTGTGCTTTCCCCTCCACCCTGCTTGGGCCATTCCTGGGCTTCTGCCATCACCCAGAAGGAAAGGGCATGATGTTCTCTGCCAGCACAGGGGCCAGGCTGCTGGCAGCCAGGACCGGCAGCCGAAGGCGAGGCGTCACATCGTCGCAGGGACTGTAAATACACCACACATCTTTTTATTGTTGTGTCATAATCACAATGTTCCTTTAATGTAGTTTGTTTAACTGGATGACTTCAGTGCTAAAAATAAGTGGATCTTGCTGTTTCCAGGACAACCACTATCCCAACGGCTTATCTCGGCGCCTCTCCTCTGTCAAAAGGATGTTCTAAACAGAGCGGGCCATGAATATTAAAAATGAAGCATGCACACAATAAAGCATTCCCTGGGAAGAGCCCCATGTTTTAATGCTGTACATTATGCTAATAGGACAGTTGCCTCTCAGAGAGGTGCTTAATTCAAAAGCGGCACAGTGTGGGGTGAGATTGCAAGTAAGCAGGAATGTAATGTGTATTTCTTTATTCCTTTTTTTTTTTTTTTTAATTCAATCTCTCTCTCTTGCTTGGAGTGGCTCACTAGGCAGCACTTTCTGCCCCTAGCTGAGAAATCCGTAAATTGAAACCTTGCATGTGTGTTCTGAGCCCACAGAGTGAGATGGCTGCAGGGGGACAGAGAGCTGCTGCCTGGCAGGTGGCACCTGGTGGCAGGGACAGCCTGGCTGCCTCTGTGGGCACGACAGTGCTGCTGCCTCTTATACTGAGCCAGGGAAGAAACAGCTTGCACAGGCCATGCCTGGCTGTTCTGAAACTGAAATTCAGCTGGTCTTCCCAATAGGAGTAGAGATGAATGGCTCATTTGGAGGAGTCAGGGAGATTTAAAAAACCCTCCTAGCAAGGAAATGGTTGCATTATTACATGTCTGCATTCCTCCAGCTTTTTATTCTCTATTCCCTTTTTCTTCCTCCTTCCCTCTCAAACAAAGAAAAAAAGCCTTTAGGAAAAAATCAGAAGAAGCCGTAGGAAATCAAAGGGGTCATTTTTAAACTCTGTGTCTGGACATTAAGGAGGAGATCATTTAGCCAGTAGGTTTGGTTTTCAAGTACAGGCTGAGTGGAGGCTGACTACCGAGCAGTAGTGCTCCTGCAAGAACTGGTGAGACCCATGTCCAGATCATATGTTTTGAGTGAAGCAATTGGTTCACTATTAATCAAACTGTTTGATTCCAAGATTACAAAGAAATGTTCAGTGTTACTGACGCAATACAGCAAAGTATTATACAAAGACAGCCATCTCAGCAAATGCAGCCTCATTTCCTCCAACAGTATTTACTGAAAGAAAACAGTAAATTAGTTTACAAATATTGCCCATTTATTTCTATCTCTTCAGTTACATTTTTAACAAAACTTTCTATTTACCTGAAGGCATATTTATGCAGTAATTGGCATGAGGGAAGTGAGCAGGACCCTCAGATGTTGTACACTGACTAGGTTTCACTGCCCAGAATTTAATTTTAATCAGATGACGATCAGGCCTGTTGTCAGGAGACCTTCTGAAAACCATCAGTTGTTCATGAGAGCTGACAGCAAATACAACTGTTCAATCCTTATGCACTGAACCTACAAATTTTTGAGGTGACTGACTTGGCTGCAGGACAGCTGCTGTTTTATGAAGTTAGTACAGAAGGCTTCAGAAAAGAAGTGGATCCTGAGCTCCCACTGAGACTTATTGTCTACTTCTTAATATTTTGTTGTTTTTATTTTTGCTCTCAAAACTGATTCTGACTCCCTATGGATATTTAATTTTCTTCATGAAAACAATGTAGCAAAAATACTTGCCCTCCTTTGGTTGGAAAATTTGGACTGTGAATCTCATATAAATGAAGTGACTGTATTTTTCTGATGCATTTTAGACTTGTAGTTTTAGCCCCACCAGAGCTCAAAAAGTGAAGGTATGTGAAAAATAATGTTACCCGGATGCTTTCAAATGTCAGAAAAGGCAAATTCCAGGGAGGTGCAAAGTTCTCTGGAGGTAATGCATATCTCAGTTCTCTGAAAATCTCTTACCTTGGCAGGTTGTGTCATGTCAGAGTAAATAATGCTGAAATGCATTAAAGAATCTGAAGACTGGATCTGTCTTCAATAAGGAAGATCTGTATCACACCACTATTCCCTTTTATCTGTGTTGCTGCAGTAGAGGGCAATTCTTCTGAAAACCTCAGAAATGTATGTCTGGGCACCCTAAAAAGAGACAGTTCTGGGGAGAGGTTCTTGAAGGGAGATGGCTGGTATAGCCCAGGCTGAGAAAGAAGAAGAATTTCATGCTCTGAAGTGTCATTGCACGTGATTTGTTGTAGGGTGGGGGGGAATAAGGGAATTGCAGGTATTGACATGTCATAAGTGATGATGGTAGGAGGGTACAACTTAGGGCACAAAACTATTTTTTAACATGCAGACAAAAATTTCTGGTGCAATGCCCATTGTTTTTCAGTGGACTTCCCTCACCTCAGAATAAGGGGGATTTTGACACTCTGGTTCTACTTCAGCAGCAGGACCGTGGCAAGAAGAGGTATCTGCATGTGCATACACACACACACACGTACAAAAATATATATATGGATACTTCTATGCTAATGCAGAGGGAGTCCCAGAAATCCTGTGAGAGCCAGTCAGCTTCAGGAGGGACCAAGCAAATGAGAAAGAAGAAGGAAGAAGAAGACAAAGGAGGAGACAACATTGCATCTCATTCTGCCTGTTCTGCCTCTTCCTGAGAGTCAGACAGATTTGAGACAGCCCATATCCCCCATCACTGAGCGAACGACCTGCTCCCTCAGCTGAGATATTAATAAAGTCAACTTGCTTCTTTGGAATTAAGGAAAGAAATGCAGATGTTGAGTTGAACTGACAGCCCTTCAGGAAGCCTTAAAATCCCCCAACTTTTTTAAAGAGGAAACAAGGTTTGCAATTAGTGAACTACAGCAGGTTAAAGCATCCAATTGCTATTAATGCAATTATAGTTAAGGTTGTGATAGCTCTAGTGTCCTCTTGAAGACTCAGGCCTCCACTTCATTAGGCCATTCAGGGCTTTTTTAATATTGCTTCTAGCACTTAGTAAAAGGAAACATAAATTTTGGACTGAAAATCCTGCAGATATGGCTCATATGCTCTGGAGTGTGACTGTACATGTGTCTGGGGTGGGACTGGAAGGTATTTGAGAAACCTTTTGGTATGTCCTGGAGTGAGAGAGTGCAGAGCTTGCTGCAGCAGAGCAGCAGCTTCAGCAAAGGCACTGTAGTGACTGCTGTGCAAATCAGTGCTTACACATAAATACTGGGTTAATGCATCTGACAGGAGCAGTGTAGAATAACAAGACTATCTCAATACTGCTGTCTCCAGTGCTTGTGCTGCAAGAAGGCTTGTTGTCTCTCTGCACCTTCCATATGGCAGACACTTTAAAAACATAGTGCTTTAACAAGTTCTACTCTTTCCACCTGAATTCCTCGTCTCAAGGGTAAGGAGTGACCCTTTGAATCTTTTAGCTGCAAATAGCGAAGAGCAAATCAGCGTCCACCTCAGGCTGCAGCCTTTACCCTCTAGCCAGGCAGCACTTTGAGTTCTTTCCATCCAGTCACTTGTTTCTACAAAATCCATAGGAAATTAAGAACTCTATGACCTGGGACTAGCTGGGCTCAAGTGTGCCTGTGGGTTCTATGATTCAGGCAGAAAGACAGACGGACAGACAATAGTGAGCTTTGCCATCAATTGCATTAAATATTGTGTGCAACAGCTTTATTTCTCAGCCTTTGCCAGTAAAAAATATTAGAGTGTTTTGAATCTTCTGATGTTTAGGCCATGTCCACCAGCCATTACTTCTTCTCAACCATTGTCCTTTAGAGCAAAGTAAGCTCACAGAAGTACTCTCAATGGGTGGCTAATATTTGGGCTTAGGGCTTCAGTGAATTTGGGGTTTGGGTCCTGGCTGGGTTGCTGACGTGATTTATGGTATTTACTGTTCAGACTGAAATGCCAAAGACATCCATCAAGCTGTACAAAAAGGCCATTCCATCCCTTCTCTCTCCAAATCATGTCTGAAGAGGTATTTTTGGCCAAGTATGCCAAGCAACACTGCTTAGCTGAAAAAAATGGGACTCCATACACAGAAAAAGGGATCATTGAGATCACAGCACGTACATCATAAGTTGCTTTTCCTACAAAATGCAAAAGAAATGCCAGATAAACTTATTTTGTTCTATTAGTCACAGTTGAATTCTGCAATTATTTTCCTGTAGTAAGTTCAATCATTTTTTAATATCTTTATTTGTGCAACATTTTATCTTAGCACAGTCAGTCAGATTGGTAGAAAGACTGATTGATTTTTTTCTCTTTCTATATTGAATACTAAGTAGAGGCATAAATGGACAAAATCATCATTGAAATAGAGACACGAACAGTATTTTTCAAGCTAAGTGCAAAGAGAAGCCAGCGTATCTACATTTCAAATGAGTCAGGGAAATTTCTGTGGAAGGACTGCTCTGACTGTCATTTCTGAGAAGGGGCAAAATGGAAATTGCTGGTTTGCTATTCAAGTGCATCACCTAGCACAGCAGGGTCTTGGTCCTCTCAGAAATTCTCAGAAGGGCTACCAAGCAAATAAATATTCTTTGCCATTTCTATTAATTTTCCTGAAACATCTTACATCCAAAGGCTTTTGAGGGCTACGTCCTGACCACATAGCAGAAACATCCTACAGGGAGGGTGCTCCAAGTGCCCAGTGACCTGAATGTCTGGTCTGGGAGGTGGGCAAGGTGTAGAGCAGCTGTCTAGATGATGAGTTTCAGCTAGGTGACTGTGGTGGGAGGTGGTCTAGCCATCCTGGATGCTCCTGTTGCGGCTGTGTAGCCAGGAGCAGCAGATGTAAGGAGTGTGCTTTCTTTCTGTGTGCTGCTGCAGATCTGGTTGCCCAGAAATGATTATTCATTCTATATTTCTGACTTAAATTTTGTCTTGATTATGCTAGTTTTCAAATCCAGAACAGCACCACTGGCAAAGAGACTTTCGAGGGACAAAATTCTTCAGCTTTGACTATAACTTCTGTGTGCAGTATGGCATAAGTATATACAGGCCTCATATACAAACACCTCCAAATACAGCATACTACCTTCTGTGAAGTTAAAGGGGCAGCTTGCTAACAAAATTTTATGATCACATTCTAATGAAAGGAGTACATTCTTTACAAGTTCCAAAGCACATGAAGCAGTTGCATAGTGAAATCTGCAGGCTACCCATCTGAAATGCCAATTACCATGCATAGCAGCCACCTGGCCATTCTGCCTCAGGAGCCAGCACTGCCCACTTCCCAAGAGAAGTCAAGTTCTACCCAAGCAGACAAGATAACATAGCCATGATGGCACAGCCTTGTGACAACACCACCACGAGTGGTGAGGGGGAGCATCTCATTTCCTCCCCCTCCCTGAGTCTGCAAAGATGAAGAGGGATGTGGATAGGGACATCCCATGCTCCCATTATCCTGGCAGCTGCACCTTGCTGTTAGCGTCATCACACTGGAAAAAGGCCATGGACAAGCAGGAATTGGGAGTCACACAGAAGACATGCAGGCCCTTAACAGCGTGGTGGGGAAGTGGAGCCAGGAGCTAACAATGTGTTAAAAATCTGGCATGCTCCTTTTACACTTGGTCCCAGAGCTGGGAAGTCAGAGCAAGCACTCAGGCTGTTGTCACAGCCCATGGAGGTGTAGTGTGGGGAGGTAACAGCAATGTAGGGGAAAGCCAACCTTGAGAAACTGCTTAAAAATATGGCCTGAGATCAGATGAAAGTCCCTAAGCCTTGCTTGAAAGTCTGGGCTCACTACTGAGGAATATTTACGGGCCATATCCAGGGCTGTGGTGGCGATCCCTGCTGCACATGCTGTCTCTCTGTTAGAAGGGAGCTGTGAAGGGGAAGACACGTGGTGTGCTTTCCCATTCCAAGGGATGTGTGAGATTTCACTTACTCACAAGTGGTGCAGATGAAAATACAGGGTATAGACATACCTGTGGTGTGTTGAGGCCTATTGGCAATCGATTTGGGAAAACGCAGGTTTCCAGATGTCTGCAAGTTCTGGTATGTGCACTGTAAACCAAAGGTACAATAGTGGATGAGGTGTCTGCTCTCAGTGCAAACATTTTTCCTACTTGCACTGTGCCAGGATGCTTTACTGGCTTTAATCATCACAAGGTAGAAAGCCGGTGCGTAAAGTCTTGTCACTTTATGGGTTTGCCTGAAATTGAAAGAAAAGAAAACGTAGCAGTCCAAAACCATTTAATCTGGAGCGAAGTTAAGAGAACCAGTTAACGAAAGAAAGGCAGTTGTTTAAAGGTGTGAAACTGCTGAAGAGAGCCAAGATACAAGGGGTTATCCACAGACCTGGCCAAGTTAAACAAGACAAGCTGGTGACTCAGGGAGGCTCCACCTCCAGTGTCATTCATAAACCCAGCCTGTCCCTGGGCAGCCACTCAGCTTTGATTGTGTCCTGTTTAACTTGGGCCTTGGATGACTTAACTCTTCCAAAAGTTGGCTCTTTGGGTAGGTATCACACCTTAAAACATCTGATCCTCTTTTATAGGTGCAAAGCACTCTTTCATTTGAGTTCTTTGTGCTGCCTGCCTGCATCATTGGGTTTGGGTTGGTCCTACCAGGGACAGGCATGTTTTTCACTGTCAGAAGATGGTAGATCCAACAGTGACTAAGCTGACAGACTTGGACAAAAGTCCCAGAAAGGCTCATCTCCTTTGTAGCCTGCAGGCTATAGCTGGCATCTGGAAGACAGTGGCAAAGGTTTACCAAAGAAACACAAAGGGAAGTCTGATTTCAGAACTGAGATCCAGATGCTGAGGCCTTGAAGACTTGTTTCAGGTGATATCTTTGGGAAAGGTTGTTTTGCAGTATTTTGGTAGGTACATAAAACAAGTAGTGTCGAATGTCACCAGCACCTAAGAAGTTGTTTTCCCAAGATTATGTGATGAAAATGAAGCTATTTCATTTTCAGTGATATTTTCCATTAATTTAATGAGGAGAGGTTCTATTACTAGCAAACTGAAAAGCACTTTCAGTAGCTCAGCACCAGCACTGTGCTGCTCCCCGAGTTTGCAAACTGTTTTGAGCTTTTCCAAAGTTTTAACTAAGCTGAGAAAAACGAGGATGAACTCTAGAGCAGCAAGTTTGAAACTTACTTACACTGGATGTTGCCATTTTGGGAGCAGTTTATCACCTCCACAGAGTGGCTGCTCAGGCTCCTCCATATCCATACCTGAGAAAAATCCACTGGCGCCTCAGACTGCAGGTGCTGAGCTACAGCTCTTGGCATCGAGTGGACCATTGCCACTCCACTGCCACTCAGAGCTTGTGGCACGGCTGACTGTGACCTTGCTCCTGCAGCTCAGTGGTGTCTGTCAGGTAGGCACTAGCTTAGTATGAATGTTGTCTTAGCCCTCTGCTACTTGACTTAATTTATATTGCCACGGCAGTGAGAGGAATAATCTTTGATCCACACCAATCTTGGCTCTAGAAACACGCACTGGTTTGATTTTTATCAGCATGGTGGCAGGGCACAGGGGTGCTTGAGGTGACCTTCAAGGCAGCCTTGCCTGCTGAAGGCAAGTCCTGTGCAGGCTCCTGCTCCTTCCTCTGCCCTCATGAGGACAGCCACAGGCTGAAAGATGACTTAAGAGCTCCCCATGCAATATTCCTTCCCTGGGGGTCTGACATAGCCTTCCTGGCTGAAACCAGGTGCAAAAAATCCCCTTTTCTGTGAGACAAGAGGAGCTGAGAACCACCAGTCCAGAAATGCTCCAGTCTGTGAATCACCACTAGTCACTTCTCTATACACTTGTGGAGTGAGGAGCAATGACAGCCCCTGTGCCCCAACCTCAAGTGGGAGCTGGGAGATTGCTTGCACATGATGCTGTCATTCTGGGTGGGTCAGACTCTACCATGCTAGCAGCAGGCAGGGTCCATCCTGGCTCAAAGCTAAACCTGTGAAGGGTGACGACATGCAGGAGGCGCTTCGGGATGCAGCTGCCAGCATGTGTTATTAAGATAATCATGGTAGAGGAGGAGCCCCCTGAGGCTGAGTCGATAAGGTGAAGAATGCATTCCACTAAATGGTAAATGGTAAATGGAAAGCCCCCAGCCACCTTCGGCTTGGTGTCACAGAGCTGCATGCTGGAAATGGCACAAGTGAGATAAAGTACAGCCACCCCCAGGGTCTGGACTCTGCTGTCTCCCTGTCCTAGAGCAACCTGGTATTTATGTTAGGAGCAGACAGCTGTAGAAAGCACAGAAAAACCCAGGACCATGCTGGGGACTGCTGAGGAAACCATTGCCACAGACTGAGGCACCCTCACTGTGGGGAAGGGTGTGAATGCCTCCCAGTCCTGCCCTGAAGCCCAGCTTGCCTGTCCTGGTTCCTGGTTTGGGCTGTAGTCTGCATGTAATTCCCCTCTTCCACTCTTCTTCCACGATGATTACCAGATGTCCCTTGCCACTCCTTATCAGAGTAGGTGCTGCTCTTCTCCAGGAGGTCGCGTCTAATACAGGGCATTCTTGTGGTTGGAAAGCTTGAGGGCAGCAGCCCTTCCCCTGTGTCACCTTCAGATGTCACAGGCCATGAGATTTTCAGAGTCACCGTGCTCAGGAGCTGAGGAGCAAGAAGGGTTGATAGCTCAGCTGCTCTGGAAAACAAGTCCCCGTATCACCAATGCTGGCATTGGCCCTTCAGGAGAGGAGGGACCCATGCAGAGGATCCTGCCAAGGGGGGAGGGCAAGGGAATGAAAGGGCAGCCATATATCAGGCAGTCTGGGAGGCAGAAGTTCAGATCTCCAGAATCAAACTAAAAGAAAACCAGCAAATAAAAAAACATTGCTTTGGCTTCAGCCAGGAACCCAGGACAGTAAACAGAGGAGGCTGGAAAGCCAATATATTCTACCCTGGGGGAATCGACTTTGCTGGAGCCAAAAGGAAAGAAATGAATAAAAAATAAAGAGCAAAGATGAAAGCCATATATCGCAAGCCCAAACTGCCACAGCCATGATTGGCAGTTTACATATTACATTTTATAGCATTCCTCTTCTCCTCCCTCCAAATTTTCTTTCTCCCCATTTCTCTGCTGACAGTTCATACACATGCCTTGCGCTGCACAAATAAGTGCTCTGCTCCTCCCTCTCATCCTGCTCAGACTTCACGCCAGCCCTTCCCAAGTTCACAGACCACCCCGCCATCCTGACTGCTTGCAGAAGAGACAGCAGGTCAAGCTCTGAGTCGTCACAAGTCCACTGAAAAGATTTCCTGTCATGTGCAAATAAACCCAGCTCCTCTCCTCTGGCTTATTTGGTTTATACTGAATCCGGTCAAATCACGATTTCCCCCTTCTCTTTCAATAAACAATCAGCCCGTGTCAACTTGATTACGAGCTGCTGATGCAGCATTGTTGAATCCAAGCCCTGAGTGTATGTTTTGGCAAAAACAGCGCTATTTTCAGCTAGGCGTGCAAGGTGGCTTGCCAAAAGGCTCAGCTTTCCTGGCAGACCCAAGGTGCGTTGGAGGCAGGGCTCCCACTGGCTGCCTGGGCAGCAGGACCGGGGGCCAGGTCTGCACAGCTCGGCACTGGCACTCCTGTCAGGGCGTGCACCACCTTGCTGCTCCTCCTGAATTGATCCGGAGCAGGATCTCAGCAGGACCAAATACACCGAGCAGCGAGAGCACAAAAAAACCCTGTGCCTGTTCTGACCACTCTGAGGGCAACCACTTGGCATGTCAGCTCCCAAGAAGGTTTACTTTTCCTACATGAAGTTCATGGACCCCTTTTGCCTCTCTGTCCAGTGTATGTTCCTGGTGTAGGAGCTCTGAGAGCTCTGAGCTGTGCAGAAGTTGAGGGGCAGGGTTTACACTTTCTCCATACCAGGGCAGGTATCCTCCAAGTCAGCTTGCTTACACTCAGACAACACAGCCTTCATGTCATTCCTCTCTGTAAAGGGTATTTATTTCTTTCCAGGGCAATGGTGTATCCCTATCCTCCATTTTCCTCTGGGACCACTCATGCTTTTGGTGTCTATTTTTCCTGTTGCTGCTTTCTTTTGGATGCTCTTTTTCCCATGGATTCAGTGGCCTTAGGGGCCAGGTCTGTGAAACACAACAGTGAAGGCACAGACACAAAAATGAAGTGTAACACAATCTGGGCAAAGTGACTTCCTGCTTCTCCCATGACATTCTTCTTACAGAAGCCTTTTTTCCCCATGTGGAAGGCCAACCTTGCTCCCTACTTATGGTGATAGCATGCAGATTCACCAACCGGCTGTCTACAGCATTGTTTTTTTGTTTCTAACCAAATCACCTTTTATTTTGCCGGCAGTGATGCTGAAGCAGCAGAGCCTCTCGGGTGGTTTGCAGTGGGCAGGGCTGGCAGCGGTGGGCAGTGGCAGACCCCGCTGGTGGAGGGGTGCTGCCCTCGGCAGAGCTGTGCAGGGGTGGCCATGCTCGTGTGTACCTGCACACAAGTGCCTGGCTGCGCCGGAGACTGCCCGTGCCTGTGCCTGCGTCTCCTCTCGCTGAATTCCAGAGGCGTTACGTGTCCTGCGGAGAGAAGGAACTATTTATGCCACAGGCATAAATAAATCCACCGAGCATTTGCAGTAACACAGGTTGCTCAGGGCCTGAGCTCAATCCCACTCTGGACAGGGACAAAATCTGCCTTTGGTGGGAGGTGGGTAGGGGCTGCAGTGCGGGGATGCTGCTGGGAAGGACACAAGGGCAAACACACAGGCAAGGTGTCTGTTATCTCCTTATTAAGTGATAAGTTGTGTTGTTTGCTCGTGACTGCTGGCACAAGCCAGGGGGACCTATTTCTGCCTCCTCATTGCACAAGAAGCTTGAACCAGTGAGTGTTTGCATACAGCTGAGACAAACACACCAGCATCTCTTCTTGTGTGCAGGCTTGACTCAATAAAAGGCAGTGGCTTATTGGTTCATGAGAGACGTGTGGAGCAATTACCAAAATGAATTTTTAAAAAATATATTTGCTACACACTTAAATAAATATACATTGTTATCTCGTGTTTCAAAGGAAGGAGATGGTACCACTGCTTTTATCAAGGGCAACAGGATGCCACAAAGTAACCCCTGCACAGAGTTTAAGTGACTTGGTAGCTGGTGTTCTTCTTTAGAAATAGCTGGTGCAATTTATTCACTGGCCTTTAGAGCCGGAGTCGGGGGGAAGAAACAGGCATTTCTGTGTATGGGTTACCCAAAACTGCGACACACCTCTAGCATTAGGCAAGTGAATTGTACTTTACTGGTGTTCTCTTATTTCTCTTGACTCTGAAGGGGCTCACAAGGTCAGGTTCAGGCATAACATTGCCCATTTGAAAATGTGCATGATGCAATTTTATTCCTGGTCTTTCCTGGAAGACTTTGATGACCATAAACCTGTAACATGCAAAACCTCCCTCATTTTTCAAACCTGCCTGTTTTTTTTTTTCTCTCTTTGTTGCCTGGGTGACACTCTTGTGTTCTGGCTGATTCGCCACTCCCCTGGCTATTTCCCAGCATGAAATTGCTCTCAGTGAGTGATGAATGAGTGCTCTGCCTTAACTCTGCCAGAGCAAAGGGCACAGCTACCATACAAACCACAACTTTCGGAGTATGATGGATATGAGCTTTTACAGAAATCTTTATTACCTCACCTTCCTCACCCTTGGAACCGAACTTCTCATGAACACTTTTCAATTTAATTTACTTTCTTAAGAAGAAAGAAAAAGGTACCAAATCAAGAGTGATTCTGCTACAGTGATTTTAAGTTGGTGTCAAACCCAGTGGTGAGGTGCAATGGGCTGCTGAGCCAGGCAGAGTATTGGCACATTGCTGGACAAACAGGGAAGGCAACGGCGCTCAGACTGCTTTCTGTGCAGCCGTGAGACTGCACCCATGGCAAAGGCTGTTTTGGAAACAAGCTGGCTTTACAACCCCTGTAAGCATTTGCTCTTCACTGGAACTTGGTATACAAAATCTGGCATACTTTAAAAAAAACAAACAAAATTAAAAAAAAACCAAACAAAACAACAAAAAAAGAGACTGGTCTTGTTTTCTGTTGTTGTAATAACAACAGAACCTAGTAAAACAAAATAAAGTCCTCTGGTATTTAGTGACAACAGCTCCTTAACAAAATCTGGATGAGATTGTTGCACCTTAAATTTAGAAGGCAGGGCTAGGGTGGATAGAAAGCAAGAGAAGAAGGCAGCTGTAGAGGAAAAGCGTGATCAGGCTAAAGCTTTTGAAGATGTCAGATCAGTTCTTGGCACAGCTGCCAATCCTGTATAGGACCGTGGTCTTCATCTGTAAAGGTGAAACAAATTTTTAAGTTCTTTAGGGTCTGAAGTCAGAAACAGTCTTATGTGTGTTTTCTCTAGGGGAAACCTTGCCCTGGAGAAAGCTACTGTTGTTGAGGGTTGATGCATGGGGCTTATGCTGTGACACTGTAACCCACAGAAAACTGCATGTTCATGTTCTCCAAAATGCATTTACAAAGGCTTTGCATGGCATGTGTCTAAAAATATGGGTGAAATTTTGCCTTTTGACCTCCGAAAATGAAGTGCAAGGGTCATTTATATGTGGAACTGGATTTTAATAGCCATGTGCAGCCAGGATTTGGGTTTACTGCAGTAGAAGTGGGAAAGAAGAGAAGCTTGAAGCACAAAGGGACAAGGAGTGGACAACTATGAATCTGAAGGCAGGTGACACACTAACATCATAACACAATGATGTTAACAAAGCCCTGAAACCCAGTCTCACCTGGTAACTGGGGCCAGATGCCTAGGACAGGTTGATCCTCCTGGCCATGCTGTGGAACTGATGGTGTACTTGCTGCAGGACTCAGCACAGAGGCGTGGGCCTGAGGGAGAATGCCAACACCATGGGAGCCAGGGATGCTGGAGCACTGCTGGTGTGAGCACACAGTGGCACCCGAGTCAAGGCTTTCTCACAGCAGGAAAGTATCTCTGCTGCAACAATGCGTCTGTGGATCCTCAGTGGAAATTTTGTGTCCAGCACTGGCAAGATGAAATACCACAAATGGATTAAGTTGTCAGGCTGCTCATTTATTTTCATACACACAATGGCTGTCTTGAACAAACCCCATCCTGTTTAAGCTCAGGGGCTGTGCTGCTCATTCTCTGTGCTAAAACTAGATAAGCTGAGGAAGTGTCTAGCCTTCCATTTAGCTAAGAGCTGAGCTTCTGGACAATGCATCAGGTGCTAGCACATTCTCAGCTGCACTAGTGGCTTTGTCAAAGCGTTTATTCAGCAAAGGGTTCAAGACTTTGCATCAGGGATAGGTGACTTCCAGGAGGTTGTGCAAAGAGTTTGGGGATGAAACCTCTCTGTACTCCAAGGCTGAGGTAGGGGGGCCAAGACGATGTCTTCGGTCTTTATTCAAAGCTGTTCAAAACTCTTGGTCAAGAAATCACAGAATCATAGAATGGTTTGGTTTGGTTTGGTTTGGTTTGGTTTGGTTTGGAAAGGACCTCACAGATCATCTAGAACCAACCCTTGCTCCCATGGGCAGGGACACCTCCCACTAGACCAGGTTGCTCAGGGCCCCATCCAACCTGTCCTTGAACACTTCCTGGTGGGTCATGCATCACTTCTCTGGGCAACCTGTTCCAGTACCTCACCATCCTCTGAATAAAGAATTTCTTCCTACTATCTAATCTAAATCTTTCCTCTTTTAGCTTAAAACCATTCTCCCTTGTCCTATCCCTACATACCCTTATAAAAAATTCCTCTCCAGGTTTCTTGTAGGCTCTTCATCACATGATAGGGCTTTCTGCTTGGCTGTCCAGCGTTTACAACTTCCAAGAGTCTGGAGAGTCTGCAAATCAAGTTTCTGGATGAGAAAGGCACCTTTTGGCTCACAGCTGTGGCTGTACTCAAGTGCTACAATGATGGGTGTGGGGAAAGAGTTGAGTGATGAGCAACTAAAGTAAAGTTGGCGACTTAGATGGGTTTAGGTGAGCTAATGCACTGTTAATGCACTGTCAGGCCCGGACATATTATTATCGAGGTTTCTTGAAATATCTTACATGCTTGGCTCTCTCCCCAGCCAGTGGTGTGAATGCCAACCACTAGGGACAGGGTTATGGACTGATTTTGTCACCCCTGACCTTCCATTTCCTAAACAACTGCCTGGTCTCCAAAACTGGCGTCCAGGATTTGCCAGAGAAGGAAGCAGAAAAGAGCATCTAAATCGTACCCCAGCCTTGCTACTTGTGCTAACTCAGATCTTTTTGTTAATTGGCGCTGTGCACAATCAATACCCTGGTTTAGAAAAAGGCAGGGAAGGAAAAGATTGTAAAAAGCCCTGTTTAACAAAGAGCACTGATGGACCAGCTAAGCATCCTTCGATTAAAAACTAGCCATGAAATAAACAAACCAGGAGAGAACAACCCGATTCTCATGCAAATTTTTGCCCTGAAAGAGGAGTGCATGAGCACAAAACCCGATTATTGGCTAATGGTCATTTGCATACCCTAGACTATCTCAAAGCACCTCTGAAACATTAGTGCAAAGCATTTTGCTAATCAGGACTGGTCCCTTCCGCTCTTTCCCGTGCAGGTAAGTGGTATTTGCCTGCAGAAAGGGAAACTGCAGGTTACAGCCTCTATCGAATGAGGAATCACAGCCTTCAGAGGGGAGCACCAAATGCTCTCACAGCCACACAGTGCCTGAGAGGAGCAAGGAGAGTGGCAAATGACTTGCTAGAGATCGTACAGGGAAACAGCAGAAAGGTTTGAAAGAGTTAACCAGTGTCCTATCACCCTCTCAAATCTAAGGGCATCTCCTGAAGAATTCACCGGGATTATTTGCTTAGTCTGAGATGTCAGGGTGGTACAGCTTCATGGCTCCAGAGATTCAGCACTTGGAAGCCAGGTTTGGTATCTGAGTTATGCCAAGTCCACCCATCTCCCCTGTGTCTGATTCCAGGCATGCCTTAACTCCCTCTCCTCCACAGCCTGCAAAGTGTTGGCTTCCCCTAGAAGCAGCCAAGTCAGGGTGCAATACTTGTTAGATTGGTAAAACTTTGTAACAAACTCCTACTTTAGTTGCTTGAGGAATACACTCTTTTTCAGGACTCTCAAACTGGTTTCTGCACACCTCACTGGGAAATGTGAAGGGTGATGCAGACAGCAAAAGCTGAATGAAATTTCTGGTCTTTACCAAAGATACTAAATGATAATAAGCAGAAAGCCACTCCAAAGAGGTGTTGCCAAGGATCTAGTTCACCTGCTTGATTCCAAATATGTATTTTCCCACTGGTAGAGTTTTTATGATGTGCCTAACAGAGGTGTAATTTAAGTCACAGGAACACTAGTGATGATGAATTACACCAGTCCTGGATTTAACAGCCCCTCTGTGCCTTGTGCCAGCAGAGTGGTAAGGAACAAACTGCTCCCCAGAATGGTTCATCACACTGTGGGCTCACTGGGCACTGTGGGGAGAGCATGAAGATGTCATTCATGGGGTACCGTGATGGGTTTTCTCCTGAGGATCAGTGTTAGGGCTGTGGCCTGGGAAATTGTGGCAGTGGCATTGATCCACTCCTCCTGGGTTTCAACTCCTGCAATCAGGGATCAGGAATACCCCATTACATTGCTATATGCAAGCAGAGGCAAGCCCACTCAGCAGAAGGGGCGTTTGTTTTTGGCCTTTGCTTGTTCTGCTCCCAAGGACCTCCTCCTGAAAAGTGTGGGCAGCAATTCCTCCCCTTCTCTTCATCCCTGTCTGCAGCTCAGGGATGAAAAGAGGTGGGGGTGTCATGCTAAAATCCCAGGCTTTGCTTTGGGCAGGTTTTTTATTTGGTCTGTTGCTGATGTAGAGCCCTGTGCTTGAATGTTCCCTTCTTCTCCCAGAGATTACATCCTCTGGGATGAAGAGTCTTTTCTGTCTTCATGGTGGCAGTGACGGGTGCTGGCTGGATCCAACCCCGAGGGAAACAGGTGCTGGCTCAGAGCTGCCCATCTCCAAGCCAGGGTACCTTTGGCCAGCATCACCCTGCTGTGCTTCCCTCTGAATCTCAATGAGCACCTTGGGATGTCAGGGGCAGATGGGATACACTGATTACTTGGATCCTTCCTATTTTGGGACATGACGAGCAGTTCATTTCCTCCCCTCTCCTTTCATGTTCACACAATGCTTTATACACTGATCTCCCCTGCACACATTTATCTGCCAGGCAGGGTAATAGAGCAGCACCCAGGGAGTCTCCAAGGCTTTTGTAGGGGTTTGATATTGTTGAGCTGTGAACGCAGCAAGAGGCAGAATGTGTAGCTAATCCTATGATACAATAACCAGTCCTTCGTGGTGGATGTCAAATTTACTAAATGCATGTTTGTTTATTGTTTGCCTGTGTAATGATGTGCGTGGGACTTGGGCCAGTTTGGAAATATTAATAAACATGACAGCATTTCAGTAATGCACCAGACAGAATCCGCCCATTGCTCCCAGGAACACTAACACGATATGTTCATAGATGGAATGAAAGGGAGTTTTCTTCTGAAATTAGAAAAAGGGCTTTCTATTATCTAAGCTAAGTAGTGAAAGAGTTCACTAGGTTATTCGCACTGGCACACTCTAACTGCAGGTGGGTTCATAAGCTTCTCTCTGATGTAGCAAAATTAGATCAGTGTAAGGGACAAAGAAGCTGACATTAGCCTGTGCTGTCCCTGAAAGGACTGCTTGTCTATGAGGAGGAATGGGCTGGTGATTTACAGGGCACTTAGCTCAGACAAAACCGAGCAGTCAGTTTTATCTCAGCCTTTTCTCCCTTATGGACCAGGAGCCTTCTGGCTGTGGCTCTTTTATTCCTCTAGGCCCCCTGGGTGGTGGTACATCTGTGTTGCCAGCACTGCAGAGGGGGGTATTCAAAAGTAACCACGCGTGAATGTTTATTTCCCAAAATCAGCCTATTTGACCTGCACCAGGCAAGCTCCCTCCTGTCCTTCCAGCCTGAGTCTGTGACATCACAACTTTTTGGTAATGGCCTATTAATCACCTACTGCCTGACGCTGTGAATTCTGTCTGGTTTTCTCCAGGATACTTCATCATCTGCAAGCAGGACTTGGACCAGGCAGGGATGCCTCCATCCAAGCTCCTCCAGATGCTGGTGCTCTGAGCTTTGCCAGAACTGCATGATTTCTGTGCGCGCCATTAGACTGGGGTGATGAACAGCTTGGCTGTGAGCACGTGGAGTGCAAACCCTGGCGAAAACCTGGCTCGGGGCCCTGGCAAGTGAGCGTCCTCACTGCCATGCAGAGCTGCCATCTGGCAGGTTGGACCTGGTGTCCTCACCATTCCAGCTTCCCAATCCAGTGGTTTTTTTGTTTCCTTTTAAATGAAAACAGATGTTAACCTCGGCCCATGGATGACGCAGCCCATGGCTACCAGCAACACCTCTGTGAAGGGATTGCTGGGATGAAGGAGGTTGACTACACACCACACAGTACCCAAAAATAGCCCCGGTGGGTCAGCAATGTGGTCTTTGCAAGGGAATGCAAGTAAGAAAATGATCCTACCTCAGGGAGCAACAAGGCAACCAGGCTGCAGTTTGTAGTGCAAAGCATGCTGCAAAGTGCTCCGTGTCAGTGGGTGCAAGGTGAGGCACAGTCTGTTTGTCCCTATGGCACTGCCTGCTGCATCCCAGGAGCCGTGTGGGATCCCACTGTTGCATTTTGCAGGAAGGGGCTGCTGCACTCTCTACCTCCCCACCTGCAAAACTTGCACTGTGAGGGCCTTCGTGTGGTATTGATGTGATGCACCTATTTCTTGTTTCAGCTGGCTTCACAGGGAAAAAAGTACAAGGAGATTCCATTTGGGTACAACTGGAATAAATTTGGTTGAGGTTTGTTTAATTGTAGTGACAAATTTTTCCATTGCCACGTGGTGGGGCCTCATATATTCCTTCTCCATCCCTTCCTTACAAGTTGGTCAAAACTTGGAAAGAAGGCACATGCCCAGGAGCAGCCTCCAGCTGTTCCTTAGGATGGTTACAGCAGAAAATAAGAATGTTTGAGCCTGAACCCAAATTTTTGGTAAGAAGAGCAACTGCCCCTTCTGGCTCCACTTGTTCATTTCCCTTCAAGACACAAGCACGGTCCTGGATGGTAGGAATGAAGACAGACCACAGCAGCTGCTTCTGCAGCTGAGGGTGGAGAATCCAGGCAAAGCTCACACGTGGGTTTTTGGAGGGATCACGTTGAAGTGAGGCAGTGCCAGGGGCTGTGGCTGGGATACACACCTTGCAGGCTGCAGTGGCATTGAGTGACTTTATCACTTCTAACTCCTCCTTGAGAAATGCTCGTGGAAGGAGGAAGGTTCCTTCCTTTTCACCTCAGCCCTGATGAAGCTTTCAGGGAAGCACTTTCCAGCATGGAGAGTTCCATCTTCCTCCAGCAGTTTGCTGCAGGGATTTATCAGCTTTTTGGTTGTCCTGACACAACCACATCTGCCCCTTCAGCACTCTCACCAAGGGCCCATTAGCGCTTTTCTGGTATCATCATCTCACAGGTTCAAGCTGTTCTGCTTTTCCATGAGGAAGCCAAAATTCAGGCTGTAGGAATTCAGGCTACAGGTTCATACACAGTAGGCACAGCTGTCTTCCTTGCTTCTTCCACAACACACTTCTTTAATTTTATTGAAGAGAATTTTGTCTGAATGACTTTAGCTTCCTAATTGTCTTCATTGTCTGGGATCATCAAACTCCCCTCAGCTTCCTGCCTGTCCCACCTGCCAATTCTGTCAGTAGCAATAGTCGCTGCTTCCAGATCACTGGAGGAAGATGCTGCCAAGTGTCGGGGCTAGAAGAGGTCCCCAGGGAGCCCCACCAGAAGTGCTCCCATGTGTGCCACCTCCATTAGTGCCTGTCAACCATCCAGCCCCCCAGCTCTTTTATACATTGTCTGGAGCTGTTGCAATATTGTCATTCTCCCCCAAAAGTGCTGTGTGGGGCCTAGTGATGCCTCACCCAGGGATTGCCTCCAGGCAGCTACATGTATCAGTTGCTTCTTATAAAATCAACAGAAAATTCAATGAGACCTGTTTTCCATGAAACACTGTTAACTGGCACTGATGCTCTCTCTCTTTTATTTTTGTTGTACTTGAATCCCGTGTCATATTCTTTGTTGTTTGGTCTGGGGTTCATGTCAGATATTCCCACCTTGTCTTTTTCCAAACATTAGCATACACTTAGACCTTTTCCAGTCCACTGGAAATTTGCTGGCACCCCTGGGGTTATTAAAAATGAATGCCTACAAGCTAAACATCTCCCAGACAGTTCTTTAAGGACTTCAGGGTATAAGATATCTGCACTTTGCAATTTAAAATTGTTTATCCCTAACAGCTGTTGTCTGTCATTCTTCTCAGTGATGCACTGGAGAGCACTTTATCATGCTTATGTCATCTCAACATATCATCTATTTCTTTTCAAGTACAGAACAAAAATATTAATCAAACTATTCTGCATTATCATTAGCTGTTTCACCAGCTCCATCTAGAAATGAGCTAATATTGTTGTAATGACTCATTTTTCATTTCTTAATGGATATCTTTATGGGGATTGTTGAATTTATTTATCTGCATGACAATTGTCTGAATGTTTCCTGACTTTTGAATATGTATAATCAACATTGTCTTTTAGATACATCATTCAGATATATAATTTGCAAAACATAAATTATTCAGGATGTTGCTTAGCCACACAAATGAAAGCATTTTCTTGTCTGGGTCATTCATCTCACCTAGATGAGGGCTAAGGCACAAGAGATGCTGCTCTTTTCACTTTTATTAAGTCCAAGTTAATTGAAATATAAAATAGCCATCCCCACACAGCAATGGTGCCTACAGAAAGGCGATGCAGCCTGATTGGATAGATAAGGGATTATCCTCAGGTTCAGGAGACATAGATTTTGTTGCTGGCTGTGTTACTAAGTCTCCTCATACAAATCATTCACCAGCCCATGCCCCAGCTCTCCTGCCCAGTAACTGGGACTCAGTGCTGCTTCACCTCCTCTAGGAAGTGCTCAGAGTCCATGGAGGAGCAGATCTTCCCTGAGAGAAGCCTTCTGCCATTGGGAAGCTTGAATGGACAGGATTAGTGCTTGTTTTGTTCTTCTTTGGTTGCCATTCACCTAGCCATTCACATTTGGAGCATTTCATTTAATTGTGGTTTACTTTTGGCTTGAAATTTCTGAAAAAGCTGTCCAATGCAAAGCTAGGACTTCAGGACAAGAAAACAGAACCAGTACTTGTTGATCTGCTAATAAACTCTGTCCCCAGAGAGTGGGGTTTAGAGCTTCACAGTTTCCAGTCTCTTCTCCCAGCGAGTGAGTGGAGTAGGCGGAGAGGAAAGCTGAAACCAGGAGGGATCTGTATCCAGTATGTGATTTGTTCTTTGTGGAGAAACCAGCTTTGGTTCAGACTGCTCCAGCTGGTAAAACTTTCACTCTGTAAATTCAGTGTGAAACCAAATGTGTTTCTTGAAACAGATCCTTGGAGGACTTTCAAAGACACCGGTAGGTCAGATGTATCCAATTAGTAAGGGCCTGTGACAGCAGGCGAGAGCCCGGAGGGGCAGGGTGGGGAATCTTCCCAGAACATCTTGCCTGCACCAGGCTGAACTTCACTGAGGTCATCCCGTGGGTTAGAGCACAGGAAGTTCATGGCGGGGTTTTGGTGGCAGAGCCTTCTTTGAGCAGGGCTCATACAGGCAGTCATGACACAGGCTGTCAGCCCCACTCATGCATCTACCTGCACGCCTTCGTGCGTAGTTAGGAAATGGGAATCGAGGGGCATTTCTATTCCTAGCTTTTTAATGTTTCTGTCTTTGCTGGCTGCTGTTTTGTAAACATGTCCTCTCACAAGATTTTTTAGCTTGACTTCTCTTTAGCCATGCTCTCTGTCACCTGGGAAGGTTTTACCCCTTGTAGTGTATCTCACCTCTTTCAAGAAGTCTCAAAAACAGGTTTAGAGTCCCTGCAGGCAATGAGTTCAGAACCCTGTCTTGGACCTCAGTACTGTTGGGGGAATAGCCCTGACACTCGACTCTAAGTACAATTTTTCTCTAAATCTTGGGTCTTTGGATCAGCTGTCATTACAATGCAAAGACAGTCCAAACTTTCTCTGAGTGTTGCTCACATGCACGGCTTGAGACGTGACTTCTATTCAGTACTTACAGCCTCCGTGCTGGGTTACTCACTGGGTAAACTAACAGAGGGAATTTTCCCACAGAGATGGCACCCAGGGCCTTTCCCCTGAGAGGGTCCTGGGGCATTTCACAGCTCACACGTGTACACAGGAGAGGGGTGTGTGGTTGCAGTGGGCAGCTGGGCACAACTCCTCCTGCTGTTACAGAGCTTGGCAGCAGCCACACAGAAGCAGAGATAGGCTTAGTTTGTAAAGCCCCAAATGAGAACTAATGAGAGGGAAGGTGACCTTGCTTTAGGGGGTGAGACAGAGCTGTCAAGCAGCGTTGCTTTCCAAAATTACCATGTGAAATCCCCAGTCATTTTCCAAGCTGAAAAGGGGAAAAATAACACATCCCTACTGACTCCTGAAGGATGCTGGGGTGCTAGGCATAGTATGAAAAGACCTAGCCCTCAAAAGTGGGGATCAGGTTGAAAACTACATCAGAAACAAAATTATCCACGTTTACTATTTATGTTTAATTATCTGAACCTCATCTTTACCAAGTGCCAAATGTTCAATTATAAAAAACCATTGGCCAATTCCTCAGTCCTGTTCATAAGCAGCACTCAGGTGCCGAGGAACAGAGGTGTACCTGAGCTGCCAGTAAGACCACTTTAACAACAGTATTAATTTTGCAACAGCTGCCAGTGACATAGGAACTACTCCAGATGTGGGGTGTTTATGAGCTGATTTATGAGCTAGAATAGGATCACAGCAGCTATCTATGCTATGGGTAAGCATACAGAGGATGATGGCTGCCTCCAACTTTCGCCCCTGCAGATGCACCTCACTACATAGCTTTCTGTCAGCAGAGGACAGGAGGAGGAATCAAAGTGCAGGAGCCCTTGAGGAAAGGATGAACAAGGCTTTGCATTTTAGATGGGCTTTAGGTCAGAAAAATAATAAAACCCAAGCATTTTAATAGAAAGATCAGCTCTAACGTTGGTAATCTAGACAGACAGCAGTGGGATGAGGAGAGACACAGGGAATGTTTGATGTAAAATCAAGGTCGTGCCCTGAAAATCAGACACAGACGTGGAGGGAGGCATGTGAACCATTAAAATGAAAGGAAACCTGAGATAGTTGCTCCACCAGCTGCCAAAGACACCACACTCTGTTTGTGCATGCTGGAGCCTACTCTCCTCCACATTTGGCAACGTGGCAGATGCCGCATTGTGGTACCATCAGAGGAGAGGAAACCCAGAGGATAAACCAGAAGTGACCTAGGAACATACTTTAAAAATTCCTTTCTACTCATTAATCTGATGTGGGAGAGGGGATTCAAAGCTCTCAGTGGAAGGGAAAGTCCTGGCCCAGGAGCTAGGGGGCTGAAGCCCTCTGCTCACTTGCTGAGCTGACACAGGGAGCTCCTCTCCTGCTCAGAGGCACCAGTGAGCAAGGAGCTGCTCTGTTCTTATGTGTGACCAGGCAGCAGTGTCTCTGTAGATGCTGCAGAAGTCTGCAGTAGTTCTTCTTGGGAGTGCCAAGGCGCTGCAGAGAGACCAGCAGACTCTTTACATGCAAGTCTGTACGTTTCTGGAGAACCATGAAAGTTCTGCTCCTTCTCATTTTTTTACACCCGGGCTGAAACTGAGAGACCCTGAAGCTGACAGCATTCTTACTTCTGCTTTTACTGGGTGCTATGACATTCATTACCCTTGAAACTTCTGTTGTTGCAGCACCAGCCTTCACTGAGCTTTCTGCTCTTGACCCTCAACATGGGAAACTGGCTCCTCCAGCTCAGCACCTCGGTGCAGCCTCCCCACCACCCCCCGGCCAGCACATGCCTCTGCTCCAGTGGGTGAGGCTGACAGGCTCCTGACAAGGACCAAGCAGACACTCAGGAGGGCACCTCACGCCCACCAGGCACCTGCAACTGCACCTGGCCTGGACCCCCCACTGCAAGCACAACATTAGATGCTCTGGGAGAAAGGCACAGGCTACCCACTAAGAGAAAGACAGACCTCTTTGTGTTTACATTACTGCAGAGATCACCTGGTGCTGCTTTCTAGATTCAAAGCTGTGCAATCAGCAGCAGAGTGGCTGAGCTGGGCTGCAGCTGGGGCTGTGGCCTCGTGCCACTGCCTCCTGCAGCTCTGCGCTGCCTGACAGGACCGTCACCACATCCTAACAGCACGTGTGGTTACTCAATTCCAAGCAGCTGGAGTGGAACAAGGTTTCCATGCCCAGCTTCCAGATCAGAAAATTCAAATCCATGTGCAAAAGGACAGAGCATGGGAGTGATAGCATTCAGTCACCCCAGTGCCATCAGACACACATGAGGAACTCCTGAGACACTGAGCAAGTTGCAGAATGTCATAAGGGCTGGAGAACCACTCCATGTCAGCTGGGAGCATGCAGACACAGTCTTTGGCATGTCTTGGCTGGAATAGATCCTTTGATACCAGGGCTGGGAGGCAGGAAGGTGGCAGGTGGGGAAGGTACCAAATTGCCCTTGCACCTTTATACCTTCCTAAGTTCCTCATCTCTCACTGCATGTCCCCTGTGTCCCCGAGGGTTGCTGGCTGCCTACAGCCTGAGGAAGTTTCCTCCATGGGAAGGCGGCCAGCAGCACTGCCTGCAGCAGAAGGACAGACTTTTCCAAGGAGCACCAGTATGAGGTTTCTTCCTCTTCGTACTTGGTCATCTAAACAACGACTCTGATTAAAACCAGGAGCTGTTGTACACTCAGCTGCGTGTGGACATCAGCCCAGCTATTTGGTCAACAAAATAAAAATTAAGATACTTAACTCTGAGCATCTGTTTTCTTGCTTTGTTCTTTTTTTTAATTTTGGCTGGGTCCCTGCGAGATTGGACTGTTTTCCTGATAGGTCAGCACAACTAGATGCCTTAAAGCTTTCTAAAGATTGGTTCTTTCACTTGATGATGGCCCAGAAAGCCTCTGGGGATGTACAGTCAGCATCCACCCTTTTTGGAGAAAGGAGAGGGTGGAAGGGGAGAGGCCAGGGTTCTGATTTGCTTGGCTTGGCGCTCAAGCTTGCTGAGCTGTGCCTTATGCCGCAGCCACGTGATTCGTGTAGCTGTGACACAAAAGCATAAATCAATCCAGTTGGGCTAGAAGAGTTCACGAACCCTTACTGAACTTCTGGATGAACATGGATCGAGTTTCAGGCTCATAAGGAAATCCGAAACCAGGCAGGCTTCAGAATGATTTGCGTTTCATTGCAACCCTTTTGTAGAAAGGTGGTGGTCAGGAAAATGCTGGGTCTGGTTAAGAAAAAAGGTGTTAGCATGAGAGCCTCTAAATAGAGCAAGGCTGACTTTATGAAATAGTCCTACTAACAGTTAGTGAAAAATGATTATTTTTGAAAACTGCCTCTTGTACAGCCAGGAGTTATCTTCATTTCACAGAATTGTCCAGCATGGCTAAAACACCTGCTGGGAAGATCCATTCCAGCATATTTTGCAGATTTTCAGAGAGGTTTCAAATCTCTTACTCTTAAACCTATTTAATTGTGGTGATCTGTTTGAAAACACCTGCTTTTTTTAAAAAAACCAACCCCACCTCATTTTATAGGCATGGAAATTTCTCAAAACCATCTTAATGCAATAGTAGCAAAAAGTTTCAAAGCGCATCTTCATTTTCAGGCAGCTCAAAAAGCATCTGTATTCCTCCCTTAAATCTGAATGAAGAAATGAAGACAGAAAGGGCTTCCTTGTCAAGTTCACTGTTGTTTTTCTGGCTGAGGTGGGGTCCAGCTCTCCTGCTACGTCTCCCAAGATGGCAGATATCTTCAATGGATTAGTTTGAGTTCAGATTTTGAATCAGCCTTTGCAGTGTTCCTTATTGCAAGTGGGTCAGGGCCAATAATCAGGAGATTTTAATATAACAAGATTTCAGGTCCAGTTTATTTGCCTTCTTCTATTTGAACCTTCAGGTTCCGTATTTGCAACCTTTCCCTTCCCAACGCATAGAGTGAGAAAGCTGGGATCCTCAAGCGCTCATGGGGCTGTACAGCCAGTTTCTCAGGAGAACAGTAGAAACACCATGGCTCTTTCAGAAAACAACTCAAGAATTGGCATCTGTGCCTCCAGATGACCAAATGAGGCTCTGACTCCACAGAGCTTTGTTTTTCACCCATTAACAGTACAAATTAGTAGAAGCCTTGTTATACTTTACAATTTGTATTTCAAATAAACATATTGCATACTAAGAAACTGCTATGGCTATTTGGTCCAATGTTTTCACTGTGTTTAGGAAGACTCTTGCTTTTGGATTAAATTGACCCTGGAGCAGATCCCAAATTAGCAAAAACAAAGTAAAAGCATAGGATTTCAGTCAGTTTAAACACCAGAGATACACAATAAATACTGAAGCTTAATCAGCACTTTGTGGATATCTGTGTCTCTCATAAAGCAAATTGTGCTGGCACAAACAACTGACCTGTGTGAAAAAGGGCCAGAAGGTGTTCTCCTTATTGACAAGTTGATTGTGATGATTTAGAGGAAAGGGCTAAAAAAGGGAGGACATTGAAGTTCTCAGGAGGGAATATTGCAACTGTCAGATTCTGAGCAGTGATTTTTATTTGGCCTGGGAAAAATTCAGTTTGGAAGTTAAGGGGAATAATGAGCTGGAAATCTCTGAGCTATGTACAGCTGTCCCAGCAAAATCAATGCTCTGGGCTAACTTCTGCTTCCATGGAGATGGATACACCTTGTGTAGGCTGCTTGGAGACTGGACCACCAGCATCAAGAGCAGCATCTTGGGGTGCTCTGGACTTTGCTGGACCATATCTGCATTCTTGAAAATCTTCCTTTCCACGAGAGAGTCCTATGGGCTCCCTCTCTGACCTCTGCCTAGTGCATGTAAGTCCTGAGGGTCTAGGGAAAATCACACTGGGCTTATAGACTTACAGCTGAGTTTGGAAACTGATTTGTGGCTTTAAAATATGAGGTCTCAAATATGAGAACTATTTTACTCTGTTTGTCAGAGCAGTGGATTCATGTCTTTCCATGCCAGAGGGACCCCAGGAGAAAGAATGGGAGAGAAGTAAGAGAAGGCAGAGAAATAGGACTGGGCTTGATAGATAATATATGGCAGAAAGAGAGTGTTGTTCCTCAAAGAGGACAGGGAACGTGAATTCTTAATGTTCTACAGCAGGTTGCCCAGGACCATGTCCAAAAGGCTTTTGAATATTTCCAAGTATGGAGACTTTGCTATCCCCCTGGGCAACCTGTACATCAGTGATATGAAATAGGCTTCCTGCCTTTCATGCACCCTGTGCACACCTTATCCTTGGACAAGTTCTGCATGTAAGAGATCAGCACATACTTCAAGCAAGGCCAAAGAAGATGAGTTTGGGATGCAGCTTTCATCCCAAAGCATCCATGTTTCAGCACAGCAGCACGGCTAGGAGCTGCTACCCTAATTCACCATTTTCCAGACTTGAAGTTTTCCAGGTGGAGGCAATTATTTAATTTCCTTCTACGCATTAAGGAGCCAGAGCTGTGTCTGACATTCAGTTGAGCTCCACTTCATCAGAAGGACAGAGAGCACTATTTCAAACATACTTCCACTGGGAAGAGTTTAATATGGAGAAAATTGATCCCAGGGAGCTATAAGAGTGAGAACTGTGACATGAGAAGCTGTAAGAGTTATTCTTTTGCCTGGGTAAGATCTTGGTGAAGAGTAAACACTATTTGCAATATAACTGATAGCAGCAGGAACAGGAACAAGATGAAGGTAAATGCTGCATTTCATAATGGAAGGCTTTCTGCTCTTCAAAATTCACAGTCCTGTGTGCATGGGACTTTCCGAATGTGTGCATGTGTGGTCCACAGCTCTTTGTTATATGCTGTGATTTTCCCCACTCCTCTACAGAGATAAGTAGGTGGGAGGCAGCTGTTTGGATAAGTCAGCAGCAGGCGATAAGATTATAACAAAGCCATTGGACAGCAGTGGAAACTTTCTATGCCGCACGCAGGGTTTTTATCAGGGGTCTACAAATTGTCTTTGTTTCATTTTAAGGGCTTAGCTTAGCTCATCCTCAAAGCAAAATGGCCTCATCCTTCCTGTCATCTTCCAAGATAGAGGAAGTGGTGAGATGTGTGTGTGTGTGTGTGTTCCCTGTCACTTGATATCACCTCACAGCAGAGCCTGGAAACAGGCTTTTTAATCAGCATCTTGGGTTTCCTTTCCTTGTTTCCCTCTGTCTTTGGTTACTTTGGCAAAAAGAGCCTCCATTTCCTCCTTCGCTCTGCTTAAACAAACTGGAAGTTTCAGAGATGGTGTGAAATGAGCCAGCCCTGATGGGACCTAGGCACAGCCCTTCCCGTCCCTGTAAAACCCCAGTGCAGGCAGTGCTCACATCCCCTGCCTTGGTGCCAGGGAAATTGCACGTGTGTACTCCATGCGTAACCTAAAAAGTCTGAGGGTCACTGGGCAGCTACCGAGGTGATAACTCAGCCAAGGCTTGTGGACTGGCTTGCAACTACTTAGCTCTCAACCACTGCAAAAGCAGAGGGGCTTTGAGCACAGCAGTGTCGGCTCACCAGAGAAGGCGATTTCTAGAGTAGTAGTGTCAGAAAACTGATTGGTAGAAGAAATCTTTTAGCTGGGCCTTTCAGATGCTGGAGATGAGCATGAAGGGATTGGCTTGGTAAAATCGGGTGTGACCTGCACCGGAGTTGGGTACAGGCAGGTCTGGAAGTCCCATGCACTGCTGTACGTGTGATGAGCACTTCTGCCCTGTCACTGGGGGGACCATAGAGCAGCTAGCAGTATATAACATGTAGCATTTCCTTAAAAAAGTTAAACTACCAAACCAAAATTAAAACAGCATCAAAACAAAGAGGTAGCTTGAAGTTGAGCACTGTTCCTCTGGCCCTAGGGACCAACATGTATCTGGAGTTCAAAGCTTCCTTGCAAGGCCAGTCTCTGCCCCAGAAGAATTTGTGGAGTATATGGACAAGACACACAATGAATCGGAGAAAAAGGGCTAAGGGCTCCTTATTATTGTGTTTATTGGCCAAGAGGACTGAAGAATCAGAGGAACTTAGATGTGTTCCTGATTTACTTCATGTGTGTCCTTGTTTTTCAGCAACCGGAGTTCTTCCAGCCAGTTCCTTAGCTCGTGCCAGACACAGGATCTTCCTCTGCCACCAGGACAGTCGCTATGAGGTTCTTCAGGAATGCTACTGCATGTTAAATCCTCATCCTGTCTCAGTGAACATGACATTCCAAGCATAGACAGGCTGTTTCAACCTGATTTAACCAGGTCAAAGACGAAATGTGTAGCAGAACAACCTTACTCCCTGCCCACTGATAGCCCAATGTTGCAGTTCACTGAAAACCATGAGTGAAAAGACCTATGCCAAATGAAACCTACCCAACACTAAATGCAAATTTTGTGAGCAAGAAGTAAATTAACCAATTGAAAAAGCTGGAGAAATGTCTAGACCACTTAGATGGGTTTATGCATTTAAGAAAGAGTTGGCTTATGCTAGCAACTCACCAACCTCAGAAGCAAATACTTTAAATCTTCTGATATGACTTTTTTCTGGGAATGAAGAGATGAAACAAAGAGTGCATCTCATTGAAAACCCCAATCCCAAGTCCTGAATAACCCAGGAATAGTCTACAGACCACTTTAAAGTTCTAAGAACTTTTCTGCCTGATATTTGTTCATGCTTATTAGACATGTGATGAAAAAGATGATTTATAACACAATCCTTATATATATAACCTTTCTTCTAGAAAACAATAATTGTTTGTGCAGTGATGGTAGAATCATCTGAGTTGTGAAGTGGTTTTGACTGCCGGGAAGTGAGAGGTTGGCTCAGTAAAAAACCTTTCAGCATCTTTATTTTAGTTCCCTAGCGAAAGGTCACTAAAGGCACGCTGAACAAAGGCAGGAGAAGACACTCCTTTTCCTGCTGTTGATAGTCCTCAAGTTGCCAGTGGAGAGGAAAGATGCTCTGACTTGCTCAGGTGGAGGAAGGTGCCCTTACCAATGCCAGGGTGAGTGGCCTGCAGCCCCATGGAAGCTCAGCACCTCATTCACTGACATGGAAGACTTTGTCCTTACATTTTGGTGGAGAAAGTGGTTATAATTCATCCTCACAAGCCAGAACGTGACTCTTTCTATGAAAGACAACCCTCAGGGATTACTGGAAAGATCTGGGAGTTCCATCAGGGTGTGGCGTTAGGAAAATGGGCAATGAGGGAGTGTCAGGACACCAGTGATCCTTGTGGCCTTCTTGCTCCCTGAGAGGGCAAGTCCAGGCCAGCCTGGGGCCTCCCTGGCCATAGCAGAGTCCAGATGACTCATTTGAACCAGGAAAGTTGCACTGCCCAAATCTTCTTAGAGAAAGGAGCACTGAAGAGGACAGATTTCTCACAACTATAAAAATGACCCTACATGGGAACCTCTGCAGAATGTGCATACATGTACACAACTACATGTCTATAAACTAAAATGATCTAAAACTGCCTACAGATCAGTCTAAGTGCCAAGAAGTGACTTTTGATTTCAAAAGCAGTGTGCTGAGAGGATGGGGAGAGGTCAGGCTAGTTTTAAAAAGAAGGAAGTTCCTAGCTTGCTCTTAGCTCAATTTTTTTTTTTTCATTTATGACTATCAGTTGGTAGTTTTATACTTCTGAATGAGCTTTGGCCAAGGAATTCTGGGCATAGAAACCAGTATTTTTAGTTATGAAGCAGAGACATCGTGGTATTCACATTCTTTGGATCTCCTCTCCTGAGGTATAACTACTGAATCTCTATTAATTGCAGTTGAAACAAGCACAATACTGCCATTACTTTCAGTAAGGTCAAGGCTGGGTCCATTGCAGACAGAGATCCATTAGGCCCTTTATGTGCTGGCCAGGCCTTACAAAATTGGCCTGGCGTTCTTGTTGTTCATTCCTCCTGGCTGCTGTTAATCAATTAATATGTGAAATTGCAGAGTCAAATGGAGAAGGGATATTAATATAGAGTGTGCACTGTTTCCCTGCAGGAATCCATGTAAAAGCTGTCATTAACATCATGCATATACATGAGTCCAACAGAAAGCTATTAACTTATGTATT
The DNA here is from genome assembly GCA_013399195.1 of Dicrurus megarhynchus. Lineage (NCBI taxonomy): Eukaryota > Metazoa > Chordata > Aves > Passeriformes > Dicruridae > Dicrurus > Dicrurus megarhynchus. The sequence goes on from VXAD01005611.1 coordinate 101,039, forward strand.
CATCCAATCAGGCTCAGTAAGTGCTTTACCATCAACAGTCTTGCTGCACTTGAAATTAAATATGTGTGTCAAGGTTAGCACTTCCTGGGCTGAGAAACTGAACCAGAAGAATATTAACAGATGTTAGCAATATGTGTGTGTGGGAGGAGAAGATCACACCTGAATCTAGTCAGTACTGAACAGTATTTGGAGCCTGGAGCTAATAATCTAGAAAAAACCCCACTTTTAGGGAGCACAGACGGAGTTAGTATTCTCTGCTGATGCCTTTCCCCTCTCAGTATGCCCAAATGGACTTGCCGACACAGTATTTAAACGCTGTGACTGTGTTAAAGTCTGACCTCGGGCACCTAGGAACCTGCATGGTCTCTTGAAGCAAGACAAAGCCACATAAAGAAATGTCTCTGGCTGATGCAGAGTTACCTATTGTCTGCACCTCCCTGCTGCAGCCCGTTACCTGGGGATGGAGCAACAATTCCTGCTCCCTGCCCCTGAGACAATCCTCTGGTTGCAAGTAGAAGTATTGAAACTACGTTCAAGGCAGCTGGTTTAAGTTGGCTTTAGTTTCCTAAGACATATTCTCTTTTTAAAAAACAAACTGTTTTTCAGCTGTTGCACAAAATTATTAACAGAATAGGTAACGGATGTCAGGAAAACGCAAACTTTAAACTCTGTCGGAGAAAAGAGCCTGCTCAGGTCTGAGATCAGATTTCCAGCTGTAAAAGAGAAAGCTCTGTCCAGAAGTGCACCCAGGACTTACCAAGTGGCAGAGATCCACTATGATCCCACATTGCAGACCCCATGGTGTCCGAGGGAGTGTGCACAGGAATCAGGGAAGGAACCAGTCATATTTGTAAAAGGTCCAAGGAGGGGAAATGCTATGTGAGAGCTGGGAATTGGCAAAGACAACTCTTGTTTAAGAAAATAAAATAAAATAGACTAAAGACAATCTGGGAAGCAATATGGCCAGTGAGTTGGACATTTGTTCTGGGGAAAATGCTTGGGAGCCATTTCAAGGGATATAGTGAGAGAATGGTGACCAAACCCCAGCTAGATTAGAGGAAGCCAGCACAGACTGAGGCACAGGAGGATCGTGTCATGCTTAACTACTCTTCAGGAATCCTTTGAAGATACCACTGCCATGACAGATAAGGGCAATTTAGTGGGTAGCAGAATATTTTGATTTTCCAGAAGCATTTGACAGTTTTGCATGCAGTAGATTAATGGCTTTTGTACAAAGACATTAAAGGGAAGATAAAACAGTGACTGGAATGGAAAAAGAGCTTAAAAGTAAGAGACAAAGGTTGGCAGAGGATGGAAGGAAGCATTTCTGACTGTTTCTAAAATCGACATCACTTCTATTTATAGTGGACCCAATGATATTTATGTTGAAGCCAGTGGTAGTGTGTGCCACTGAGATCAGATTTGCAGGAAGACAATGAAAACGGCTGGTGTCCTGCTTTGGTCTATGTACCTGTCCAGAACAGCCTAAAAATGGGATGGTAAATCACCTTACTGTATGAGCTGCAGCCAGACAACCTCTGGAAGCACTGCTGCCTTCACTTGGAGGGTGTGGCACAGGGGTGAGTTCCCCCATTGAACCTGTGTAGAGGGTCTGAGCAAGCAGCACCGTCTGCAGCCAGGCAGAAAGAACATTCCCATCCGAACCACTGCCTTACTCATTGGGCCAAAAGTATTTCCCTGAAAAGTGCTGTGGGAAGACCTGGAAGCAGGGCTGAAGCATCCTGTCTGAGGACGCAAAGGGGCTTTTCATAATCACAGAATCACAGAATAGAATCACAGGACAAGCTGAGTAGGAAGGGACCCTCAAGGAGCATTGGGTCCAGCTCCGGGCCCTGCACAGGACAGTCCCAAGAACCACACCATGTGCCTGAGAGCATTGTCCACACAATTCTTGAACTCTGTCAGGCCGGTGCTGTGACCACTTCCCTGGGGAGCCTGTTCCAGTGCCCAACCACCCTCTGGGTGAAGAACTTTTTTGCTAATATCCAACCTAAACCTCCCCTGACACAACTTCAGGCCATTCCCTCGGGGCCTGTCACTGTCACCACAGAGAAGAGCTCAGTGCCTGGCCCTCCTCTTCCCCTCATGAGGAAGTTGCAACTGCAATGAGGTCTCTCCTCAGTCTCCTCCAGGCTGAACAGACCAAGTGACCTCAGCTGCTCCTCACACAGCTTCCCGTCTATCTTTAATGCTGCAGGCTTGCACAGCAGCATCCTTAGTGTGTACCTGCAACAAGACTAGGCATCCTCCCCCTTGGGAGCATCGAGTCCTACAGGTGGGCAAAGTGTCAATGCTGGCCCCATGGGCCAAGCGCCAGTGGGGTCTGCTCAAGGTCCAACAGGTCAGAAGAAGTTTAGGAGACAGCCCGTGATCCGCAGATCCCCAAGAGGCCCTGCACATATTGTTCAGCAATGGTAAACATCTCAGGTAATTTCAGTCCTAAACTTCGAACGACAGGACAGCCTCCAGCCACCTCCCGTTAAACCACAGCCTGCTCATTGCAGGCAGAGCAGTGAGTAGCCCTCAGTGAAATCCTTTGGTAGCCAGTGTACTGTAGTGCCTAGAGGTGATGAAGGGTGAAGGGCAGAGGAAAGTTGAGGTCCTGGCTCCATCAGCTCCAAAACTCAGGGTTATCTCAAAGGAAACCAGATTTCAAGTGTCTAAACTCTTCCCTAGGCACTGCAGACAACTGTTTGTACGTATCACTGTCCTCGTGTCAAGCTCCAGGAGCTGCCCCTGTTGTTGTACATTGGCAGTGGGAGTTAAAAGAGGCTTCATGAACAAGCATCTGATGGCACAGAAAGCCACAACCAGAGGAAACTTGTGCCCAAATTACCACCTCATGGAGGTTTTCTGCTAGCCCTGCTCTCCGTAAAACTAGGGTGGGTCAAGCTTGATGCCTCTGAAGTTGTTGAATGGGTCAATAAAGTGAAATCCTATGAATTCAAAATTGTACTTGTCTTCAACATCAGTAGAGTCAAGCTGTTTGTTCAGAAGGACATAGAGATTTTCGCATTTTTTCAGTTGGATATGGACTCTGGAGTTGTGTGCTACCTCCCTCTTAGGTGCAAGTGTCTTTCATGTAACCCAGTTCTCTTCTTCTTCGAGGATATTTTCTTGGTCAGACCCATAGATCTAGGCCTACGCAAGAGACCTTAGAGGTATTCAACTCATCTCCACTGAGTATCTTTAAATTTGCATTTGCACTCAAGTTACATTAATTTTTGGACACGGGGCACATCAGACAGTTTATCACTAAGCAATTTTTTTTCCACAAGCCTTCATTATCTCTCAGTCCTAAAAGAAGCAGTCCGCAAAATAAAAAAGCTTTTGGATAACTTTGCCTGCATACTCTTTCTATTCCTTTTCAGTTTTGCCTGTAGCACTTTATCCTGGCTTTCAGAGTGGGGATAAAAATACAGGAAAAAATATATCATGTTCAAATGCCTATGGGGAAAACAAACAGCATTTGAAGCATGTTGTTCTAAAATATAACTTCCTACCTGTAGTCTTTGTTTTTTCTGGAAGTGTCCAGAATCCTTTATAGCACTTGAGTTCTTAAAAACTCTTAAAAAACTTACTCAATGAACATAAATCAAGATAAGGAATACATATGGTAACAATACTGTCTCCTGCTTGGTTTCAATTTGTTCCAGCTGTTTGCATGATGGTGAATTGCAGGGCCAGGAGCACTGTGTTCATGACCATGTTACTGGAAGTGGCAGACAGACCACTTGGGCAGATCACTACCTCTGTGCAGGCAGGTGAGGTAACAGAGAAGTCAGCGTTCACCTTGTGGCAATCAAAAGAGTTACTTCACTATAAAGGAGGAAAACCCAGCTCCTCCAGCTCCTTGAGGCCGCCATAAGAAAAGGTCATGGTCAGCAAACAAAAAAGAAAATAATATCTGGGTGTTCAAAGTCTGCCTGAAGTTTGATTTCTCTGCCAGAAAACCCAACACTAAAGTTTAAGATAACATTTAGAGGGAAACAGATGTACTTGGGTTGTTTATTTGAAATAACTCCTCATACCTCATAGCCCAGCTTTGTAAAATCTTTCTCTAACTTGAACATTTAACGTGGTCACTCCTTACAGCAGTAATCATTACTGATGCACAGACAACCATCCCAAGGGAGAGGTACTTTACACTCCTGCTTGTAACTGACAGTAAAAAAAGCTGTATAAGTATATGAGCTTAAATACACTATGTTGAATTCCTTATTAAATAATGGTATTGAATCCTTACACAGTGCTTTCTTTTGTTGCTGGAGCTCTACAAAATGTCCTATCCCTTCCCTCAGTGATACATACTACCCAAAACAGAAACATCACCTGCTGTGTAATGCACAGAAATAAAAGGTCACTATAGGCAATAACCACAGCTTAAATAAATGGCTGAGGATATGACTGTGCTCATTCTTTGCCTTATTTCTCTGTAGACCAGTTGTCAGGGGAGGAGAAAAGTGTGTGTGGCACCCAGATGTACTGCGAGCTTTCATCAGTGGAGCAGAATGTTTGGTACCCGAGGTTATCACCTGCTGTATGTCTTTCTGGGATTGCCCAGGTATGAAAAATTATATTTAAACATGCCTTTAAACCACCCCACCCACTGCCCTGTGTTTCCTATCTCAGAAGTCCTTCAGGATGCAATAAAGTTAAAACCAGGGTTAACTCTGCTGAAATTAATTGTGAGATTAGCAGAAGCAAGACTTAAGGTGGAGCAGTTTTTGTGTTACAAAACCAGGAGTCAGCAAACAACTAACATCACAGCCTGGGGAGAATGGCAGCACAGGCCAGGGTTCAATGGAATCAGCTCCAGAACAGCCAATGGGTTGTATTCTGGCACCTAAATTTCACACTGTCTCCCTTGCTCCTGCAAAGTGAGGAACTCCTGTTCTCAAACCCCTCTACCCAATTCCCCCATATTGCTGCAGCACCCATCTGGGGAAGGGGTGCGGCTGTTGCTACTGAATCCCCCTTGGAGCGGGGAAAGGGAGCTCTCTAATTGCAGTTTGTTTCTCCAGGAAGCATGGGCAGAGCAGTGGGGAGCTTTGATGGGGAGACAGATATCATGACAGATCTGGGGTGCTGAGCTCTCCTGGGCAGTGATACTACAAGGATAGCTGGACATGTAGGTCTATCCCTGGTGGTGCCAATGAGCACAGGAAAACAGTGTGCTGCTTTCCCTCCTTGCTGCCCTTTTCTACCTGCTGTACTGTAGCCACCCAACATAAACCATGTGGTTGTCCAGGCTGATGTTGTCCCTCCCAAGGTCTTTGCATTGTACATGCAACAAGAGGCACCTTTGCAATCTGGCACTGCTGTGGTATGGATGCTCCATTGGATCCTCAGGATTTTCAGTCCCTCTCTGGGCCTCAGTGCTGCATTCACACTTGTAAAATTAATTTGGAAAAAGTGTTGCAAGCGCTTAAGGCTGGCCTTGTAAACTTCCTGCAAATTTCTCATGGTAGAACAAATATATATTTGAATATGATCAAAGCATAGAAAGGTTGTGATTTGTTATCTGCCACTGGGCACTAGGGATTGCGGAACCTCGTGGCTGAGGACTGGGATGCAAGAGTGGGTCTGCAGTGTTGGTGGCACCAGAGGAATCCTTACACAAGCTTCAGATGGAAAAACTGACATCATGTATATTATGCGGAAAATCTGCGCTCCCTACATTTTTTTTAGATTTTTTTAACAAATATTTTGGATAATGAAAGAAGGTTTTAGGGGGGCTATAACTGAGTCCCATCCCTGGTCTGCTGTTCTGTGTTTGTAGCACACTGTGGGTAATGGCCTAAGCAGACCTAGCCAATCCTCTAAGCTAAATCTCCAGTTCCAGGTAAAAATAACATTTGTCACATCCAAGTAACAGAAGAACTTACTTACAGGGACTGGAAATAATGCTTCTTATTCCTGCTTTGTGAGGGAGACTGGATGGGTGAATACAAGAGACACCCTGCATCCAGCTGGGCTTCCCGCCCACAGTGTGAGCATTCTCTAACAGTCTCAGGGCTCACCAAGACAATCTCAGTGCTCACTAACACAATCTCAGTGCTCACTGAGAGTCTCTGAGAGAAGCTGTGATGCCATCCTCGGAGCAGCCCAACTAGAGGCATCACCAAACGGAGGCCTGCACAAACTCTGCTGCCGCTGCAGAACAAGCCCCTTCTCCCCATGCCCTGTGTGCATGCCCTCACACAGCAGTGCAAATCCAGACAATCCTCAGCCAGGGAAGCAAGGATCTCCCAAGAAAACACTTGTCCTTTTATTTGTTCATGTGACCATATTTGTTGGATCTTTTCCTTACCAACTGGTGCCTGAAGTTCAAGAGACACTGTATCTCTGTTTTTCTCTGCAGCTGTGAACTATGATAAACATGATAAAGTGATGACCTAACATCTAGGGCTAGTTCTTATGGAAAACCAGCATTTTTCCTCATTGCTGTAAGAGACAGCAAAAGTGCATGGTCCTTCTTGGTATGAGCTACCACAGCTCAAGAGAATCATCTCGAGCAGTCTCTGTCCTCACTGGGCAATTGCCTTTCCTGGGATGCTGCTGCTTACATCCCACAGCACCAGCACAAACATGCTCTAAATGAGGTATAAAAATACTTCGAAAGCAGGCCAAGGAAGATGGCCAAGAGCTGTGAGGAAGAGAAGGCTTTGAACAGCGCTGTGACTGAAGTGAGGTCTCCACCTTCTAAGAGGAAGGGGCTCTTGGAGCTGCCTGATGAAGGGGACAGGCACTCAGTGGTGCACAGCAGCAGTCAGCAAACAGCCCTGCCCTGTTCCTCACACCCAGTGGTTTCCAGAGCTGCCTCATTATCTCATTTCAAGAGTGAAATCTGATTAGATTTAAAAAACAATCAGTAAAATTGAAAACATTCAGGTTTTCCATGCGCGGGTGAGCAAACCCTTGGGTTCGAGTGTTACCGTATGGAGAATACAACTGCAGCTGGCCGGGTTTTCCCCTCCCACCAGAACAGGAGCAGGCTGTGGACCTTCCCTGGAGCTTGCCTGGTTCACTGCTGCAGGAAGCCTGCATTTATGGACACATTTTGTCCACAGTGACCATGAGGTTGTCAGTGACCCATCACAACTCCTCAACTGAAGGCTTTTGGCCAAGCTCTTGTGGTACTGAAGTCAGCAAGAACAATGCAACCGATTCAAGCAAGGACAGAATTTGGCCTGACAGAAGTAAACAGAAAGGCTGGGACAATGAACCCTCTCAATTGCTCAGAAATAATCTTCTAGCTGATGGGCATAAAACAGTATTTACAGAAAAGGGCAAGCTAATTTTCCATAACTCTCCTGTGAGGCAGCCCTCTTTCCGCTGCTTGTCTTATAAAAGCAGAGAAGCCAGCATTCACAGCACTGCTAATATAAAATAAATCAACAGATTGGAGGCATCTTTCCAAACAGACAACTGTGTTTATTAGTACAAGATACTAGTAAAAGCACTCTGTAATGAAGATTTCCTCATTTCTTTGTTTTATGTTTATTATAGCCGCTCCTCTGTTGCAACAAATAAAACTGACATGGGGATTACTAGAGTCAAAGGCAGACTTGGATTTTTTTTTATGTGCTTGGGGTAACTAACACAACAGACAGCAATGTAGCAGGAAATGCAAAGGGAGTAGTTGTTTCGTGTTACAAGGCCGACCAACACAAATTTGTGTGGGTAGTTTCCTGGGAACTGATCCAAAAAGAACCTTAGATGTCACCATCCCCAGCTCCACAATGCTGAGGTTTCAATGTCTATTCCCAAGGCATAATCTCCAGCCTCAAATTAGGTTCTTAGCATGGACAGAAACAGGATGCAAAGTGGGATGCCACAACTCAATACTGAGCACTGCAAATGATCAGCCTCAATGGAAATGAGTCCCCAAAAGTCTCTATTTAGGCACTGAAAATAGAAAACACAGATTAGCAAACACTTTAAATATGTATGAATAAATGTTTATAAATTGTTTCCTTATCAAGAGATGCTGATCAACCTTGTACTTCTGGAAAAGTGATCAGGGGGAATGTGAGAAATATATTCCATAGGACTTTCTGACATCAATAAAGGGCTAAAGTATATAAGCCTTTTCCAGGGTTTTAGTAATCAGCTCAGGTTAACAGCTTGAAGCAAAATAACCCATCTGGCTGTTATTCTATGGTAAATACCCTAGGGCAGCATGTATTGGTTTGTTAGAAAGCAGTGGAAGTGCAGAATCAGAAGGCTGATTTTAAAAATTCCCCTTTCTGATTAATTGGAGCATTTTGTTAATTACATTGTACATGAAAACATGAGCTTGAATATAGGCAAAATAAAGACCCCCACAACATGTATTTATCCTCTGCAAGAAATAAAGTATGAAGAACTCCCAATACTGAACCTCAGCCATGTTTGCATGCTGCAATGCTGCCAAAGGCAACAGTGTGAAAATCCGCAAGATCCACATTTGTCCCTGGTGTTATTCAGCTCATTCTGGTGCAGATACAGCTGGGATAAGTTTGTCTCAATAGGGATAGACAGAGCTGCCTGTCGAGAGCAAAGATCAGTGTATTTCTCCTGGGAGAAGAGCAGATACCAGCCTGCAGCACAGGAGTTGGTAATGCTCTGTTTCTTCCATGTGACAGTGCAAACCATTCCCAACGACTGCCTGACCCACACAGCTTCATATCCAGCTGTAGGGTGGTTTCCAGCCTTAACATTGTCTGGCTACATTTCCCCACCTGCAAAACAAGAATAGAGACTTAGGTGGCCAACCAGGAATATGAGAACGGGGCAAGTGTGGTGATATTCCCCTGAATACACTTTCCCCTCCTCTAAGTGCATTTGTGGTTTAATTTCTCCAAATAAGACTTGTTTTTGCATTTCACAGTCTTCAATAGATTTTAAAGGAAAGCAAATCCTTTGTGAAAGCACATCACTTCTAGTGCTTTCTCCTTACACAAACTGCTCTGGTTCCTGCCTTATTGTCCCAGCTCCCTAGCAACGGATGCAAGATGCCAGTTTTATCCCTCCTCCAGGTTTCATAGAGATTTAAGCTCTTGATCCTACACACGTATATGCATTTGACTGCCTGATCTTTCTGCTCAGTCCTAACAACCCATGTCTGTTTCTTCCATGGAAAAGATGATGAACCACCTGGGACAAAGCCTCAGAGCTGCTTTAAATTGGTACATCCTCACAGTTTCTTCAATGTTTGGATAATTTACACAGAGTGCCAGTGAAGCTTATGCTGTGCAGACCTATGCTGGCAGATGCTTCCAGCCTTGAAGCCATCCACCCCAAATTCCTTCTGTAGCACAGATAAATTGGTCTATGAATTTCTAATGCACCTGTCATGCAGCATGGAGATACCATGACATTTGTGTCAGTGGGAGACATCAAACCTTCCCAATGTGTCTCCGTTGTGTTCTGCATTGGGATGAGCCAGCAAATGTCAGAGCTAGGACTAGGGCCGTGGTGCAGTTTCAAGTGTGTGCTGCTTGTAGTGGGGCATTTTGCAGGGTACTCAGTTAATTTGACGTGTTACTGTAGGAGTCCCTGGCAGAGAGGCAGCAGGAGCAGTAAAGTTTATCTGAAGGGAAGTCAGGTCTTACACAGCCCAATAGGCTGGGTTTCTCAGAAAATGTGTTGTTGTTTAGCTGATTGCCATCCTGGAGAGAGAGAGTGCAAAAAAAAAAAAAAAANAAAAAAAAAGACAGAAGTGTGTGGGAAAGAAAACAGGGTTGATATCAGACATTTGGTAAGAGAGCTAGCTCTGTACTTGACTAACTTCATCTGTGTGCTGCTGGGAGTTTGGGTAAAGCTGACATGGATTTGAATGAAGAAATTTGGACAAGGGGATGAAATGAAGTGCAAAAGAAATATAGGCTGAATTTCAAGACCTAATGTTTGAGGGAATTTTTTTAAAATAAAGATGTCAAAAAAGAACAAAATGTCCTATTTTTTCCAGCATCTGTGTGCAGTCAGACAATAAGCTAAGGAAGGTGCTGCCTCTCCCTGCCCTGTTCACGCCCATAAGCACCCCAGAGTCAAATCTCAGGGAGAAGCGAGTCCATGCACATGCACTAAGCATGCATATGGTCACACAACAGGGACAGACAGATGGGCAGGAAGGCTGGGGCTTCACTGGGTAAAGACGAGTTCAGATCATCTAGAAGTGAACAGATCCATGCTGCCTTGCACCGGGCACAGCCTCTGTGATCAGTGTTTGCAGCGTAAAACACACCCAGTCCAAGGAATTCAGATCACTCTCAACTAGAGCAAGATACCGCCCAAAGAGCACATCCTCCTCTATCAGGAGCTCAGCTTCCACACGCAGCATCGCATCTGAAATCAAAGATGGATCTTAACACAAGGAGGCAGGTGCCAGCTCTAGATGTCTGTGCCACTCAGGCAATTAGCTGACAAATATAAACCAGATCTCCACATTTCCAAGCTCATTTGCATTGCTCCTGAGACAGTCTGTCGGAAAAAGATGCAATTAGGTTGAAGCCGACAAGATTTATGCATGGGGGGAAGAAAAAGAGAACAAAAAGCGAATCTGTCGAACACCCTAGGAGAGTGGCAGCACTGGCATGAGCATCCTCTGCAGGAAAGCAGTCAGCAGGGCTATAGCAGCCAGGAGAGAGGCGCAGAGCTGCTTCCCCCCACCTCCAAAGTCAGCAGGGAGTGGATGCTCACAGCGATGAGCACTGAAGTGTTGCCGGCAGCCTTGGTGGGAGGCTGCTGCTGGCGGTTCAGCTGCTACATCGCCAGCCCAAGCTGCCATCCACCCTTGGCCACACGAGCCAGGCTGTGTGCACAGCTCAGCTGATTCTCTGCCCCTAGCAGAGTTCAGCTTCTGCTCATCACGGATGATGCACGTGGGCATGAGGGTCCTGAAGGTGTAGTCCTCCAGATAGAGTTCCTGCTCTAAATAGGAAGGTTGTCATTCCAGTACCATGTGCAAGCTCAGCAACCACCACAATAAATGAACCTGCAGATCAGACGCCTGAGATGTACCTCCCTCACTTTTGCTTGACTATCTTAAATGGGAAGGTGCCAAAATCTATATGGCTCTCTTCCCCCGAAAATGGGAAAACTCAAAGTATATGGCATATCTCTTATTCAAGAGTAAAATCACTACAGTAAAATCACCTGTTTAGCATTCCACACTAAGAAGACTTGGAGTTATTGTGAGATTCATATTTGTGAAGAGAAAAACTAAAGCTTTGCCTTGCAAACTGTACTTATATCTGCTATGTGGTAAAAAAGATTGCAATAATTACATGATTAAAACATTTTAGTGGTTGTTGGAGATTGCTCAGTTGGCAGGAAAAAACACATTCCCTCTCCCCGTTTTTTTCTTTTGGCACCACTATGACAGGAGATAATGGTGTCTGAGCAGCTCACTTTTGAGTCTGGTCCTTTATTTACCACTGGGCAGACATTTCAGCAGGCTGTTAATAAAAAGCACTCCTATTTTCACTCTGCAGGCAGAATGGAACTGGGGCAGCCCTGGAACTCTGCCCTACTGCCACAGACAAGCCCAAAGCCAGACCGTAGAGCTGTATTTTAACCCAGATAGGCAACACTGTCAAGAGTCCACTAGAACAACTGAGTCTCGACAGCCAATATATTTGCATGTGAGTTAGGAGAGGACAAAGAGAAGTGATCACTCTTGCCTTTGTCATGCTGGCTCCACTCAACAGTGGTTGCACGGCCCTAGGGCTTGCACCAGTAGACAGCGAGCTGTTGATTCCTAGCCATCACACCCATGACACTCACAACTTTCTAAATCTTTCTTACATCCTCTTAAACGCTACCCTTTTGAGGCTTAACAGTTGGAACCAACCCAGCCTTTCCTTGTAAGAATACCTTCGGTTGTGCTGTTTGCAGACAGGGACCCAGAGCTGCGCAGAGGTGAGCTGGGACTCCCATCTCTGGCAGCAGCATTGGGGTTCTTCTTTCATGCTCTCTTTATTTCCCAGTAAGTCTCAGTATTTAATTGGCCTTTGATTGTCTCTGTGGATGGAGGTGCTCTTTCCATGGAGCTGTCTGCTCAGAGCCCATCACCATATACACAAACTGGGGGTTGTCCTCCCTCCATATGCACCACCTCACACAGTGACATAAGCAGTTTGATTCAGAATCTGGATAATTTATCTACAAGAATTTATTTGCTTTTTTATTGCCAGTCACTTTCATTAGATCCTCTTGCAATTCCTAACAGTCTGCCTTCATTTTAATATGCTGAACAGCATGGTACTGCCAACAATTGATAACTCCAGGCTCCCTTCCCTCTCCAGATCATTTATGAACACATCAAAGAACCCAGACCTGGCACAGATTACTAGCACAGGTAAAAGATCTGCACAGCTCCATTGATGATTTTTGTCCACTGAAGAAAATGACCTTTTACTTCCATTTGTCATTTTCTATCATTTAGCCAACTATTTGGGTTGATGAGGACCCTACCTCTTGTCCCCTGGTTACTTAGTTTCCAAAAAATCTTTACAAGAAGACCGTAGGAAAACCAAAGACACAATGTCACTGGCATCACATATGAACTGATCTCACCAAAATGCCCTGAGAGGCTTGTTAGGCAGAACTTCCCACTCAGAAGCCAGGTTGAACCTTTATCACTTGCCTGATTTTGTTCAGATGTCCACTAACTTTATCCTGTACCACAGTCTGGGCTAATCTGCCTGGCACAGATGTAAGAGTTGCCTTTCCCTAGAATCCTCCGCACTCTTCATCCCTTTTACATGTGATTACAGCTACATTTGCCTCCCTCCAGTCTTTAAATGCCAGTCAATGGGTGCTAATTGTTATCTATTTTCTTGAATAAAATTGTATGTTAGATTTCATTTAATATCAATTACATTTAGAATTTCAGACCTCTGATTCTACTGTTAGGATTTTTCAGGATGGAGAGGAGACTTATACAGGTGCTGGATTTCAGGAAGGACCCAGTTTTACCCAGGAGGACCAATCAATTACAAATTCACATTGCAAGCATACATATGGCTTATTTGCCTAGCCACACAAGTTGTTAGGCAACCAATCTGCATACAGCAGGACTTTGCTTGCACAGATGCTGTCAAGCATGAGCTAACGCATTCATTTACTGAAAAATCCATCTTGCTATGTTTCATTGTTAAGTACATTGTGCTTTATGCATAGTTTATCTCGTACTTTCTTTTTATTTATATCTCTTGTCCTCACTAAGCTATTTTTTCCCCCAAAAAATCTGTGTTTGGAACTGTTATGTTGATGACATGTTGAAGTCTTGAAAATCAAATTGGCTTATCCCCACTGAAACCAGTGGAATATTTGACAGAGATTTCAACGGTGCCAGTTATTTCATCCGGATCTGCTCATTACCCCTGCTAGTAGTAAGAGCAGTAAAATACCTTCCCTTGCAACCATGCTCCAAGGATAAGTGCTGCCTGCTCTGAGGAGCTTCCTGGGGATCAGTGGAGGAGCCCTGAGCTAGAATGATGAAAGCAATGGCAAAAACTCACTCAAAGGGGACAGAACTGGTGTACAAAATCCAGAGACCAAACAAAGAAGCTTTAAAATTCTATGAGGTCTTTGGGCAAAAGTATAGCAAGACCAGAAAGTACCTTGTGTGGTGGTGAACTCAGCAGACTGACCAGAAAGCCAAAATCAGCACTACTGAAGTACTAGTGCTTATAGATTGGATCTTAACATAGCTTTGGGGGAAGACCCAGTTCTGATAAAGACGAGATTATGATGTGACAGATGTAGATAGAGGCCAGGTCTGTGTTCTCAGTAATGTCCACGGGGAAAGTGTTCTCCAGCCACAATATTCCAAGAAGTACTAGAAAATATCTGAGCAACCTGTAAAACACTCTTGGTAGTACTGGAGAGTAGAAACCAAAAAAAATTATTTTTTATCCTCTGCCTTTCTGGACTTTCTACCAAATATTTCTGTCAATAACTTTGTGTTTTGTGCATGACCAGTACAGCAAGACTTTGCTGGATATTGTGTACAGTGAATCAGACAGGATGTGAGATCTCTGACAGAGATTGCAGAGATTGCCAGACATCTCTGACAACCCAAACCACCATTCACTCAGATACAGTCAACAGTGAAGTGCTGCTGAAGAAATCCAGTCCTGATGATGTTCTTTCCTCCCTGCTTTAAGATACAGAATTTTTTTTTTTTTTTTAAGCAGAGAAAATGTACTTTTTCCAGTTCAATCTAGATACTTGGCCTCTTACAATTGCCTTTAGATGGAACTGATTTTCATGCTAGATTTGACTAGGAAAAGTAACCATTTCAGAGCAGGAAGAAGAAAGAAAAGGGTCCATAACTACACCCTTCTGTAAGCCAAAGTTTAGATCAGTTGCCAAAGATTAACATGAAGGAATCAGAGCTAAATGCCCAGGTGCCAGTGAGTTCTAGGAGAAGTCAGGTGTCTACTTAAGTTCCCCCATTAAAAATAAAGACCCAATCTTCCTGAAACAAATTTCCTTTATATGTGTCCCACACAAGCAAATAAAGGAAAACATGGGATATTGTGAAATAACTCTTAAGTTCTGCTTAAAAGTGAGTTTATTTTTGTTAGCTGCTCTTCATGTTTCTTCCCAGGCAGCTCACTTCAGACATTCCTGGCAGGCATGGCTCACAGTGCTGGCCTCTGATTTATTCATGAAATCCACATCATGATGGCAGAATTATTTTCCATGGGGAATTGTCATACTTTTGGAGATGGGACAGAGGGCTCTGAAATTTCACCCGAGGCATCCTGTCACTGCCCAGCAGTGGGCTGCAGTCCAGTTATGTCATCCCAAAAGGAATTGCATGCCCATTGTAACATCCAAAGCAAATTTATATCTTGGATATAACTCCACAGCTATCAATCAAATAGATCTAAATCAAAGTTTGGGTCCATATTTCCATGAACGTGGTCAGTTAAAAACAATTTCTTGCAGTTTGATTAATTCTAAGCTTTCTTTCCATGTGAATTCACAGTTAATTAAGTGGCAATATGTCCTGCTGTAGTCTCCTTTGGGAAGAACTCAGCTCTATGGGCTGATGGAGAAGAGACTGCTGTGACACTGAAATCCTACCTTGTACATAGCCAATGTGAAAGCAGGCCCAACACACTGAACAAGCTCAAATATTTGACCAGATTCACTAAGGGAAAAGGGGGACATTTCTGTGAGAGGCAGACACTGTTTTGGGCTGGCTTTGACCCAAATGGGCAGCTGAAGGGAGGACATGACCAGGAGCAGACAGCATCTCCTGCTAGTGCCTCTGTTCCTCTAAGAGCTCATCCAGCTACCATAGGGTAATCATTTCTGATCAAATCTTCCCAGGCATAGACACTTAATTAGTTTATTTGCAGAGAGAGTTTGAAGTTTCAGAAGGTTCAGGATCCATTTACTTTCTTCCTCCTTACATTTCACTCACACATGTCCTTCTCCCCAAGCTGCAGCCAGGATCTCGAGCAGGGTGCCAGCCCAGCTCAGGGTAGAGAGAAACTTCAGAAACTTTTGATTATCCAGGCAGCCATT
Source organism: Dicrurus megarhynchus (assembly GCA_013399195.1). Lineage (NCBI taxonomy): Eukaryota > Metazoa > Chordata > Aves > Passeriformes > Dicruridae > Dicrurus > Dicrurus megarhynchus. Next base: position 116,594 of record VXAD01005611.1, read on the forward strand.
TAATTTACAGACAGCAGCTGAGCATCATCCAGGAAAACGAGTTAACTGAAACATAATTAACTACATGTCAGCAGAGCAAGCTGAATTAGTCTGTTGAGGAAATTACCAGGCACACAGATACAATAGGGCTTCCGAAGAGCCTAAAGAAGTCGAATAAAGGGGCACAACAACCAACTCACATTTCTAATTAGAGAAGAAAGTATGAATGAAATACAAGTTTCTCCCACATCTCACTCACCTTTCACATGCCCTTTCACAAAGGGATTTCTATGTGTGGGAACATTTCAGGCACATCTAGAACTTGTTTAATCCAAAAGTCAAACCATGTTGGCAAGTTAGCTCAAGTCACTTTGGGTAGAGGGGGGCCAGTTTCTGAGGCAGTCAATCATGCACTTGAAGTAATGCCATGGGAGTTAGGAGATCAGCCATGCAGAAAAGCCAGCCAGCTCTGCACAGCAGCTCATCAAAGGATACTCAGAACACTCAGAAGTCAATCCTGATGCTGAAATCCAGGCTCAAGTTTCAGTTTGAAGCAAATTCAATGTTCACAAGTGGGGATATTTTCTCACAGGTAGCTGTAAGCCTCTTTTCTCTGCCTTCATGCTCCCACGTCAATTTTTTGCCTCAGATAATTAAACCCAGTGTGGGGCTGAGGGACTGTACAATAGGGCACACCCTGGAAAATACCCCAGGAGCTCTGCATGGCTGCCAGAGCTTGTGTCTCCCCCAGCCTCCCACCTGCATTCAGTTCAAAGCCCCAGAGCTGCAACCCTACTTGGGGCATTTCTGCAGCCTGGGTTCTACTGACCTGGGACCCCTCTGCCCACAGGGCTGCCAGCCCTCCTTTGTCAAGGAGGTGGTGCAGGGGAGCCCCAGCTCTGCAGCCCTCTCGCTCAGGGCTGAGCACCACGTGTTCTCCTAGGAATTAAAACCTTTTCCAGCTTCAAAGGTAAACACAAGTATACCCTTTCTGTCAGCTCTGGTGGACACTGGAGTTGTCTCCAGGGCCAGACACTTTTCTCAGACAAAAGCGCTTAATTCCCAATATATTCCAAGTGCTTCAACAACCATGACATGGCCTTTTACATGCTCAAGCCCTCACTTTCCACACACATATAAGCAAAGACCCAAAGCTTCCCCAGAGGCCTCCCGGGCTGTAAAACTCTGACTTCACAGCCATGTGTGAATGGCCAGGTGAACTTAAGTTCCCCTCCTCGCTTTTATTCATAAAATCATGTTTGCTATTACTTCTGATAAGAAAAGAAAAATCAACTCTCCAAACATAAATGGAAAGCAGCACTTTGTTTTTCTGACGTGTTTGGCCATAGTCTCAGGTTTAAACCAGACCCTGATGGCCATGCTTGTTATTCTCCTGTGGGCAATGAGGAAGTAGTTTTTCAAGCTAGAGATGTGAGCTGGAGTGATTCATTGTGCTTTACATGCCTCCTGTGCTTTTCCTAGCCTACTTAGGTAAATACAGTATTGGAAATCGGGTTCTGTATGAACAATTGTGACAATTACTGGTAAGAGCCCCATCACTTTTTGCTTCATTTAATATTCTCTGTAATTATGTTAGTCATAAAGAAAGTCATTTGGTATTAATGTGGATGTCACACGCCCTTCCATGGAAACCTCAGCAATAGTTAATGCTCCATGAACACCTTAAGTGTCTCGTTATTATTTATTCATTTAGCATTAAAATTGATGAGGCTGTTTTAGGGAGGAAGGAGTCAAGATATATTGCATGAAATAGTTTTTGTGTGTGTGACTACACCGTTCCTGCAAGAGCCACGGGACATTGGTTTAGTGACAAATGCCAGTGGGCCTCTAGCCTTAGCTATACTCTCCTCCCTGCCTGTTGCTGTGCTATAGATAGCTCAAGCTCAAACAGGGAGATACGCAAGACACTTCAAGAAAACACCAGAGGGAAATCAGGAGATGATGTCTGGCAAGCCTTTTGGCAGAGAGACTGAAGACCCAGGAAAATTTCATTCTGTTCCCATCTCTATCATTCTTCCAGATGTTTGTGTACAAGCCATGCAGAGTGAGTCCTCACCCTGTCAGAAGGTCAGGCTCTCAGCTCAAGAGAGAGCATGGGGTGCCTTTTGTTTTCTTGTTTCTTTGGGGCCAGAGACCCAACATGAAATATTTTTTTCAAGCATAATACAACATTTTTCACTTTTTTTGACCCACCAAGAAAAAATTGTTTTTCTGGGATCGGTAGGATCTTCTCTGAGTTTTGGTTTTCCCTTTAGCGTTACTGCGTTTGAATTAAGCATCTCAGGGTGTCCTCCAGAGCCTCCAGGATTATCCTTGGCAGGTGGCAAGTGTGATCTGCCCAGGGTCACAGAAAAGGAAATCTGTGGCTGCTGGCAGACAAGCTCCCTCTGGAAACTGTGGTGCATCTGGGATGAGGATTCAGGTCTTCCACACCCCACCCCTGAGTATCACTAGTGGTCTCATCCCTCCTGCCCAGGAGGAGCCCAGCCCGAGGGCTGCTTCCAGCACTGCATGCGGAGCAGAGTCTCTGTTTTCCTGCTTCTATAATGGCTGTAACTGATTTTCCAGCTATTACCGTCACCAACAACCCTGTTAACAAGAGCTATCTAGGCAAACAGCAATTCCCCTTACAGCTGAGTTTAGTGCAGGCTGGGGTTCCCCAGCTGAGTCTGGGCTGAGTGTACCCTTCTCCGAAGAAGGATACACCACAACTCCGAAGAGCTTTTTCTTTCTTTCAAAAGCGACACGGAGCTCTGCATGCTGCATGACCCCCAGTCCCCAATTAAACCATCCCACAGCTGTTACTGACTTCCAAAAGTGGATCTGTCAGAAGCGTGTTCGTTGTGTTGAGATCTACCACCAAAGCAAAGAAAACCCAACAGTGCCCGAGGAGACAAACTTTTGTTTGACACTCTCTCCCATCCCACACGCACATACATATATATATACTTGCGTACACACAGGGTACCTCGATAGTAATTAATGCCTTGTCACTCACTGCAAAGCCTCAGTTATATTAGCCAGAACCATATGTTTTTTGCACGTGCTGAAATGTCATATGTTTATGCTGCTTTTATAGTTTTCCTTCCTTGCAGGAGCAGGATGTGCTGCCTCCTTTTTTCCCTACATTTTCTTTTCCTTCCCCTTAGTATCATCTGCTACAGCTTCTCTAAAAGAAGCAGCTCAAGCAAAAGGGGTGCTCCTTGCACTACTGCCAAGATACGCTGCCCAGCCCTTGGTTGCAAGGGCATTTCTAGCAGGAACAGAGGGCTCACCTCATGTATTTCCATCCAAAGTGTGCACTGCTGACACTCATCATGTGCCCAACCTGCCTGACAATGGCACGTGACTTCTGTGGCTTGGCAGGGGGTAGCTTGGCAGATAGGCCAGGTAGTTCATCACTTCCCACCACAGGAATGCTCTCTCCATGCTGCTTTTCCTTCTCTCCTAGATATTGCACTGAGATTGCTGCTATAAAGAAAACAAATACAGCAAGGTGCATACATATTGCAAATAAAAATTTAATGGTGGCATCTTTCAGCGCTCCATGGAGAGTAAAGGGCCATTAGCCTCATTAAAGCAAGGAAAATCATTTTTTTGTGCTCCCATTTTCCTCTTTACTGCAGCGAATCTTCATGAGTGCACACACATATCTGTGCCTTGGAAACCTTGCTTTGAATTATAGCTTCTCATTACAAGAAAAGGTGTCAGCTTCAGTTTCAGCTTTCCTTGCGAAGTGTTTTGCTGCCTTTCCTCCGCAAAGGAGGCCCCTTGCTAATTCATCCTGCATCTTTACAACCAGAGGAGACAGCACAAGGAACCTGGGTCTGAACTCCTCACCTCTGGGTCTGACCCTCCTGGTGCCTCCCAGGGGTTAAATTCTCTACTATATTCCTCTATCCCAGGGTATAATTCTCAAAATCAGTAACTCCTTCCCCTCCATTTCTGCTTCATGAGCTGTACTTATCCATAGCACTGTAAACCCACATGATTTGGCTTCTCCATCACTGCATGATTTTCTGTGGGGATGAGTGCTTTCATTTTTGCAGCTTCCTTCCTTCTGAAAATAGCTGTCTGGATTTTCTTGTCAGTCATCTACTTGTAGTAAAATCAAAGATATTTCACTAAACCATGTGGATATGGTTTTCACCGACTCCATGGGCTGGTTCCCAATCTATGTCAGTGTAATAGAGATTAAAAGCAGGCCTGGATGGCCAGTGACCATTGACACTGATGGTCCTGCATTGTGTCATGGTAAGGTCAGGACAGTCCTTATCTTTCTGCTTTGATGTGGAGCACTGAGGATACACATGTGTTACCCCAGTTTGGGTCTGGGTTTGGACCTGAGTCTGAATTTTCTGTCAGAAAGGCAGGATTCAGACCTAGATGGGGTTCTGTCATGACAGATCAATTGCAAGGAGGAAGTTGTGAAATGTGGAGGAACTGAACACAAATCAAGTAGAAGAGAAGGCAGCATTCATCTCAAGGGATTTTATTTTTAAAGACTTTGGGATGTTGTAAGATTCCTGAACACCTGGCTGGTAAATACTTCATTGACTGAAGACTCACAATTGATTACTCCTTACCAAATTTGTTTCTCTTTTACAAAGCAACTGCAGACACAGATACTTGAGGAGTCTGTTCTCTTTGCTTATAAGCTTTATAATAGCTCTTTCAAACTGTCTGTCTGTGTTTCTGATTCAGCAAGCATTTAAGCATATACTGGATTGAATTTTCACAAGTAAAACCCAGTTTTGCTCACATCTTAATCCCCATCTCATCCCCACCCCCCAAAAAAAGGAAAAAAAAAAAAAAGAGAGACCCTGAGAGACACCTAACCTACTTGCAAGCCAAGAATTAATGCTGTTGTGCCGTTGATCTGATTTCCCACATCCTCTTCCTAGGGAATCAGTCCCTATGTAGAAGTCAGTGGATAGTGGCTCTACATTTCTGAGTGAAGCCTCCTACCTGTGAAAAACAGCTGCTAACAGAGTTTGACTGTCAGGAAGCCAGCAGACGGATGCTTTGGGTAAGGAGTGATGACACGAAAGACGAAAGGATCACTGCTTAGGCATCTGTTACCCCTCTCAGAAAAAGGAAGAAGGAAACATTACTGAAACATTTATACAGGAGCTCCTGAGCTCCTGGGGACTTTAATTGCCCATACATCTGCTGGGTACGATGTTCCTTGATCCTAAACCAAAGTAATTATTTTATTCCAAATAGGACCATTTTATTGCATAATAAATCAAAAAAAAGAGTGAAATTATTCTAGATCAAATGATACAGAGGGAGGAAAAAACCTGAACAGTTTGGGAAGATAGGTGGGTCTGTAATGTTGACCACAGCTTTCTTGAACTGGGTTCATATAAGACAGTTCTGGGAGTGCACAATACCACAAAGGGGTTGGAGAGTGAAAGTGCACATGGATGAGAGTCAACAGGCCAAGCAAGACAAGCATTCTTCCTGTTTATGCTCTATTCATTTTACATCATAAACTGTCCTCAGAGAGACTGCAATCTTTTAAAAATGAATTGGCTACCTGAGATGGCTTGCTGAATAATTTCAGCAGCCAAACAAAACCCATATTCAAAATAAGTCACTGAAATAATATGACACTCAAAGCAATATGTAACTCTGATTGTGCATTGCTGTGCCTTGATCCAGTGAGTATAATGAGTGTAATACCAGAGGAGGGATGTCTGAACCCATTTTAGCAGAGATGCAACCTTTTTTTTAAAAAAATGCTTCTTAAAGGGTTGCCTAAAATGCACTTTTTAGATCTATTTTTTGTCCTCTGCTAGTAATTAGGTTAACTGTAGCATATTTACAGTCGAGCGCCACAAATGAGCTCTAAAGTTAGATCTATCTCTAAATATAGGTGTAGCCTCAGTGCCACATGGGAAAGGAGAAAGCTACAAGCTCTGTCTGGTACACAGCATCTTCCTAGGGAGTTGCCAAGCCCAGAGCAGTGTGTGTCAATACAATAAGCAGTCAAGCTTGCTTAATTGTTCACTTAAACTTGTGCCTTCCCTCAGCTCTACTGCAGTACCAAGAGAATGAGCAGCCAAATCCAAGCAGGGGTTACTCCATGAGGACTTCAGGCATGAAAGGTTAGATACCCTGCATGGGGAAAAGAGATGCTTCAGGGTGAAACAGAGAAGGGCAAATTAAGTTAAGAGATACTGGCCTCAAAGTGAGGTCTAATGGCAAAGTAACTGTGTGCTATAATTGTTCAGAGAAGCAACTGGAAATATCACGTACCTTGTAGAAGACAAAAAAAAAAGAGTTAAGGAAAATAAGATCAGGGTTTACAGATACTGAGAAAACCAAAGCATTAGAAGAAACAGCGAAGAAGGAAATTTCAGGAGAATAAAATGTGGCTGAAACAGCGAGCTGCTTCTTTAAAGGGCCAGGAAGTACAAGTGCAGAGACTTCGTCAAACCTGTGCCTGAGTGTGCTCTTTCAGAGGTGTTGAATCCTCTTTTTAACCCATCCCAAAGCGTATGTGCATTTTACTTGTACTTCTGGTCCATTAGACTCCTGTGGTAAAACCTTCACTCTGAGGAGAATTTGGCTAATACTTAACCTTACCGAGTGAGGCAAGCAGAGCTGAGCAAGTCAAGGATGGAGAATTAGGCATGTAACAATGCTTAACTTCCCTACAATGAGTATAGCTCAATTATTTCTGTTAATGAGATCCCCCTGCCATGCATAATCAATCCCTGCTTGCATGGGAAGGTGCTGAAGGGCACGAGCTGACAGACGTCATCAGGTGAGCGTGCCTGGGTAGCTGCCGTGCAGGCCACGGGGCGAATCACTTGCTAACATGTCACTGAACTCGCACAGAAATGAAAGGCATTGCTGAGTGCTGAGCTTCACACATCTCATATCCAACCTCAGAGGAGTGTTCAAGCCGCTGGTAAAAGTCTGCACCTTACCAAAGTGTTCTTCTAACAGAACGGGGAAGGTTATGTTAGCACCCCTGGGCATATCTGGTGTACCCTTCTCAGAGAAAAACACTGCAGTGGGTGGTCTTGGGCATGGCTTTCCTTGTGCCTGACTTGCATGAAGCTTTTGTATTTATTTGTAATGTTCTTTACGTATTTATTCAAAAGTCTAATGACATTTAAATGAAAAATCTCGTGCTGATTAAAAGCAGGTAGGGGAATAGCTGGGAAAATGAAATGCACCATACATAATCAGATCCAGATGACATACAGACCAGGGTTTTGAGGGAATGAAGCTAATTAATATAGTGAACCTCTGGTAATTAGATTTGAACAGCCACGGCAAGGGAGAGGAGGGGGAGAAATTCAAACATGGTATAGATCTTAAAAAGGGGAATAGACAAGAAGAAAAAAGAGAGTTATCCTAACATAGGCTTATAAAAAGCCCACATCACTGACTATAACCCCCAGAGGGGAGGATTGCAAAGTGTTTCTTCAGCTTTCCCTTTCAAACTTTCCATCATCTTTTCACTCCCCACTTCCACAGTTGTGCTCTTTTTTGTTTCCTCTCCTCCCCTTCCTCTGCATCCCACCTTCTGATTTTGCCCACATCCCCCATTTTACTCCCTAGGAGATCTTTAGGGTTTTTCAGAATGAAGAGCCCTTCCCAGACCATTCTTGATTCCCTTCCAAGGTACAGCCTCTCCATCCTGCTCTATGTAGTTGCCTCAACAGTAGAGCTCCATGCTGTCCCTTTCCTTCTCAACAGCACTAAGTTAAACCTTTAATTCAGGCTAAGTACTTAAAGATGTGCATTTCTTTAACGTGTGAGCAGTCCCGCTAAGATCAGTGGAGTAACCGGGGTGTTAAGAACCACGGGGATTTTTTGCCTGCCCAGAACAGAACCTCAAGCACTAACTCCTTTTCATTCCCAAACCGACTTTGTCCCAGCCACTGCTGTTGTGCTCAGGACCTGCACACAAACCAGGCTCCACTCGCACCTGCCCTGGCAGACACCCCTCTGTAGCCAGTCTGACCTGCCACCATCACCCTTCCCTGTGCTGGAGAGGGGGAGCCTGGCTTTGCTGCATGCCCCTGCCCGGCACAGGGGGCTGGCAGCACTGCCTGCCCCGGGGCTGGTGGGCTGAGGGCATTTGTGGCTCTTGGCTGGTCTCCACCACGAGCTGATTGTGTAAAGGGCTTTTGTGCAGCCCAGTTGCCCGAGCACACTGACAATAGCACCCTTCAAGGTGCCGCACACCCCGAGGTTAGGAGCCACGATCGGGCTGCGTGACCAAGTGAACCCACTCTGCTCTGTCCCGGGGCACCCACGCAAGGGGGGAAAGGGAACAAATGAGTTACAGTTTGCTGAGGGATTTGGTGGGTTTGGGAGGTTGGTACGCTGCACATCAAGCCTCGCCGAGCAGGTCTTTGGATGAATTCCTCACATTGCTTTAGAATTAGAGCAGAAGCCCACCGAAATCCTGCTGCTTGCTACACCCAGGCAACCCCCTGAACTTTGCAGCACCCTGTATGTGAAGGCATTGAAGGAATAGGATGGCACTTTTCCTTTTTTCTTTTTTTAATGGTGTGGATAATGAATTCTTTTCAATTAGTCCAAGAATCAGCATCACTATTTGAATTGTAGATTTTTACATTGAGTACAAAGTCTTTAATGTCTTTCCAATGGAGTTTATATATAGAGTGTTAACAGAGCTGTCTCTTAGGCAACAATTCCACTGGAGAAGGAGAAAGTGAGTCTGGATGGTGATAAAAAACAGTACTTCTTTTTTTCTCTTGATGTCTTTACTAAAGAGTGAAAGTGTCTCTTGGGATCTGTTATTTGGATTATAATCTGAATTACTTTTTGTGAGAGTACTGACTTTGTGGACTAGAAAAATCAGACTAACACTGAAAAAATAAATTCCCTTTGGGACACTTAACACAACCCCTTTTTCTCCCCAAAGGCAGAAAAATCCTTTAAAGTTATTTTAGTAACACTAGGAACCTAGGGCAGACTTTGCACAGATTTTGAAGAAGAGAGAAACACCTCCTTGCATCACAGTTCATTACCGATGGGTTAAAATGATTTGCTGGATCAGGAATATTTCCCTCCCCAGGAGATGTTGGTTGAGGCTGTAGGCTTCTCATTTGTATATTGCACAGTGCAACTCAGTTAGTTGGGTTTGAGGCAATCAGATGTTAAAAGGCAATTTGGAGAAAATTGCATATAACTTCAGATGTCATTCAAAAAGGATGGGGTAGTGGCATCTGTTTCTCATAACCTTTGAAACATTACACATGTTTCCAAACTATACTGTTTCTTTAGAAGTAAACCATATAATTTCTGGATTTTTAAAAATTAAACATGGTACCTTTAATTTAGGATATTGTTATTCTAAAAAAAGACAATGCTAACCTTTCTTGACCTTTCTCTGCAGTGTAAGTTATTGTTGGCAAGGTCATGTTTGGTCGCTTTGTCTGATCCAGGAGTGTATTTCATGAATTACCTTACAATTTTAAGTGGTGACTAGACCTTTGTGTTCTAGATAACCTCACAAAAACAATTTATCCAAGGCATTTGACAAAGAAAGGAAAAATTGCCCACTTTCCCCATCAAACATAATTACCGTTCACCACATCTAAATGAAGTGCTTGTTGCATCTTTCCTGGTGAACCAAAAGCCATTATGAATAGGTTTATTTCTCCATTAACTGAAAACTGGTGCAGGGAAGACAGGGGAAATGGGCTTTATAATTAACCCTCTTAGTACTCCAACAGAAAACTGATAGATCTGAAACTTCTGCTGTGGTGGAATCTTTTTTTTTTTTTTCGTAAATGACAGAAAGCCATGAGGCAAGCCTCTCACCCTTCTCACTGTAACACAGAGTCTGGCAGTGAGCTGGAATGATGACACAAGGGCAGGAGAACAGGCGAACCCAGAGCAGGGCTCTGCAAGTTTATTCAATTAGGTACTAAATGTTTGGAACAAGGTTTCATTTGCCAACAGCTGTGTACAATCATTTGTGGTTTTGAGGCCAGGGTAATTGGCATGTTATGAGCTTTTGCCTCAGCTTTTGGCATCTGCCTGAAAACCACATGGAAAGAGGGAAGGTTCTGCGTGGGGCTCAGCCAGGAACCCTCCCCAGGGACTATAATCTCAGGAGCCACCAGTGAACAAACCTCACCCAGGTCTCATGGACATGGGGCAGATGCTGCCCACCAGCACTCCTAGCAAGCCCTGATGAGTGGGAGAAAGAGTCCTTGCTTGGCTGTATGCTACCAGAGCCAAGATTGCTTCACGTGCATGGATTTATGCTTTTAACTAGGGATGACTGTTTTCAGGAAATTGACTGAAGCTGCTTGTTAATTGGAAGCAGTGAGGGAATTTTATTTTCCGTTGTGTGCTTCAGTTCCTCAGTGATCCAGCACTCACCACTAAGTTGTTACAGCGCAGAAGCTGCCACCAATCTTTGTCCAATGGTGACTGACATCCCTGGCCTCCCTTTGAACAGTCCAGGACGCTCTCTCTTCCATGCCACGTTTCCTTTCAGGGCATGCTAGGAACTGCAACGCCCTGCTTCTTGTACCCTCTTCCCCCATGCTGCTTTTTTTGTTTTTTTCCCTTTCCTTTTCAGTGCATCACCTCTTTGCTATGGGATGCTCTTTGGGGAAACAATAACCATTTGCTACAAATTTGGGCAATGCCCAGCACAGCAAGCCCTGCCTAGGTCAACACTTTTTGGCAGCATTGCAACAAATACTAAATGCTAATAGCACCGTGGTGGAGCCATGCTTCATCATGAGTATCACTAGATGGGATCACAGTACCCATTTTATTATCACCTGTTACTTCTTCCTGTTAAAGGGGAGTCAGCCTTGAATGGTTCCTCTGGCTCACACTGTCGTAAACAACATCATGTCTTGGTTTTTTAATTGTTTACACCTTAAAGAGCAGTCCTGTATCCTGTAGAGAAGCTCCCAACTGATGTCAAATCATTAACTCAAGATCAGGAGAGCCAAAATATGCAGTGCGACTCTGTATTCGTGTTCTTTAGTTGGAGTAATGGATTGCTTTTTCCCTATAGTGCTCAGAGCTCTTTACAAAGACAGAGGAGCATTGTTATTGCCATTTATGGGGCGAAAAAGCTTAAGGGCAATGAAGAACCATGCCGTGCCCACAGTTAGACAGCAAAGGAGAGTCCAATTCTTCATACTTCCCTTGTCATTGGGACTACTTACAAACCTACCAAAAGCTGGGTCATATCCACGCCCCTAAGTGAGAACTCAGTGTGGCTACTTAATAATAACAAAAAGTATAATTTATCCCATATATGTCCAAGAATCAAAGCCAGTTGCTCTGGCAGGCACTCACATGCTGTTTGGTTGGGGTGAGTCTGTTCTTAACGGATGTTCCGCTGCTTGTTAACGGGATGGAGAGATGCAAATGAAAGTCTGCAGGCTTCAGAATAAGCAAACTTTGTCCCTTGATCACAGCGCAGTGCCTCCTGCTCCTGACAATTGCAGTTTTATAGTGGGTCAGGTGGACAACAGATGTTCACCTGCTTAACTACAGTAGCAGTAAAACTCTTAAAAACAACCTCTGAACAAAAAAACCCATCTACTCTTGCTGCTTTGCAATCAGGCAGGAGCCCTTCAGATGTATTTGTCTACACGTCCCATCTAATTTCCTCTCAGAAAGCTCAAGCAGTGGAGCCTTCACTCTTTTCTTGGGCAAATAATTTCTTTCTGTGGTAAGACCCCGCTCCTCTGATGTGGCTTTCCTCCCCCACCCCACATGGCTAATTTAACTTTTCCCTTCCTACCCATGCTCATTGGCATGGATGCAATATGCACGCTGAAATGTCATCACTCCCCCTCACAATCACACTGTTGTGCTTGCTCATCTGGGGTCCATCTGTGGGGTGGTGGCAATGGAGTCCTATTATGCTGGAGAGAGTAGGAGGATGGAGGGATGGGGAGCATGGGAATCCTGGCTGTTGCACTGAGCAGGGTGATCACACCCTGTTTGTTGGGTTCAGTGCTGAGGCAGCTGTGTGAAGCTCCATACCCTGTGATATGCACAAGGACATCTTCCAGGATGACCTCACACTCTTGTCCAGTGGAAATGCCATGCATCTTTTGTTCACCTTTGCTGCTGTTTGCTCTGGTGACTCTGGGTAAAACCTAAGGGACTTTGGAGCTTAGCATTCCAAGTGCCCGTGCCGTGTTGAGAATAAACAGGACCAAAACAAACATCCCTGTTGATCCATGTTGGTCTTCTGTGCTTAGAAACTCAGGGAAGGAATCTAAGCTAATAGGACCAATGGTTTTCTCCAGAGCTTTTATACTGTGTATGGATCTGCTGCTGTCTACAACACCATGAATCTGTATGAACAGAGACTGGCTTTGACACTCAAAGCTAATGTTGGGCAGCACATGGAGATACGTGGGATGTGAGCTGGGATTTCGTGGTCACACTTTCTGCTGAAGCATCTGTCTGAAGCCCAGTGAGAGACTGACTACTATGAGCCTGAGGGAAATGTGCAGTGATGCTTGCAAAGCTTCTCACAGCAGAGCTGCTGACCACAGGTGGGGCAGAAAGGGCCACATGGGGTAAAGACTGCTGTCCATAGTAAGACAAAACCTTTGTCTAGAAAAAATAAAAGTTAAGGAGTTTTTCCTCTGTGTACTCCGTATGTAGTCTGAATTTTCTGCTGCTCGGGGGAGAATGTCAAATACAATTCATATCCTCCAAAGAGGAAATTCGGTTCAAAAATGAAAAGAGCTAGACATATGTCTCCTCTGAAAATCAATAGGATTTATGCATCCCAATCTCTTTCTCATTTCAAGACTTTGATCCCACACAAAGCACTCAGCTATGCTTTTATGACCAGGTTCCCCTTTTCCTTGCAAAATCACCGCCTCCTTTTCGTATTCATCACCAATGGGGATCAAAACCAGCCCACAACCCAGCAAAGGCAGGCTTCATGTTTGCCTTCCACATCTTTGTTTAGCCCTCTGACAGAGCTCTGGAAAAAGCCCAGGCTGCAGCCTTAGCTCAGGGCTGAATGAATAAAGGTCACCATGTTCCAGGATGGAGGTTCATTGTCACACAGTGAGACAGAGATGGCGAGGTGGTTTGAAGAAAAGGTACAGCACTCAGCTGTGCTCACCTTCAAAGATGCTAATCTCACAGGCTTGCTCTTGCCTGCAGAAAGCAGTGCTGTGACTCAAGTCAAATGGCAGGAGCGGGATCTTACCCATGACGCCCCTGTGGAAATGCCTTTTCTTATGTGCTGGGAGGAGGAAGAAGGACACAAGGGGTCACCTCAGCTGCTAGGGCTGAGGTCTTCAATAAGCCATCTGATGATTTCCTTGAGGATGAGCTGGTTAAGCAGGAAAAGCAGGATGAAAGAGATAGTGAGCAAGTGCCACTGTCTTGGCAAAATCATCTAAGAATTGATAATTCAATAGACTCTTTGTGAATTCCTTTGCTTTGGTTTTACTCATGTGCCATTACTATTTTCCTATCATTAAGCGAAGTCTGGAAAAGCATGATTAAAATAAGAAACAAACCCCACCAGATAACAGGGAGGCACTGCTAGAAATAGGATCCCAGCTGCCATCTGCTTCCTTATAAAACCAAAGAGATCTGCTCTTTCTCCATCCTGCATTGAAGAGCTTGTGGAGTTGAGGATATTTTTCATGCCTAACAGGACATTCTGCATTTGGACTGCATACCCCCTTTTCCTTATCTCTCCTAATCTTTCTTGCTTTTTCTTGCATTACTTTGCACTCCTCTAACTGCTTGTAGACAAGGATGCTGGCAGCAAGCACATGAAGTCTCAAATGTATTGAATATGAGCTTCAAGAATGAAAATGCAGAGGTATTGCAGACCTCAAGTCCACTGAGATAGCAGGTTGAGTTATGGAGACATTCAGTCTTTGGGCTGCTATAGTAAATTGATAAATCTTTATACTGGATTACGTGCTGACATTAGAACTGTTGTTAAAACTTAGCACACGGGAGTTCTCAAATTATTCCCTGATGAAAAGATTGGGTACCAGGATTTGAAGTAAATGAGGTACTTCTTTTGCCCAACATTTAGTTTAGACCATGGAACTCACTGCCAAACGAAGCTGCAAAGGGAAATGCTTAAGCAGGCTCAGCAAAAAACATCAGCTGAAGCTGAGAAAGACTGGCTCATGAGCAGTGGTTAAAGAGGACAGGACAGATGGTCATAAGGAAGAATCAGTACACAGAGAGCCCCAGGCAGGCTGGAAGGTTGGGCCAGCTAGGGAAGCATGAAGAATTGGACTCTCCTTTGCTGGAAATATTCATGACTGGATTTGACAGGGCCCTGGATAGCTCAGACCTAGGCTCTGCTTTACATAGACCAGATGGTCCCCAAGATCAGGGACCCAGCCCAGACTTACTGAGATTCTATGGATTCAATCCTGAAATCAAATAGTCAGGCTGAGGGGAGGATTCTTCTTCCTTGGTCTTTGCTTTTATTTTTCTACGTAACTGCTGCTGCCCATTGGCAGAAATGGTATGCTCAGCTGGGTGAATCTAACCTGAAACTGCATCAGTTTTTGTATTCTTATGATTCCTCTGCTGTAAAACCCCATTTTCCTTTCCAAGGAGGATGCTGTAAATTCAAACTTCACATTGGAGGTAGGGCAACCTTTTGACACGGCCATGCAGTCATTGGGATGAGCTACATTATACAGATGAGTTGTTAGCTGTTACCCAGGGAAAAAAATAAAAGAGAAAGCAGCTGGGAATAAGAAGGAAGCAAGGGATGCATGTCCTGAACATCACTGCTTCCATCAATAAAGCTGTCTCTTGTACATGTGCATGCCTGTATCCCACGCATTGCTGAGCTAGAGCAGAGTGCTTAGCAGACAGCGCTACTTGCAAACCCCCTGCCCCCAAAGGACCATCTCCAATCAATCTGAAATGATGGTGGGTTCACTGGAGTGCCTCATGGCTTACATCCCCCTGAGACAGCAGCTCTCTCTTTAATGGCAATAGCAGCGTGTGGGCAGGGAAAGGAGGCAGACAGGCGGAAGGATGGCTGGTACAAGCGGATCAGCGCCGCACGGACTGCGTGGATGGAGCCATCCACAGTGACCCTCAGGCCACAGCAAGATGGGCCCTCAGCAGCCAGCACCACCCTCACTGTTGATGCCAAGGGATCTGCACTGAGGTCTGTGAGCTGGAGGTGCAGCCTTCTCTTACATTGCCTTTGTTAATGGTACAGCTGCTGCAGTCGGTGGCAGCCTGGGCTCTCAGTCTGCTTCATGTCGAGGCCTTTGTCCTCACTTGGGCAGTGAGGAGATGTGCCAGGTTTGTTTCTGGGCCAAAAAAAACCCTGCTCCAGCGAATGCCACTGTGGCTTACAGGCTTTCATCTCAGGACCTACCTGTTCTGTCAGCTCCGCCTGCAAAGCCTGCGTAACTCTTTGTGTTTGTTCTCAAAACAAGCATTCATATACACTCTTTTGTATTTTCTTTTCCATAAGAAAACCAGAGCAGAAGAAACCTGTGTGAACAAGCCAGTAGGAGCACCCTTAGCTGCGGAAAGCCAACAACACTTTCAGATTTCCTCACAGCTCTGCAGCAAACAACAGGGAGCAAAACAGCAAACCCAGCGTGGAAAGAGCCACTGGTGGGGTTTGCTTTATGAAAAAATGCTGTCCTTGTGTCCTGTAGATGTTGGTCACAGTGAAGCCAGTCAGCACCCCGTCTGTGAGCTTCCCCCCACTCTCTCATGGCCTCACTTCACTAAACCTAACACAGTTCCTCTAAGAAGTGTGGAAGTCAGCACTGTGCATAGGTGGCTCCTTTATGTAGCTAAGGGTGGAAGGATGTCTGGGTTTCTGAGAACCTTCCTCGAGGCTCTTGGGTTGCATGGAGCCTGCCAGGGTGCAGGGATGACCCCAAACACACAGGGGAAAACTTCCTGCCACAGAAGTCCTACAGGGTCCCCACAGAACCTGTGTGAGTCCCTGCTCTGAGCAAGACAGCCTGAACTCAGCAGGGACATGAGTCCTAGTCCTGGGTGCACAGCCACTAGGAGATGTAACCAATGGTCTGCCTTGTACAGCCTGTGGCTTGTGTGTTCTGTCTGTGTTCTCTGTTTGTCCTCTAGCCTCTTTGAACTGCCTTTTTAAATGTCTAAACAGTGCTCAGAGAGGGAGTCTCACAGGATTACCATCCAAATTATAATTATACCCAGACACGATATTAAAGTTGAAGGGCCAAGTACTCGAAAGTTAGGGAACAATAGAATTCATATTGCCTCTGTACTTTCATGCAAATCCTTCCCTCAGCAGCTGCTGTGGTTTCTGTGCAGCCTGTTTGCTGTGAGTGGGAGAACCCAGGGGCACGTTTTCTGGGTGTCCTCAGTAACTCCCTGCTGCTCCTATGAGGAGTCAAACACAGGGCAGCACCACATGCTCCCATGGCAAAGTAGTCGCACAGGGCTGAGCGTGTTGGAGGCATCCGCCTTTGTCCCTCCTGTGTACCCTGCAGCTGTGGGAGCACAATGCTGGATGGCCAGTGGGGTGAAGGATCTGGTGGATGAAAAATACCTCAGCAGGAGCTAATGGTTTTTTCTAGCCCAGATCACTTCCGCGTGAAGCCTAGAGGGGTGGTACAAGGGTGAGGAGGAGAGTGAAGACTAGGAAAGAAGGACTTATGCTGGCTTTGCTCCAAACAAAACATTCTTCCAACTTAGGCAAACAGCAATGCTTGAGTGACACTCTCTTGGAACCTCTTTTACCCTTTACAACTCCTGAGCCAGTGTTTTTTAATCCAAGTTACTGAACACGTTAAGCAAGTATGGAGGCAGGAGGGGATCTAGCAAAGAGAAGCAAGGTCATGGTTCTGAGCGACTGTGATATCCTGGATAATGGAGTTCCTCCTGCTCAGCATCTTGGAGATGTTAAACACATTACTCTGTCCAAACGTTTTGCAGGCAGTCACTGCTTTTCTGCCTCATTTTTTTGAGTGCTTTAAAGTCCTTGCTTCAAACCAGAAGAGCACTTGGACTTGTAGAAGCATATGCCATCAGATTTTGTCAATACAGCCTTAGTCTCTAGCCTTCTCAGATATGGCTAACCTGTTTCACCAAAAATTCAGTCTGGGGCAATCCCCAGGAATGTAAACTTTCAACCGCAAGGTGAAGTGAAGTGAAACACTGATAAATACCTCAAATCAGACTCCTGGAATGGGAAGCATTTGGCAAGCTTGTAAGAGGCGAAACCAATCCACAACGCTTGAGAATAGAGCTTGTCTCTATAAATAATAAAAGGAGCAGCCGTTATCTAAAAAAGTCAGAGCATGAAGCTAAAATGTCCTCCAGGGTATTTGTATGCACTTGCAGGAATTGGCACACAGCTGGAACGGGTGTACAAAATGCCTCTCTGAGGCTAATGAGGCCTTACCTGTGCTTTAACATGAAAGTGACTGGACTTCCATGTGCAGTGTGGAAGGCTGTATTGCTCCAGGTCTCCTTCTTCCAGGTAAAAGGATGCAGAAGTGCACTACCTGAGGCCTGTTATTCCATTTGCAGAAGTGATTCAGGCATCCATGCCCCCACGGCATGGATTCAAAATCTAGGTGACTAGGGTTCTACATCACTGTGGTGGGTCTGGTTCTTCTACTTCACCTCTCAGCTGAAGCTCTTAAAGTGACGTAAGTAAAAATATTAAATCTGACTTTATTTCTAAACTTGGGGAAGATTTGGCTCTGGGTAGTAGCATGTGCTAAAGGTGATGTGCTTAGTACCCAGCAATGGTGAAAAACAGACTGTCAGTTTGTGTGCTTCACTGTTGGTTCCTGAAGCTGAGGATGTTTGCCCTGAACATCCCTTTCTGTGACTGGTGGTAACACTGAAAAGGAATAACTCCTTCCTTTAAATGTTTGGGAGGGAATTGATGAGAAGAGAAAAGACACAGATCACATCAGCTGTAACATGCAAAGTCCACTTTTCTTCGACAGCCTCCCTGACATCAGGGCTAGAAAGCCTTGTGTTCAGGTGAAGGTCTTTCCCGACTTTGGTCAACCAGCCTGCTGGAGAGACGGGCTTATAGAAAAAATGGTTCTGGAGACTCATGGCAAGGGACCCCCCTGTTGCTTGCAGACTTCACATTTTAGGGTGCTGCTTTCCAGGTGCTTGGGCTTTTCTTGAAGTTCATTTTGACTACATGAAAAAGTCTTGCTTTTAAATTTTAAAAATTGCCTTTTATGCACTCTCTTGCTTGTTGCCTTTCCTTTCTTCCTTTCCTTCTGGCCTTTGGGTTTTTTTCTTCCACATCATGGTCACCACATCCTTGAAGTGGGGGGAGAGAAACTAAAAGAAAATATTTAATACCTCAAGTGTTTTTAAACCATCAGCAATTGGTAGAAGCCTGACAAGAGGTCATCCCTGGAGATAATCCAGCTGGTGAACTCCTTATGGCTGCCACCTTTCCTAGAGTGGTGCCATTTCCTCATGAGGTGGCTGTACTTATTTATTGTGTCATTAAAGCTGTTTTTTTTTTCCGACAGCCTTTAAATATCTTCCCTGGGGATTTGCCAGACTGGGCAGCAAGCCAAGTGGAACCCCCCAAAGTTAAGAGCTCAGCTCTGTTGGACATAAACCACTTAACATTTCAAAGATGACAAAAGGGGTACATATCCAATTTGTTTCCAGTAGGAAAGAAATAACTGGCAAGTAGCACACTGAGCCCATCACAGCGGACAAACCATGCCATGGTGACTCCCCTTCTTCGGGCAAGAGCAGGGCGCTGCTGTATGTCATATCTGCAAGTTGTGACTATGGACCCTTCACTCTGCTTGCCATGGCTCCAGAGAGGCCGAGGCTGGTGCTCCAAAATCCCATGCTCTGTTGCTGCCATGGGCTCTTACTGCTGCTACTTTCCATTACCGCTGCAAACCTTCCCCCTGCCCTGCTCACAGGGCTTGAATTTTGGTGTTATGTGTCTTGAATGCAGTTGTCCAGAGCCCAAAGGGCGGTGCTGTTCATAATTCACTGTCCCCAGCCCAGGTGACAGCAGTCACACCTGGCACAGGTTCTTCCTCTTCTGAGATACTCAGACTGCTTTCATACAGGGATGCCACCACGGGTTTTGAAATGTGCTTTCCACAGCCCTTCAGCTGGATTAAACTCGGTTGCTGCCAGATTAGCAGAGTGCAACACAGAGGATCAGCTGCAAGGCTGATTGAGGGACAGGAGAAGATTCCCGGGATTTCAGCAGGTCATAGAGCCAGCCCGTAGGAGGGAGCTCAGCAAATTGTGCACCCTGGTTCTCCCTGTTGTGAGGAACAACACTGATCATCCCTGACTGAAGCCAAATGATTTAGGATCTTACAGTACCAAAGGCAAATGATGTTTTTGTTGGGTTTAATGTCTGGTCCAGCATTTGGTGCAAGATACTTTGGCCTGTTCAGTGAACAGTACAGTCCTGAAGGGCTACCAGCTTGCCAGGAACATTATTCCTGCAGGGCCTTTCAGATAGCAATGGAGTTTCTCCAGATTTGGGCTTGTGAAGGGCAAATCCAGATCTGATACCTCAAAACAGTAAAAAAACCATTGCCACCCCCACCTGTGGGGCCTGACACTTCGTCTCAGCCGGTTCTGACAACAAAAGACATCCCTTATTTGGCAATCCCAAATTGCCTGGCTGCTTTCCTCACGTGATGGGACACAGTAATGAAGAGGAGCTGGCTGGAAAAACCTGCAACAGGGAAGAAGGGAAGCAGCTCCCACGCTGGCAAACCCAGCCAGTGTGTCAGATCCTAGCAAAAGATCACTGCTCAGAAAAGCTGGGGAGGAGGCTTACACAGAGACAACACCAGAAACATCATCATCTGTGTTTACAATGAATAAAACATGATAGTCCTTGCAGTCAGAGGGTGAGGTAATAAGGATAATAATAATAATCTCTTTGGTGTCTGTTTCTTCTGGGCTTCAGGGGCTCATTTTGCAAATGGTTATTTGTATAGCTGGGGCTGCTGCCTCACAGCTCACACTGCTCAGACTAATGTCCTGCTTTTCCCTCTGCCAGCAGCCTGGCTTTGCAAGTGTTCATGACTCAGCAGTAAATACATGCCCTGAAGGTGAGCTGGAGCAGCAAGGATCCTTCCTAGGGGCCAGGTCCCATGTTGGCTGGCTCCAGTGGAGCTCAGCTCTCTTGCAGGATCCAGCACTGAAGGGCTGCACCTGCCTGGGGAAGACTAAGGGAAGATTTAGGCTTGAGCAAAAGCCCAGTGGCCACCCCAGTAAAAGTGAGCCACCGAGCAGGCACCGAAGAGACGCTACATGGGTGTCCAGTCAGTCCTGCTGGTGCTTCCAGACTGGTGAAAAGAGTCCAAAAGGGCCAAGCCAACCACAGATTGGATCTGCACCCAGACCACTTTGTGAGTACAGAAATTCCAGTGAGCTGCCCTCTAAAAGGTAAGAGCAGCAATGGCAAACAAGGGGCAGCAGAGACCCTGGGCTGCTGCAGGCATGTGCTGCTTGGGAGGGAATCCCCACTGAGGTGTGTGATCTTGCTTAAGAGGCAGCCTGTGACAACTGGGTGCTCTTTCTGCAGAGTAAGCCTCCTCTCTCCCCTGTTTTTATCTAGTAACAGAAAAAGAGAGGTGGGGCAACAGCTGGAAAAGATCCTGATGTTGGTGCTAGAAAGTCCTCGGGGATGACAGGGAGGGATCCGAGTGGGGTGCCTGCCTGTGCCTGGCACCACCATCCTGTCCAAGGGCACTTGGCAAATTGAGATGGATCAGCAGGACCTCGGGGGAGGGATGCCCGACTGCAGCCAGACCATGAGCTTCTGCCATGCTGCGGCTTTCGTGCAGATCTCCCGGTCTATGCACACCAGGGAACCTCTGCACCAGCTTAAGGTGGGATATGAGGCAGAAATCTCTACCAGCCTTGCAGCAGCTTCTTACAGCTCTCTGAAGAAGAGTTCGGCCTCAGTCTTGAATCAGTCTGGTAAGAACAGCGAAGTTCTTGCCCAACAGTTTCAGTGACAAATTCTAGTTGGTTTCCATGTAACTCGCACATTAAAAGATACCAATAATAGTAAATATGTGAGTGGTAAAACAGAAACAGTCTTCTACCTCCATCTAACCCTTCCTATACAATGGGCACTGGCAGGGTATTGCAACACCTTTTTGAATCCCTCCTCCACTCAAACAAAGACTTGTTTTCCCAGTGATTCATGCATATTTATTGTGATTTTATATAAATAAATCCATTAGTTTACAGAGCATGGAAATGCTTTCCCAAACCTGCACTTCTAAAAGGATGTAAAACACATACTAAAGATTAATCCTTGTGGTTTTTCCTGTGCCCGCTTCTCCTGGGACGAAAAAAAAAAAGAAAAAAAAAAAAAAAAAGAAAAATACAAAGGTTTAATTTTGAAATAAAGAAATCAGTAATTACAAATATTCAGGCTTTTCCTACACCCCACCTTTCTTCCCAGGAAGAGTTTAAATGACAGAATACAGTATGCTTTCCACAAAATAGAGGGATTTTAGTAAGGCCATTAATAGGCATTTAATTTTAACAAGTGCCACTATAAACATTTCTCTAAAATTCACCAGGGAACCAGGATTTTATCACTTTAGGAGCACTGCTTGGCTCTGTGATATGCTATGATGCTGGATAATGATCTAATAGGCCTCACTGACAACAAGCTGGCACACTGCCATGGGCATGTGAAACCATCCTCCAGCTGGGAGCATGAGAAAACCTGCAAATAATGCCTCCTGATTTCCCAGCTATTAGAACAGCATGGATTAATGTGGCGGCAGCCATCTCGTGTAAATAAGGCATGAAGTAAGGTGCCTGAGCCTGGACATTACTGCTGATGGCTGATTTTGTCATTCCCATCACCTAGAAGTGTAACTGGGGAGTTGCTTCTTCGTTCCACCTGCAAAATGAATGAAGGTTCACTTAAAAAGAAAACAGTACCATTCATTTAAAAATGCACTGGTTCACACTGCTTTTTGGTTGTCCTTTGATTAGTAGTGTTTCCTATTTCAAAAAAAGTAACAAATGTCTGAAGTAATGTCATAGGTAATGACATTTCCTTCTTCATTTTTTTAAGGTAAAGATTTTTGTGAAATTCTTCATGAAGAGGGGATATTTCAATTTACTTTTATTTCACTTTTATTTTGAGACATTTCATTCAGCTCAGGTATTCTCTGTCATAGTAGATTAAAAGAGGAAGAACAATATTAACTGAATTTGTCATCATTTTACCCTTGCTCTGAGGTCTGTAATACTCCCCAAGACTTACTTGTCTTCATTTCCAGGGCTTCTCATGGAAATTTCTCTTTGAAAATGGGTCATATCAGTAGTGACTTACTTGTCAGTTGCAGCTTCTGATTCAAACCAAAACAACAAAGAAGAATTTTTGCTTGAAAGTTGTCAAGAGAAATACAAGCTCTCCTTAATCTATTACAAAGGCACACTTCTCCTTTTGCAGGCTTTGGATGCAAACCCATGGATTTCCTGATTTTTTCTGGAAAATGAATCTCCATTGCTGAAGAACCAATGAATGGGGACATGTAAGCTGAGGCCAAAGAAGTACTGTCTAGGTTTTGCTCCCAGGATCAATCTTTCCTAGGATCTGGCATCAGGTTGTTAATACTTTTAAACAATTTACCCACAGCTCATTGTATATCTATGATAAAAGGACAATGGTTTATGGAGTTCTCATTTGTACTAACCTCTTGATTTGGGGTGAGTTAGCCAGGACTAATTAAAAAAATCTTTCTGTAGCATTTCTCACTTATGCTGTCCACAGATAGAGTGAATATTCCTTTCCATCCACCACTGAAAATGGCCCTGACTGTGAAGACGCTTGGGAAAGGCGGAAGGGCCCCCACCCAGATACCTCCTACAGCACCGGGTGTGCAGCTGCAATGGTCTCCCCCTCCCACTCCAGCTGGTGCTTCACAAACTCACCCCAGAGGCAGAAATTTCCAATTTGCCTGCTGCCCACTAAAATTCAGATCTCTTCAGAAAGAACTGTCTGTGGAGTCCTGCTCTTCCAGGCTGGCCCAATAACAACAAACTCTCTTTTCTAGTCAAGAGAAACAGCAGGAACCTGGCTCCAGCCTAGCCAATCCTGGTAGCAGAACCGAGCAAAACCTTAGAATATAGAATATAGACAGCCAGCTCTACAAACACAAAAGAGGAAGACAATTTCTGTTGAGGAAGGATCATTCTGATTGCTTGCAGCACACACTTTTCATATGGTTCAGAGTTTTTTCCTAATGGTGCTAAAAATAGCATAATGTGAGTCTTCTTTATATTAAGTTTATTTGTAAATTTAATAAACTGAAAAGAAGAAAAGAAAGCAAATCAATAAAAAATTAAGACAGCAACCAATTAGGAAAATAGAAAGAAGAGATATGAATAGAAGTATTTATCTGGGAGCTAGAAAAAGAGGGAGATAATTGACAGTCCTCATTTACTAATAAAATCAGATTTCTGATTATAAAACAGGAAACCTCTGGCTATTTTAGTACAGATGTAATTTTCATGGCTAAAAGCATGCTTTTGCCTTTCATCTCACATTATTTGAGGCTAAAATTTAACAAAATCAGTCAAAATACTTCTCTAGCCAGTGGGCAAACACCCACCATATGAATTTTGCCAGTGACTGTGTCAGATGTATTAAGCTTATAGGGGGCAGACTAGGCCTAATCAGTCACTCAACATCTCTGAGCTTGTCTTTTCCACCTAAGAGAATACAATAAGCCTTTCATTCTTCTCTTACATCACCCCACAGTGACTTTTCAGCCACTTACCCACCTGGGTAATTTTTTATTTTAATAAATAAAAAGGATCAGAATAAGCAAGCATGTAAGGTTTCAATTAAATATTTAAAAGGCCAGTGCTGTGGCTGCTGCAGACTGTACCCACTTTCCAAAGCCCTTTAATGACAGTTTTCATTCACAGAGGATAAGCATGAGAATATATATGACATTGCCCTGACTGCTTAAGAAAATCTTGGTGTTGATCCCTTGGTAGGCCTGAGATTTTTCTCATTCAAGCTTAAGAAACTGATAGGAAGGTTCCTACAGCTACATCCTCCCACCCACCCACTTGGCACTTAAACTGTAATAGGTCCTTTCCTGACAAGTGGTAATCTTCCTCTCCCCGTGGCACCTCTGCCAGACCTCATCACTGGAGCACACAGGTGCTTATTTTGCATGGAAAAAAAAAGAAGTGCAGAATGGATTTTATTAAACATTTTTTTTCCTGGGCCTCAACCAAGCACATGTGTACCTCAGAAGGCAACAGTTATGGAAAAATCTGACTGATAAGAGGAAATTTCCCTCCCCCACCACCCTCACAGCACTGCTGCAACCCTTCAGCACAGAGACTGCAGCCTGGGCTAAGAGCTTTGTGCTCACCCAGTCCCTGGCACAATCCCCACAGCCCCTGGGGGAGTTTTGCCCAGGAACAAAGGAACGCACCCTAGCAGTGGTACAAGCATCCCCACTGCCTCTAGAGTTTGGCTATGGAGCTGCCTTTCCTGTGCCTTAGCTTGCAACAGCAGACAAAAGGTCCTGCTGGGAAAGAGCAAGCTAAGAGTAGCTCTCCTGAGGGCCATACGAGGTCTGATGATCGTTATGAAGACATCAAATGACAATGTTTTAGAAACGTGACTGTACCATAGCCGCGGGTGAGCAACAGGAGCCCTGTGATTCCTGTAATGATGGCATTGTGGGTGTTGCACTGTTTTCTGTCATCTCAAATGCAGTGTGCGAGTTCCGTGTGATGGGGAACGTTTTCAGCTTACAGTCACGGGCAGCAGCTGCAGTGACACAGACAACAAACGAACAGAAGGAAGAGAGGATAACTGTGATCTTTAATGAGATTTTTTTGTGGTTAAATTGTTTGTGGTCCAACAAAATTTGGAACAAAAGGGAATGAAAAATCAGACGAGTCAGGTCATCCAGGGGCATCTGATGCTACCGCAAGCCTTTTCAGCTTTGCTTACATAATTTTATAGTCAAGCACAGCACCATGTTGGGCATGTACATATGTAACACTGGGGCTTCCTGTTCCCAGGTTCATTGCTGCATTAACCAGTGACATCAATTCATACGTTAAGAGAGAAAAAGGAGATATTAAGGATTATTAAGGATTAGAGGTGGACTAAAGCAAAATTTAAGCTGAAACCCCATTTTAAGCCTGCAGTTCAAATCTCTCTCTCTCCCTGGCCAAGTCTGAGTGCCTCGGGTTCTGACAACTGCAGTATCTGGCTGCACACCCTCACTGCTAAATTAGGGAGGATAGGTAGCTATATGGGTGATGTGCTTCTGTCTGAAAAGAAATATCCATCCAGGGGTCTCGTGGAGCCTTGTTCTCTGATATAAAGTTTATTTGATAATTTAAGACACCCAGGCACATTCGTTTTTCTTAAGTGTTGCTCAGCTGTCCCATAAGCAGAGAGGCGAGCTGTAATTTTAAGCAGCAGCTCATCAGATTCCCAGCCATCACCTACTAATTAATCTACCGCAGACCTCTCGCTCGGAGCCTTGCTTCCAGGAAAGGGCTGCCAGTTTTTCTGCCTTTTTGTTACACCTCCCTGAGGAGCAATCTAACTTGACAAAGGATTTTTCAGGCCCAGCAACATAAGCATCTTCAGTGGGGATATATGAACTAGTAACCTCAGCTGTATTCCCAAAATGGTCGTCAGAGTTAAAGGTTTGGATAGTTTGATTGCATTAAATCCCTGGCCCTGTCTGCCTTTCTGTACAGAAGGCAAGAAGATGAACAAGCAGCACCATCTCTGTTCAACTCTGGAGCCAAAACCAAGGACAACAAAACTACCCCCACGACACCCACAGCACAGTTGTCTGTAGCAAAGCAGCTGAGGAGAGCTAGAGAAATGCAGGACTGTAGCATCTTGCACTGGAGAAGATGGAAGGGTTGCCAGAGAAGTCCTGGGAGAGCTTGAGGGGAAGCATGGTGCTGTGGAGAGGAATGAGAGTTGTTTGTCAGGAGGGGCAGGAGAGGAACTTTCCTTGCCCTGCTGCAGGGGACAGTGGTGGGAAGAGCAGCAGGGATGGCTGCAGGGACATTCTGGGATCAATCAGCAGGGGAAATCCAGGAGCATCCCATTGCTCTGCTGTGCCATCCATGATGCTGAGGAAACCCTCCAGCCCTGCCAATGCAGATGTTGTGCTGGAGCAACAAATATCCCCACAGCAGCTGGACTCCAGTGTGGCCTCCCACCTGAGCCAGTGCTAACCTGTGAGCTCCCAGCCCTCCTCCAGTTCCCTCTCTGCTCCCATGGCAAGCCCATTGTCCCGTGCAGCTGCTGCCAGGCAGGCTATCCTGTTAAGGATATCCCCATCCTGAGTGGTTAGGGATCAGGATGTCCCCCTGGGATCAAGATGCCCCTGCCAGTGCCTTTGCATAGGTGTCCTGCAGCAAGCACAGCCTGCTGTCCGAAGGAGAGCTGTTTAGCCTCCCTGCTCATTTATAATCAGGAAGACATATGTTCTGCGGTGTCACACTGAATGAAACATGAGGACTCATCAGGGTCCGTGCACCAGCCTCTGCCTAGTTTGCCAGCTGGGGGGTGCCAGACATGGTGTGCTGCTGGGCATGGATGCAGAATGAGATCCTGGGGAGGATGCAGAATAAGGAGCTGCTGAGTGGAGACCTCATTTCTGATCACTGGGGAATTTCGTGCTCCATCAGTACCACAACCTCATGCACAGATGAAATATTACACGGTGCAAGAACCCCTTCATCGTATAAATCAAGGCAAGGAAGATTGAACAAAGCCCTTTCTGTACTCCTGCCCAACAGCCCCACTGCTTCACAGGGTGAATGCCACAAACTAAACTTCATGACTGAAGCCTTTTGCTAAAAGATGAATTTCATGCTTTTCCCAGGCTGGCTGTGGACTCATTCGTGGGGCTGTCAGAGAGCTAACCTTTCCCTGTTAATCTGTTCTCCATCTTAATAAGGGTACAACAAAGCAGAAGCACTCTTAGACTTAAAACCAAGAATGCATTAAAAGGCAGAGTATAAACTGCCTTTCTGCAGAGGCAGTGAGCATCCAGCACTGATAATGATATTGAAAGTGGGGATTAAGCAGCAAAGTGCTGAGGGAGCCAGCATATGGCAGCCCATTGACCTGTCCCATATGCAGCAGCTATTGTTCCCTCCCCACTGTCCTGCAGCAGCCTACTCATGCTTTTTTTGTGGCACAAGGGCCAGGGCCAAGGCTGGGATCTGCTAAAACTTGACATTTACACATGAATTGTGCAACACTGCTGCACACAGAGCCAGGGTGACCTGTGCCACTAAGCAGTGTCTTGGTAATGAGGTTCAGCAGGAAAAAAAGCATTGGGGAAGTTGCTCTGGGTATGTTGGTGGAGAGGACCTTACAGCAGCACTTCCTGACTTCATGCCGTTCTTGGGCAGGGTGGGGTGGGGTAGGATCTGATTTAGCTGCTGAAATGCTGGGGGTTTGGCATGGTTGGCAGAGATTGTAGGAAATTAATTTCCAGACCTGCAGGCTTTTTCCCTGAGCAGCAGAATACGTAAATCTTCACCCTACAAAAAAGGCAGAGCAGTTTCTAATATGAACTTCTCCTCAGCTCTGGGAACCAGTCATAGGTGCCTCTTTGGCTCCTGGTTGAATGGTGAGAGCGTCAATCCAAATCAGGATCACAATCACACAGGAGAAGATGGTGGTTGCAAAGCCTGAATGAGACCTTCACCTAGGACCCACTGAGCTGGAGTGTCTGGTGTGGAGGTGTCAGCTCTGACGCATTGTGAGGAATTGCCCGACCGAGTCCCACCTGGCTGGGACACTGCTGCAGTGCCACAGGGCCCTCGGGTCCTGGGCTGGGCCTGACCACGGGGCTCGGCCCCATTCCTCCTCTGCCTCTCCAAAGCGTGCAACCCACTCCCCTTGTCACCACAGCTCATACCCATCACTGATAACACTGTCCAGGGAGTTGCACCTCTCTCCTCATGGTGTTGTGGGCTGCCCCAGGCAGCAGGTAGAGCTACAGCGGTTTCAGCTGCCCCTTCAAATTACCAGGGCTCCCCACAGCCACCAAATGGCAGAACTTGAGGTGACAGCATCAGAGCAACAAAATTCAAACACAGATGAACCCCATGAGCAGGCACAGACCTTTCCTCAGAGAGCTATTTGCTCCTGCTCAACCAACTGATCAGAATAGACCTCATAGGCAAAACTGGATCCCACATAATCCTCTATGAAAAATACTTTAATATGTCCCCCTGCTTGTAGTTGTTTCTGGCAGCTTTCATGATGTAGGACCACCAAAGGACTCCCAGATTAATTTAAATGATACAGCTATTTTTAAATCCTACAAGCCATTAATCCCAAACATGTTTTTTAGCCAGAACTCTACACATTTCTTTGATTTCTATCTAAAGCCATAATCTAAGCCTTGCTCATTGATGAGATTTCAAAATTCTTGAGCCAAGCTTGAGCTACTAGGCCTTTTAAGAGCTTTTGGAGCACGGTTTTTATTCAGAGACACCTTTGCCTGAATTTTTCAGACAGTCCTGCATCACATAGTGAGAGCCCCACTTTCCTTCTTATGCTCACACAACTGTTCAGCCAAAAGAGTCACAAGTACAAGGTCGTGCACATCAAGGAAATAAAAGATGTTCCCCTGTCATAAGATGGTATTAGTCATCACGACCTGAATTATTCTATGAGTCACTGGATATTAGGATAAACAACATCCCTATGCTTGTGGCTAAGCACAGGGGTGGGTTTCCAGTGTGCATGAGCAGTCTTCATTTTCATAAATATTGAAAATTCAGCTGGACATTACCCTAGGCAGCCTGGTCTCATTGGCCCTGCTTTGAGCAGGTTCATCACCTGCAGATTGAATCCCACGCTGCCAAGGCTTCTTTCTGGGGGGAGACAGAGAGCACAGGGATGGCACTTGCTTGCAAGAAGCTGACCCAGCATCGCGTGCGCTACCCAAGCCCTGTTGGGGGGCAGAACGTGCTGGCTTGGCCAGTACTCACAATGTCATACAGCCTAAGCTGGAGCTTGCGCACGTCCCTTCTGTGCCCAGCCTGCCAGAGCTTTGCCTGCAGTGTACAGTGTGGATATGGTTTTCCTTGCTGAGGTCAAAGTGCAACATAGGAACAGAAACACGATGGGATTTTCTTAGTAAATTCCTGATCAAATTGGCTTAGAAAATTTTGGAGGAAGCAAGAAGAACCATTTAGCAATCACTATGATGTTTTCTATTCTGTCTGCCTCAAAACTATCCTCTCACTCTGAGTCACATGCTATGCCTGCCTGAACCATAATCCCTCACTTTCACTGTCTGACCTACCTTTCCACCCCTTATCTTCCAAAAAGAAATCACACCTGATTAAATTCAAGTGAAGTCCCCAACCTCCAGGCCACATCGTGGTACGAAGTGGCAGAGAGAGACCGTTCCTGCTGCCCACCGTGCCATGCAGTGCTGGCAGTGATGCTCAGGTGCCACTGAGGATCAGCAGCCCTGATAACACAGGAACGGAGGGGTCTGCACTGCACAAGAGCGGGAGCTGCAGGCAGCAGGAGCCACCCAGCAATGTGCACAGGATGTAAGTGAGAACAAGGAAACCTGATAAAACCAGTGGGAAAGAAACTTCACAGAAAGGCAGTCACAAACTGTGGCCAGTGAAATACCCTCCTTCAAATCCTGGGGTTGCAAACAAGGCAGAGGCTGCTCAGGCTCCCCCAGTGCTGCTCTTCCCGGCTGGGGTGAGTGCGGGGAGCCAAGCCTTCATGTGATTTATCCATTACATACTGAATTAAGCCAAAGGCCGGCCCGTCCTGTGAGCACCGAGGACCTGTCAGCAGCTGAATGGGAGCATTGTGTGTCAGCTGCTGCTGTCAGAAACCGGGTCCGCAGGCAGCAGCCGTCTGCAGCAGCTCTTTTCTGGCAAGGAGCACTTAAATTGCTCACTCCCTTGGTGGCATGCAGACGCTTGTGTCTTTGTCCTCCCCTCGCAGGGAGGGCTTTTCACCGAGGTCTGTGCTGCAGGAGGCAGGGACGAAAGAGACTTCTTAATGGGAGAGAGGCAAGATCCCATCAGCAGAACAAGAGCAAGCAGGGCAGGGCCCTTGCTACGTGGCCTTAGAGAATGAGTGCGAAAGCAAGAATAACAAACCCAGATTACAAATCCCCAACTTAGATAGATCCAGGCCTTTGGAGGGGTCACAAAAAGGTTTGGAAAATGGCTGATCCCTGGAAAACTTTTTCTTTAGAAACAGCTGGGCTGAATTTGTCATATTTCTTTGGTTTTTGAATACTGGGACAGCAAATGAACATGCTCAAGCCTCCAAATCAATATACTGGAGGTGGACTTCTTGAGTAGAAACTCAGTGATTTTGCCCTTCTTTCACCCCAGGTTTTACACTTTGCTAATTCAGATGATTCTTGTCCAGCCATGATGGGGACAAGAAGAGCCAGGTCCTTGGGGACTCTTTGCTGGTGTCTCCTCTGTAGCTGAGTTGATGCAACAGGCTGCACTGAAAGAGAAGAGCACTGCCTGGAAAAAGAGATTAGTGGGGAGCCTTTATTCTTGCTGTAACTCCTTTGAACTAACAGGAGTCACACCACAGATTAGTTTGGATCAGGGTTTTTACTTGACCATCATTAGAAAGGAAGGTTGCTGAGGTTTGAGACACTGCACTGAGACACAAAGACACTGCATCCTTTGTAATGCAAATGTGTTTTCTGCTTCAATAGGCTTCAGAGAATGATGGACAAAAAACATTGTACAGAGATGTCTGTGGCTTCACTCTTATTCTTCTGTGATGTGCAACTTCAAAAGAAAGCATTTTAATTTGACAGATGGACATTTAATCATAAATAATAATGTATACTGGTTCTTAAGTCAAAAGCACATGGCACCTCTGCACCTGTAGCCACTGTCCCTTACAAAGGAAACCTCTCCTCTTCCAGATCATCCAGCCCATTTCTTTTTCCATCTCCCTGGAAAATGTGCCTACCCTTCCAGGCAGATCCACCCAGCAGAGCCCCGCAAGCACCTTTCACTGCTTGCGTAGCAGGCCGCAGGGTGGTGAGAGATGTGTTTATTGGTGTGGGGTCTACTTCAGCAGCTTTGAAGCTGCCCTGAAAACTGCTTGAACACATCTTGCCTCCCTATTGCTACAGATGGAGTAGGAGATGTTACTTTGAGTGTTAGGTGAAAGGCTTGTGCTGAGTGGAAATATTATGATCTCCAGGCTAGAGCTGGTTTTAGCCTGTTTCCCTAAGTAAACAAGGCTTATAGGATCAGGCTTTGTGAGTTCATCTGCCACTACCTACTGCCAATAGCTTTTTGACTCATTGGCCAACCATTTTGACAGGACAGTGGAGGTTTAAAAGCTGTAATTTTTCTTCCAGGTTATGAAAATTAACTATGAAGCGATGGAAAAAAAATCCTGCCAGTGTTTCCCCAGGTGAAAGCCTGACAAACTCAGCTCTAATAGACATCAGACAACTGTGGTAGGAAGGATGGAAGGGAGAGGATGAAAGAAACTGTGAGGCAGACAACTGCAATTACTCCCTGAACCGCTACAAACACCTTCCCTTATGACTTGTCTCTACAAGAAATGATTTGCAAAATATTTCATCTCTTCCCACCACAGGCCCAAAAATAGTGGCTAAGTTTTCAAAAGAACATCCACGCTGCCTAAAAATTTGGCCAGAGGCAGCATCCCAGAAGCCACTGGATGCTGAGAACTCTGGAGGGTTCCCCCTGTTGGGGGAGCGGAGCTTCCCTGAAACACCCTGGCTGAGCAGTGCAAAACAGCCTGGGGGTGCTTGTTCCTGGCCAGCCATAGCACCTCACCGTGTTCATAACAGCCCTGCTGTCATACAGGGTCTGTCAGAAAATGAAGTGGCATGGGGATACTTCAAAGGAATTGCAAGGTTTGGCTTGTTCTGAAGTCTTGGAGAGATTAATTTTTCTTTGGAGCACTTGCCTGCTAGTCATGGCCATTCCATGGCTAGTGAAAGCCCTGGCCCATCACTCGCCAGAGGAAATCTTCTCACCCTACAGAGGAAAAGCAAACACACAGTGATGCCAAATACAGGGATCTGCAGACTCGTTGTTTCCCACAGCTCTCCTCGATGCCCCAGCAAAGGACATAATTCAGTTTCCTTCCTCTTCAAAGGCTTTACTCCTTCTCTTGCCTCTGCCACCTTTGTAGGACATGAGCAGCAGAAAGTACACAGGCACTGTCTCAGTAGCAGCACTGGGACAGTGGTGGGGATGAGGGCACCTCAGCACTGGCCTTACACACTTGAAGGAAAAAGAGAATACAAAACACTGTGCTCTGTCCTTCCCTTCTAGCACACTCCCCTGTGTGTTCTGTCGCTAAGAACTAGAAATGTAGTGTATTTTCACCCATTGCTGAGGAAAGTTTGAACAGAACATCACTACCAGAGGATGGGATAGAAAATGTTGGGTCTGGTGTGCAGAGACCATAAGCCAGTGTTTGCTCACGTCCACCTGCCCAGGGCCGTCTGCTGTGGCTTGTCTCACATTTGAATAACGAGGCTCCCTGGGGCAGAGACAACCTTCCAAGCAGTGCTTGGCACAGTGGGGCTGCAGTTGGGATTGGGTGTTACGACAATAATAGAGAATACAGTGATGCTAAATTAAGTTGACAGAGACATGACAAACAGAAGAAGATTGGGACTAAGACAGGGTCTGTGTGCAGCATCAGGAAAAAAAGGGGGACTATTTCATATCAAGATCTGCCCAGACCTGTACATGTGGGCTCTGCTCCTGTCCTTCCCTTCAGAAGTCATTTAGCTTCATGAGAGTTTTCACAGATGGACAACATACACTTTTATAAGGTTGAATTTACAGCCAAGTGGTGAGGCAGTGACAACCAGAGAAATTTAGCCTGTGGACTGGGAAGGATGTGTGAGGCCAACTTCAGCCTGGAGCTGAGATTCGTTTTGGAAGGCACTAAAAACCACATGATTTGTGCTTGCAAGAAGCCTTGTTTCTGGTTTTAAAGGATTTAATTCAAGTCTGGGTCATGTTTTCTAGGCAGTCTGGAGATATTCCAGGGGATTCAGTTTGTGCTATTAGCTCTCACTTAATACTGGGGGTATGTGTCCAGCAGACAGGAAGCACCCTGTAACATGTCGGGTCTGTGTTTAGAAACAGACTGAGGAGATTTAGAAATTTGGTGGATTTGCCTGCTTTTGAAGTAGAATCAGCTCGAGCCAAAAAACTTTGAATGCAATCTGTAAAGCCATTTCAGGGCTTTGTATTACTGTCATGGGCTTAAGGGAAGCCCAGGAATAGCTCTTCCTCAAAGTGACAGGCTGCTGCAGGCAGGCTTTGGCTCCAAAAAGGTCCTAGCCAAGCACGTACATTTCTGTAACTGTAGGAGAAATTTGGATTTTCCTCGTGATGGAGACTCAGTTCAACGGGGTCTGGCAATCCTTGTAAACTATTCCTGGGGTGAGACTTTCAGCACTCCCTCTCCTCCTTACCCTGCTGCTGCCCCAAGGGGGAAAACACCTTCTTACGTGTTTCCTTTGCAGATGTGAGCAACACATTCACAGCAGGAGTGGCAAATTGGTGACAAATAGTATTCTAGGTGGAGCGCCATGTCCACATGCACGATGCTGCATCGCTGCACAGACACTCGCTCCGCTCACCGCCGATCCGAGCCTGCAAGCCCAGGCACCACATGGGTGGTGGGGACACACACCGTGGGGCTCTGCTGGACAAGGAGCAGTGGGGCTGATGGCAAAGCCAGCCTGAGGGCACGGGGCTGCAGAGGTGGTTTTAACTTGGCCTGGTGGTCTTCTGATTTTGAGCTCCTCCACAGGAGGACAGGCCCTTACTGCAGCTGGGATATTCTGGACTAGAATGAGGGACCAGAAGGAGCTTCCCTAGGTGTACGTGCTGCAGCCCACATGCTTCCCTCTGTGTGGTGACACCACCATCCTTCAGGTCACCAGCAGAGATGGGGTCTCGCAGCAGTGCTCTTGCACAGCTGGGCAATGGCACTGAGGGCCGCTTACACCCCACAAGTCCCCCTGGGCTGGACAAAAAAAGGAGATTCTTTGTTGTCTCCCTTTGTGTTTTGTGCCACAAACCTTATGTTTCATGGCTACGCATTCAGACTCTTATATTGAAGGTGGTGGAGAGGAGCAGTGGGAATCACACAAGAGCAGGAGGGGAGGAGGCATCCCCCAACCATGCAGCACACAACATGGTCCTCATCATCCAGCTCCCTCTCATCTCCCTTTCTCCTTCTCTTTCTCACACATGCACAAAGAGGTTAATATTTGGTTTAAAAAGAAAAAAAAAAGCAGAGTAATTTAAAACACACACTTTGCAGCAAACCAGTGTTCAGTGTAAACAAAGCATTAAACTGAAAAGATCCATATGCACTCGCTATCAGTTATTGCATTTTTTTTAAAGAAGGAAATCTAATACATTTAAAATAAACCCATAGCATGAAACAAAATAAACCATGGTCTTGGTTAGTTTGGTTTAATTTTTTAATTTAATGAGGAAAAGAGCTCTCTGATAAAGCAATCCTTTCAGAAGGAAAGGCCTGGGCAATGGTGAACATGTCAGCCACATGTTGAGGGAAGATTAAAGCCTAACAAGAGTCTCTTTCCCACAGTTTTTCAAGCCTTGCAATATTTCTGTGCTTAGGATAGCCCAGAACATCCGTCTGGACAGAGGCCTCAGACCCTCCACAGCTCTTTGCAGAGAAGCCCTGTAAAAATGACTGACAAGTCCACAACATTTAGGAGTGCAGAAGACCTGGTACAAACTGTGCACACACAGACCTCAGGGTTTTGATACAATAAAATTTTTTAGTGAACTTTACAAAGGAGCCAATGGCAGCTAACAGCATAAATCCCACAGAGTGGGAGGAAGAGATTTACCTTTCAAAGTCTGATCTGACCATTTCTCATTTTAAAAGCTCCTTTATGATGTGGCTGGCACTAAGATGTTGCCCACATCCCTTTTATCCAGTGCCACAACCTGCTCAGGAGAGGGGAGAATTGCATATGTAGGTTAGTTATCAACCATAGATAAATTAGAAACTTTTCCACTTTTTTTTACAAACCTATCTTCTGTTCAGCATTAGTTCAGGTATTTTATGTCCTGATGTGCAGCCTCCTGGTTAGGCCTGAGGAAAAGCAGCCTTACCACAGAGCAACTTGGTGTCGGGCCAAGGCACCTGCACTGGCCAATGGAGCAGCTGCAACCCGGGTTCCTCAGCTTCTGCTGCTGGAATTGCATCCAGCGGGGTGCCTGGGGGCACTGACTGAGCCAGGCTGCTGGCAGACTGCACTGCTGCTCGATTTGTCAGAGCTTCCAACCCATGGCACATGTTGGCTTTGCAGCAGAAACCAACCAGGAGTCAGGATGGAAAGCACAGCATGGTGTAACCCACAGAGCATCACAGTGTTGGGCTCCTCAGGAGGGGGCACACCCATCCCAGAGGTAATCTACTGATGATCGAAGAAATCACTTCTAACCCACTGTTTTGTAGCTCATATGTATTGGGCAGCAGGACGAGAAGTGACCCTTGAAACCCAGAAGCAGTAGCCTGGCATCCAAACCCAACTCCTGACATTTGATTTATGGTTTTGAATTCAGCACTTACAATTACATAAAGTCCAGGCTGAAATCTCAAAATATGCTAACTTGCTCTGATTAGCACTATTTTTTGCTTTCTGATGAGAGGCCAAGGACTAACTGACGGGCCATAACGTTCAGACCCAATTCATGCCTGCCTTGAAGTTCAGCTCTACTTTTGCTTCAGTCAGACTCTTGCATAGGTGTTGCACAGGTCCATCTCATAGCTGAGGAGCACAGGGTGGAGGAGACATCCTCTGCTCTGAGAGTAAACAGGGAAG
Source organism: Dicrurus megarhynchus (assembly GCA_013399195.1). NCBI lineage: Eukaryota > Metazoa > Chordata > Aves > Passeriformes > Dicruridae > Dicrurus > Dicrurus megarhynchus. The sequence goes on from VXAD01005611.1 coordinate 152,512, forward strand.
GTTGAGGGGAGAGCCTAATGCTGCTCTGTCAGAGTGGGTCACTTGGGAGTGTTTGTGACATGATGCCATTCAAAAAGCAATAGGCACGGGTAGTATGTAGATATGGATATGGGTACTTATGTGGATACAGATACAGACACAAATACAGAGGCAGTTCTGACACACCAGCAACCAAAAAGGTGGGAAGTCTTTAGGAGACAGAAGGAGTCAGGATGGAGCAGATTTTTAACCCAGATGAGCTACCCAGCCCATCACATCACATGAGCCTTTAAATCTTAGTCTTTAATTTTATGAGTACGCAGTCATAGCCAGCCATGTCAACCATGTTTTGTGGAAAAGGGGAGCAATGAGGAAGATTGAAAGCAGGGATGTGGAAGGTTTCAATATTGTCACAGAGTTAAATGTTTTGATTTCTCAGGAACAGCCTTTTCATGTGACTGCTTTTTAAGGGTTATTATCTCTACTGTAACATGTCATTAACTGAAAGGCAAAAATTGACACAAAATGCTTCAGTCAAACTAAAATCTTTTTTGGTATCTTTCATGGAGAACTGTGAGGATTTTTTTCTTTTTTTTTTTTTTTTTTTTTTTTTGGCCTGTCATTCCTACATGGAACAAATGGAAATGCTGAAGTTCTGAGCTGCAGGTTAAGTGTAGTACCTTTCCCTTTCACAACACTCCTGTTGTCCATGGAGCTCTGCAAGCTTCTGGAGCAAGGAAAGCAATAACTGGGAAGGTAACAGAGGATGTTACAGTCTGATGGCTTGGCGGAGGTGAGTGGGAAGGGAAAGGGAGTCCACTCCAGACTGAGAGCCAGGGCAAGGGAATCCTTTTCCTGCCTTCACCATGGGCAGCTGCCCATCCATCTGTGCCTGCTTGCCCCTGCCTGCAGAGGCAGCAAAACCACTGTGTTTTCATGATTAAGGGCCTCTGGAGGCACAGGTGAAGGGCTACAGAGTAACCCAGCAGGGTAAGTTTTATCACTGCCTCCAGACACCAGTTTTGTAACGCTGCTGCAAAAAGCAACAGCAAGAGTGGGAGTTTCTGGTTTAATATCTGGGGGCAGAGGTTCGCATCTGCCTTCAGCCCAGAAAACACTCACTTTTATAGAGCACTGGTGCAAGTGGGCAAAGCTCCTGCTGCCTGTGAATCTTGTGTGTGAACACAAGGGGTGAGTGGAAACACAGACTCCCACGTCATGTAATAAATAAGTAAGAGGGTAATTTCCCCTAGCCCTGGTGAGCGTACGGCTGCCTGGCCCTGTGACATCTGCATGTTCTTATGGCTCAAGGAAGTGGATAATCCCATCCTGAAAGAAAGTGGTTTCTTATGGAAAGCCTAAATATCCCCACCCTGGATTTTGCATGTGGTTGAAATGGTTGTCCTGACAGATGCTAGCAATTAGCCATGGAGAGGAGGCCTGCCACAGGGCCCAAGGGCTGTGGGAGCTACTCTGGAACTTTGGGGTACATGGACCATGTCAGTGGCCACCCCATAATTCTGGATTAGACCTGGAGCAGGGCTGGGGCAGGCTGAGGGAAACTGAAGTGAAATCTGAAAAAAGAGTGCCCAACAAATTCTCCTCTTCCTCCCCTTCTGACCCACATGTTGCCCTTGGAGCAGGAGTAGTATCAGGACCTCAGGGGGAGCAATGCATGATTAGAAATGCTGCATGCCCGGGGCTTGAGCATCCCATGCTGGTGAGGGCATTCCCTGTCAGGCGTCTGCACCATTTTTTTCTGGGACGTGAGATCTCCATAAACCCCAAATGTGGGACTCTTCCCCAGCCTCCTGTCTTGTCTTCCTTTTGAGAGGGTGAAGGGGGAAAGACGAGAGGCTGAGCCTCATGGCATTATTGTTTGAGGCTATTCTGCCAAAACTGGGTGTTCTTGTGTCCTTTGAAAAGGGTGTTCTTTGAAACTGGGTGTTCTCTGAAACTGGGTGTCTTCGTGTCCAGTTCTGAACATCGTGGCTTTTTGAAAATAATACAAGCAAAGAAAGACATTGTTTTTTGGGCAGAGGGAGTATTTCGTGGCTTGTATCCCCCATGCAGTATGCCCAGCCCGCAGGCTATTAAAGGAATTTAGAATTTAGACCTCTTCCCTGGCCAATGGTTTCAAAGATACAAGAAGGGTTTAATCATCCCTATGGAGAGGCAGATCACCCAGTCCAAGGCAGAATTTCACTTGGAAAAGACAGAAATTACAGTCATTCTATGAAGTTCACCAGGGACCTAATTATTTTTAATTATTTTAAATGAAAATGTTGGATACTCTGGTGGTGGGGAAAAGGCATCAGAGAGAAAGGGAAAGAAACACAGTGAGCCTGGGAGAGACAGAGATTTCCCAGCAGGGCTATTTGAAGGGATCTGGAAATCCCCTCTCAGCTTCCCTCAGCTAGGAAAGGAGAGGGACAGGTCGAGGAACCAATTCCTGACAGCTCTGCTCTGCTGCTAAACCTTTCTGTCTGCTTGCTTTCTCTGCACACTAACTCTTGTCTGAGGCAGAGATCACAGCCTTAGTTCGACAAGCCTAGATCTTTAGTGCTTGTCACTGCATCATTCAAAACTTTGCTCCCTCCTCACCCTCTGACTTAGTTGCAAATTCTGAACAAAGGAGGGCACTTTCAGATGGAAATGCTCCAATACTCATTCCACCTGCAGAAGGTATCCCCCATCTCCTCTGCCATTTGCAATTAGTCACACCAAAGCCCTGCAGAGGAATATGCCTGAAGGTGTGCTCTGGAGGAGGCCGAAGGTACAGTCACCTTGGAGCACCCTTCTGTCTCTCACTTCAGTGAATGGGAGCTTGCCTCTTTTTATGGACCCATTTGCAGGTGCTAACTGTATTAGCATAGCCCCAGCAGGAGATTTCACCAGGAACAGTAGTAATAGGATAAGGAGTAATGGTTTCAAACCGAAAAGAGTGGAAATTCAGGTCAGATATACAGAAAAAACTCTTGGCTGTGAGGGTGGTGAGGCACTGGGACACGTTGTCCAGGGAAGCTGTGGATGTCCCATCCCTGGCAGTGTACAAGGCCAGGCTGGATGGGGCACTGAGCATCCTGGTCTGGGGGAAGGTGTCCCTCCCTGTGGCAGAAGGGTTAGAATTAGATGATCTTTTAGGGCCCTTCCAACCCGAACCATTTCATGATTCTATTCTGATTCTGTGATTCTGTGATCTTCAAGAATACTAAATGTTTTAAAGATTGCAGAAAAGTAATGGTCATGAGTAAGGTATTTGGTATGTAAATGGCATGGATTCTACAATAATTAATTAAACTTTAGCTAAAGGATAAGTTAAAAGTCTAAAGTTAAAGGGACTTAGCCGTATGCTTCAATCCCACCAGGAGTGTGAGAATCCCTGAAAACCATTTCGGAAAATAAGGGAGGAATATTCCTCCCCCGCATGTGTACTTAACTTTGATACGTGTGTGGGCCTCCCAAAGGAAAGAAGGGTGATGTTGCAGCAGGGCTTGGGACTGGGAAATGCAAGCGGCAAAATTCAGGTGATGATGATTCCCGAGGATCCAAGCTGAAGGGATGCTCACGACAGGCAGTGGTGACATGGGTTTAACTGTGGGTCCTCCATGAAACAAGGGTTCGGGTCTGCATTACAAACCTTGCCCCTAACAACATGGGGGAGAGGAGAGCCAATTTCACCCTATTAACATTTATTTAATGAAAGATGGTAACCAGATAGGTGCACTTTCAAAAATAATTCAGGGCACCTTCCAGTTCACATGCATTCCTCTATGAATCAGCTGCCAGAGCTGTGCTTAGGGGATCATAACTGAACGTGTCACATGGATTTCCAAAAGCCTTATCCCTGGAAAGGGACAACTGTGAGATGCAACCAAAAAGTCTGGCTGTAGAGATCTGTCAGAAAGATCCCAAAACAATAAAGCTTTAAGAATGAATCCTGCAGGATGGTATACATTTACATCCACTGTTGAAAACATTAACCCTACAGAGGGTTACAGTGACAGGCAAAAGCTTCCAAGAAGCACCTTGCTGAAATCTCTGATTGAAGCAGAAACTCAGGTTAGTTTCAGATGCCAGCTGAAAAAGAGAACTGGAAGTCAGAAACAGACACTGCTGCTAGGGCCCTCATTAAATGGGCCCAGCTTTAAGGTTTGGCCTTACTTTAATCACACCCGTAGTTTTTTTGCTTTCAGATCTTTTCAGTGAGTATGTTCTGACATAGACACAATTCAATCTGATGTTAAAAACATTAGGATGGTGCCAAACCAATTTGCAGAATATGAGAAGTTTTGTTATTATTTAAAAAAAGAACCTATGAAATCTAGGAGGTAGAAAAACTGTATTATTATAACCTTGCAAAAATTTTGTACAGCCTTATCTTTCACATTTTTGGAGGATTGTTTGTATCTAGAAAGAAGACAGCTGTTTCTGAAGGAAGTTTACTTCTGAAGGGTGATGGAGAATTGTAACTGAACTTGCTTGGCTGCTTGTGCAAGTTCCTAGAACATGGGAATATGAAGCAGCTCCTAAAGACTGGAACTCTGACAATTGTAAAATGATTGCTTTTGAGAGTAACCAGGTAAAGGCAATGAGAAGCCTGTCTGTGCCATCTTGTTTCTCTACTACCCACCTGTTTTCTTGCCTCTCATTATATATTATATATATATTCATTAAGGCTGAGAAATTGTCCTGGAAAGAGTGCATAGTAGTAAGACATAGCTTTTGCCTGTTCTAGCACTTTGAAATTGTGTTTTGATTTATTACGTGTGGTTTGGCAAATCTGTTTTTGCAAGCTGCAGGCAATTGTCTGTAGAAACCATGCTCCAAACACAACGAGCACAGAGGCCTCTGATGGGCTCCTCAGAGACCACCGTGAACAGAGCCAATAAAAGAGAATGCCAAAGGAAACATTTGTATTACAGTCCAGGAGGAACCAGACCTTGGTTTTATCAGTCTCCTCAGTCTTCTGTGATGGAAACCTCTAAATGTGCTCATCATTAAGTCAAGGTAAACACACTCTGTGTCCCCACTCCGGAAAACACAAACTGTACACTGGCACACCTACAGCCCTGGACTGTCAGCATCCTCGATACACGGCTCAGCCTCTTCTCCAGAGGAGAGGAAAGCTCATGCCAGTGGCACAGTAGCTCATGCTGCACACGCCAGAGCAGTGCCCAGGAGGGCACTGACCTGGTGCCTCTCACAGTGACATTGCAGGGGACTGGGAATCATCACACAATGAACTCTGCTAAAACAGTCCGTGGTCTCAGCCTCATCATGCGCAGCAGGTATTCACGGGCCCTACAACCGTCCTCACTCCTGGCACCATTTCTGCTTGCCCATTGAGGCTGGACCAGTGGAGGCAACAGCCCTGGGTTAGAGCTCAGGAAATGCTTGCAATGTTTTTTGATTTGCTGCCTCTCTGGAAATTATTGGAGAGTTTATGTGCAGAGCAGACAGCGTGCACCAGCAAGCCAGGCGTGAGCGAACCCCACGTACCCACATTAGAAATGATGTGGCTGGATAGTTTTTCCCAAGCTCCAGCCAGCCCCAGAGAGCAGTACCTGCCATGGCACAGCATATTTATGGAAGGGCAAAATTCCTCTCTCTGCAGGTCAAGGCCCATGCAACATTCAAATCTCACTGAAGTGTATCCTGATCAAAGACCCTGGGACAGCATTTCAGCTCGCTGTGGGAGATACACTGAGAAAAGCCACGCAACAAGTCTCATACTGAGATGCCTGCTGATGATGATGCTGACATAGGAATCCATCCTTGATCCTTCCGGGCTCCAGGGTGATTATTCCTGTGGGTGAGGTTGCTCACGTGTTTAAGTACGTGTGGGAATGGGGCCTTTGGCTTGCGACACTTAGCAGAGTTTTTCTCACAGACTCGACTGGGATTTTACTCCTAAATCTCCTTAATGATCCCAATATACTCCCACATTCTGTTTCACAAGGCTAAGCAGAGCAAAAAAGAAGGGGCAAGGAAACCACAAATGCAGGAGGCTCAGCAAGGCACTTCAGGCACTGGACTACAGTCTTAAGTAGCAGCAATGACTTTTTCTGCTCCTGTATTTGCTATTCTCATAGTTAAAGATTATTGTTGTACTTTTTAGCTTGAAATTACTGGATTTTCTACAGAGCCATCAGCTGAATTGAGTTTCAGCAGTCCCTGTGAAGTGCTTTAAATGTTAGGTCACCCTTAGCATTGCCAGACCCTGGGAGTGTTTGGGTGCTTGATGTTACCAGTGGTTCTGAACACAGAGCTGTGCCCTGCTATGTGGGCCAAACCAAGAAGAGAGATCATGCTCCAAGCGTGCATCAGCCTCCACTCGAGTGCTTATCCACGTCATTACCACTGCACAGCAGCAGGAGCCTTGCAAGCAAAAGGTCTTTGTGACAAGTCCAACAGAAAAGAAGGCACTTGTAAGCAGACCAATGAGCCTTCTGAAAAATTGGAAAAATGCCGCAAAAATGAAACACACAGGCGCTGACCTCCCTTTTGCAGAAAGTCCCTGTGTATGTGAATAACTTTACCTGTAGAAGCGGAGCTGCTGCCAAGCGGGGACATTCTCCGGACGCGGCGCCTGTGGGCTCTGTGACGTGTGGGCTGTGCGAGGCTGAGGGAGGAAGCTGCTCACACACCCCCCGGCAATCTGCCATCCCCGGGTTCAGGCTGCTGTGAGCGAGCGCCAGCACCACGCACATTTAATTAACCTTTCTACAAGTTGTAAGATGAGCCATCCCTGTTCGCCACGAGATTTATTTTCAGCACTGCATGATGGCAATAGAAAATAGGCTCTGCAATTCAACAGGAAAGGGAGCAAATATGGGCACCACAGTTCCTTTAGGGAAGTTGGTTTAGCACAATGTAGAGCTCTGATTTTTTTACAGCCTCCTCTAGCAAGTTCATTCTGTTTCTCATACATCAAGGCTCCTGGAAAGTACTTGTGTCATATTCATTTCTCCTTAGCACACGTGTGAAATGCACCCAGGGCCCGTGAAGCAGAACTGCAGCGTCAGAGATCCACAGATGTTTCGCCTGCACCATATGGTGCGTTCCCCACCATTCCCCGCAGAGCGGCTTCTTGTGCTGAAAGTCAATGTTTTTCCCACACATGGGAAAACCAAATGGAGTGGCTATAAAAGGAAAAAACGGAGAACAAAACACCAACAAATCAGAGAAAACTGGTCTGAAAAGCCAACCCATAAAGAGAGTAAGTAGACTCGGCTACCATTGGGCACACCAGTGTAAAATGGTGGGTGCGCACACTTCAGTGTGCCCTGTGAATTTGAAGCGGGAATTAAGATTACATTAGATGATATGCTAACTTGTATCCCAACCACATACTATTGTCAGCTTGTACTCCAGCATTCAGGCTCTTAACCACAGAGGACTCTGGAGAAATGGCTTTTTATAACTGTCTGTGTTTTGTCAGAAATATGGAATATTATCAGCATAGCTTGCAAATATCATTACTGGAAAATGTAGAGTATTTCTACAGCATCTTTCATTTAAATTCACCCAGTACATCTTTCATTTCAATCCAACCGGTGCAGTAAGGGTTAATGCATTTGAAGTTGTAAAAAAAAAACCCCAGAAAACAAATGAATTAAAGTAATATAAGACTTTCTCAGCTCTCAGCCTGTGTGACCTAAGTCTGTCTGTCAATCATATAGACATGTTCGAAAAGATTTTCTAAGACAGCAACGTCAATAAGACATCTATGGTAAATCCTGTTTGACCTTTCTGGGGGCAATGTACCCAGCTCCCAGCTCCAGCTGTGCAAGCCTCCCCCAGGAGACATATCCAGCCTTGCTTTGCCCATCGCTTTGGGCCATGCTCTAACAGCTTTTCATAAATGTATTCCTGCTGCTAGAAACAGCCCTCTAGGGCAGGATGCGAAGAGCATCAGCTCCAGTCAGAGCTACAAGCTGAGCGAAAAAAGCAGCTCACACCATTTCCTCCAGCTCCTGGGTTTTCCTTTGAGAATGTGCCATCCACAAACTGGTCTAATCACAAATCAGCCCAAACTTGCTGAAGCAGAGAAATTTGGCTAGAAGCAGAAAGCATAGGCCCATCTGCAAGCCTGTGGAGCTGCAACTGTGCCATGTGACACGGAATCATGATGTGGGATTTTTTGGGGGGAGGCGGTAAAGCCCTTCAGACCCCAAGGAGCTTTGGACCTGATGAGATCACAGGTGCTTCTTGCATCTCCTGAAAATACGGCAAAATAACCATTAAGAAAAGAAAACACTCCTAATTGAAAGCTGTACCTGTACACAGTAGAAGATACATATACATGGTTCTCCAGCCCATGCAAATAAAAAATCCACTGATGTTCACTGCATATATAGACTCTGATCACCAGATCCTTTTTGTGTGGGCACGTTTTTTTACACAGGACATCACACAGACTTCAGAGGGACAAGCCATGCAGGTTTGAGATAGTGCCCCATTGCTGCTGGCGTGACCAAGTCGAAGGCAGCAAATAAGAGTTTAAGGCCATCTTTCAGGCATCCCAGGATGAATCGAAATGCCTGAATCATCTCATCTCACGTTTTCACTGTTGTCAGCCTCCAGCCTCCACAGCAGAGCCAACAGAGTGATTCTGGTGCAAAAGCAGAGCGATAGCCAAGCCCCCAGGCCCCCCACGCACACACTATCGGAGGGAACTGGTACCAGGCTCTGCTGTGTAAACAACCAGGGCAAAGGAGAAGGAGGTGGTGGTGGGGTTAAATATCTGCTCTCTTTTACGAGACCACCTACAAAATGTTGCAAAGACCCCGCAACAAAAATAATCTGCCACGATTCCAGTGTTAGGCAAAATATAAACAATTTAAGTGCTCTGTTAAAGAGAACATCTGGGGAGCTGCGAGCTGCACAGATGTTTTCACAAGTTGTTTTTTAGGGAAAAGTAACCCTGCTAAGTTTTCTGCTTCTTCCATCTTGTCTTTCTTGACTCTGTTTATCGAGCCAAGATATAAACACATTAAAAAACCTTTAGAGGGCCGTCTCATGCTGTATTATTAATTTGGAATTGACTGAAGGTTGACAGCTGGCTTCGGTTTGACCCCTGGTTCTTTTAAAGTCACTCCACATGAATAATTAACCCGTTTGTATGTTGATTGGATTTTACATGCATAAATATATACACACACAGAGACACACACATATATGTATATACACACACACACACATATACATGCAGCAGTTTGCTAAAAATGACCAGCAAACTTAGCACTGGAATCACACAGGCAGGCCTGGAGCCCTGCCTGGGCAGCCAGGAGAGTGGTCACAGCTTTGGGAGTCCTTGAGGAATGCAGGTACTGGATAGAAGAATCTCTAGGTGAGGAAGATTTATTGCCTGGGGAAGTACAAGGGGTATACTGCTTAAGGCAGTTTTTATTTTAGTGTCAAGCTCCTGCAGAATGGAAAGAATTTAGGTTTTTTAGATTAAAAAAATCACAATTAGAATTTTTAGAAAATAATTTGTCTTTTCTTAATTCTGTTAAACCCTCAAACAACCAACTGTGATTTAGATATAAAAAGTAAATTAGAAAGGCTAATTGGAGGAGCAAATAATGACACAAATGTACCTACTCCTTGAAATACATGAGAAAATAAATTTGTCCACTGGGTCATTAGGAAGCAGAACAATTCAACAAAGCAGTAATTTTACAGCAGAATAAAGATCCCTTTAAATCTAGGTTCACTTTAAAGTTGATCTTTTCCAGAAGGGGAGCTGGAGAGGCTTGTCGCACTCAGATAATAAAAGTAATGCACCAGAAGAACTTGAGGAAGTTCTCTTCAGGAAGGTTGAACCTGTTGAAAGAGAAGGTGCTGAAACAAATTAATGAACTCAGTACTGCCTGTCGCTGGGCCCAGAGGGTAAATACCAGCAAGACCTGAGTGAATAGTTGGACACCTCAATGACCAAACTCACAAAAACCTGCCTTCACTAAACCTAGCCTGTGACCCAGAGGACTGGCAAGCAGTGAAGCCAGCCCATGTCTCCAGCTGGGGAAAGTCTGGCCCAGTGGGCTCTTCCTCAGACCTGCTCATCTGGTTGGGTGCAGTTGGGTCTGCTGCTGGAAGACCAAGATTTTCTGCTCTGGTCATTGAGCCAGCCAGCAACATGGCAGCCGGGGATGGTGGAAAAGCTGCTCACAGTGTAGGGTCTCAGAGCCGTGGTCTCATTGGCCCCACCACGCCACCAGCAGCTTGAGGGAAAACAGGGCAAGCCAGAGGTGTAGTCAGGACCCCAGGGTTGGTGGTTGTATTGGGTGCAGGCTGATACCACCAGGAATATGGTCATATCCATGGGATAATGGGACCCCAAAGAAATGTGAAAATGCCTGGCAGTGACACTGGTCAGACTGAGAGATGAGAAAATCAAGAGATTAAAAAACACAAATGTGAAAAGCATTTGAGATGCTCTATGATATTTTACTGCTGGTGATGCAAAAGTGCTACTAGAAACACTATCAAGAGGTTTTTCTGTTTTGTTTAATGGGGATTTGTATTATAGAATCATAGAATGTCCTGAGTTGGAAGGGACCCCCAGGGATCACTGAGTCCAACCCCTGGCTCTGCACAGCATCATCCCCAAGAGTCATGCCAAGTGCCTGAGAGTATTGCCTAAATGCTTCTTGAACTCTGCCAGGCTTGGTGCTGTGACCACTTCCCCAGGGAGCCTGTTTCTGTGCCCAACCACCCTCTGAGAGAAGAACCTTTCCCTAATATCCAACCTAAACCTCCCCTGACACAGCATCATGCCATTCTCTAGGTCCCTCTCCCTGGTCAAAGCAGAATTCTGTGGTTTTTTCTTTTTATAGTACTGTTTCAAAAAACAAAGAGTGATCAGACCATCGCTGTTGTGCCTGTCTAGTGAAACCTGGGAGGTAGTGTGGAGGGAGAAGGAAGGGGCTGCATGATTATGAGTAGTGTAACTTGGAAAAATTCAACAAATAAACTTGCAATAAGCAAGATAGCAGCTATCTGCTCACTATCTCTCTGCTGCTCCTTGGCTGAGAGATCTCTAGAATATCAGCTTGGTGAGGATTTTTACCTGTCCCTGGGGAAGGGAGAAGCCTCCGCTGTGTGGCCAACTTAAATAAATCTGATTTTGTGCCTGTGATGGACACTGACCTATTTGGGATATAGGATGGTACCTCTGGAGAATCAAGGCATTAAAATAAGCATATTAATAAATAAATAATAATGTTTTATACACACTGTGTAAAAAGAATATTTTTTTACAGCCCCAGCCTGCCGTTCCATGTGACCAGAATGTACCCTTTGCAGCTTGGGCTCTGTTCCAGTCTAAATGAGGCAGCAACAACCATTAAGCCATTAACACTTGCTCTGTTATAAGACAGATCTTGAATCCTCTGCTTCTCTAGGTGACCAGTGCCACAGGGAAACTCTTGCTGTACAGCAGTGCTGTATCCCCAGCCAGCTTCCTACATTTCAGCAAATGACTCCTAGCACTGCAGCATGCAGCTCCCAGCCCCCTGTTTTTGCTGTGGCTGCCCAGAGACAAGAGGCACATGGAAGCACAAAGCTTAATCTGCAAGGGCCATGCAGCTCTCAGCTCCTTCCTGAGCAAAGCCCCAGCTGCTGACAATGATGTGATGGCAGTGCTCAGGCACGGCCTGGGAGGATGCAGAGCAGGAAGGACACAGCCAGGAGGTGTGGGAGGGGGCAATGCCTGTGCCTGAGCCCCCAACCACCATAGGGATGTGTCCCCCACTGGGTGCTGCACAGCTGGGCTGTGCCTCTTGTGTTATCACCATGGGCACCTGGAACAGAAGATGCAGTGGGACACGGACATGGGGCTCCTTGATAGCACCTTCCCAGCATAAGTTTTGTTTAAACACGGCCCTCAAAATAAGCCCCTTGTCATTTTGTGCCACAGACTGCATGAGGCCTGAGGACTGCACTCCTGCCTGCTGAGGCAAAGCCGGTTAAAAGGAGAATGCAAAGGAAACCCCCAAACTGCTTTGCTGCTCTTTGATAAACAATTTGTCAGAGCAGCAAGGAACCTCTAAAACCTGAGTATTTCCCTCCTGCTTTTTTTTCCTATCTCAAAATCCAGGTGCAATCGCAGTGAGTTGGAGATTGCAGGAGGAGATGAACACTCCTTAGCTCTGCATCACGGCCTAGTGACAAAGGGATTTGTCCATCTGTACCAGTCTTCTGACATTTTAAAAAGTCACTGCACTTCACTCCTCCCAAAGGAGTATGCAAGAATCAATTCAATTTGCAATCTGAAAAGAAAAATATCCCTTTCTCTCCAATTTAGGCATAGGAAAAGAATATTGAATTCTTCCTTGCTGACTGTAGTAGGAAAAAAAGATCTCAACTTCTCTCTCCCCTTTGCTATTTTATTCTGAGGTGGGTTAGGCATTTACCCTGGTGCTATGCAAAGTAGGATCAGAGGCTAAACCAGTAAGATTTGTTTATGGTGGTGAAGACCATTTATCCCCAGAGACATTGAGCAGAAGGACCTTTGGTTGGCTGAGACATGTGGCCCTCCTGGCTGTTTTAGACCACATGCCTCACTGTGTCCCAAGTCGCATGTTTGAGTAAACCCTAAAAACTCCAAGACAAATGTAAAGAAATCCACACAATTTGATGAGGTTTCATCAGGCATCTTGGACTTGTTCTGTGAATGTTCAAAGAAGTCACTGAACAACCCAGATCTCTTTGTTAGCAGGGTCCTTTGCACATTTTATATAGCTGGGTTTGCTAGCATTCATCCTTTCTATCAGCCTTGTGTACAGAGGTCAGGTCTTAGCATCGCTGGCCACGGACAGTTACATTCCTTTTGCAGAACCTGGATGGGTTCAGTTCAGTTTAGTTTTGCACCAGGGACAGGGATGGGGACTTTGCAGAAAACCCCACTGAACCGAGTTCTGAGGTTTTGGGTCTGGCAGTTGAGGGACAGATCTGTCCCAGTGCATCCATTGGAGCGACACCTTTTCCACCTGGGGGATCACGGTGTGCTTGGTCTGGGCCACATGCTACAGTGATGGGTGATGCTTTCTTCCTTTCTGCCCCCAGATCTAGGGTGGGTCCAGCCAGCCTGTGAACTTCCGTGTCCTTGGAGCCCATGGGAAGATGCAGAGAAATGTATTTCTCTCTTTAAATCGCAACCATCTTCAGAAAGGGACTGTGCAATTGTTTGTGCCATGCTGAGTACAAAAAGGGCCCAGAGCTGAGGGCTGGTGCTGGGGGCTGCTGCCACCACAGGAACAACAACTGGTGGCAGCAAACAATAGCCTTTGTCTGCTAACAACAGCTTTCGATGGGGGCAAGCAGCTCAGCTGCTCGTCTCACTTTCATTTTAGGAACGCAGAGCAAAAGAGATCCTTTTGAGGGGAGTGGGGAGGACAAAAAAACTTGGGAAATAAAGTGTTGCAAAATCTCAGCGTTGCTCCCTCGTTCTACTTTTTAATGGTGTAAGTAAACAGGTGGGAAAACCTGATTCCCACTAGAGCCCTCAGCTTATTGCTGTCAGGCAGCTCTGTCCTCCACCTCCCAAAACGCAGGTGCCTTTTCTAGCCTGGAGCATGAGCCCATGAACCAATTTGTAGCTTGGCTCAAGGCGAATTCTTCAGTTAACTTTGCTGGTGCAGCAGTCTCTCAGACCACCCGCTGTGGATGTGTTAGAATGTTCATGGAAAGTAATGGAAGCTTTGTTAAAAATCCTCTTTAAAATCCGTTTGCACTCCCAAGTCTGTGGGAAATCATGGCTCTGACCTCAGGGAAGCTGCATGATGGGTGAGATGGGAGGCAATAACTAAGGGAGGAGAAAGGTGACATTTGCACTAATATCCTACCAGTGCTATTTCGGGCAATGCCAGAGCCCGCTGGTAGCACAGCAACCTGATTTGCATAATAATCTGTGTGCTGCACACTTCCACCAGGATCATTTATTGCTTAATTGGATGTAGTAAAAATGGAGGTATCAGCATGTCGCATCGTTAGTCTTCCAGCCACTTACTCCCTGTGGTGCCAGTCACAGCCCCCACTGTCCTGCAAGGAGAAAAAGCCAGTGTAAAAAGGTTCCATGCAGGGGATTCAAGACAATTCATTCAGAGTGGCTGGGGTTCAGTGGAAGGGGGTAAACAAGAGGGCAACCTGAACCTTTGCTCAAAACTCATCCCTGCTATCAGGTTTGATTCCTCCTCTCCTTTTTATATAGCTTGTGCTTGCACTTTGCCTCTTTTGCACCCCTTGTGGGGCTAACTAGATGGACACTAGAAAATACAAAACAGTTTCTCTAACAAGCTTCTTGCCAACTCTTCCCGCACTGTTTTCATGAGTACAGGGAGACAGGCAGCTTTCCTCATAAGCAGACCTCCTAAAGCTAGAAGTCAGTTCAGATCCTGGTTGTGCCCGGTACTTTCTCTACAACCTTAGGAAATCCTTTAAGCCCACCTCTAACCCATGGAAGCTGCGATGTTTTACCATGTTCCTTCTAATAGAGAGCCATGAAATCTACAAATGGAAGCTGCCGGGGATGTATAACTTTGAGCTCAGTCCAACCCTAGATTGCGGGAAAGCTTGCAATGGGTTTCTCCAAATGGAAAGTAATCCATGCTATTGTTTTTTTTGATTCATCTTTCTTTTTAAAACACAAAACTTCATGTGAATTTGAACCTAATCCTCAAAAACCCCTATGTTTGCACAGCTGAGTAGAGACCCCACTGAAGATTAGTGGCATGTTTCAGGCGAACGACAAGCACTGACCAGGGGCTTGTCTCATCCCTGAAAAACACCTGCTCCTTTGAGGTTCCCCTGCCTGTTGTGAGAAGAGGGGTAGGCAGCAACTCCAACTAGAGAAGCACGACTCAGGAAAGTTTTTTTCTGCTCTTGTAGCTGATTTTCACATGTGTTGTATATTACAAAGGATATGAGTTTGATGTTTTCTTGTTCCTGATATAAAGTGAAATTTTTATGTGTTATTTTTATTGGACTCAGCGGATCCCCAGTTTTCAGCCAGGGTCCTGTTGCATTAGTCACAGTACAAGACAGGGCTCAAGAGCTTATTGTGACCACAAGAGGAATGAATGAAGGATACCACTTTGATTTCAGCATGGGTTTTAATGCCCTGCTAAAGAGCACAGTTAAGATTGGTACCTGGGAAAGCCTTACACATGAGGCTCAGCCCAGCTAAAAGGAGAGCTAGTCTGATGCAGTCCAGGAACTGTTTTAAACTATATTTTCAGAACGTGCCATCTCAAAGAAAATCAGCAACTTCAGGCAGTGCCTGACAAGCACCTCTGGGGCAAAAACAGGCTAAAAGAGCCAAGTCTGAACTCTTAAATTACTAAAACCATCTCTTGCTGCTGTAACTTCAGAAACCATCCTGTTCTCATGAGCTTGGGCCCTTTGCATGCTCACTGCCCCATGGGCTTTGGGGTTTGGGGGCTGTGAGCACTGTGCTGCTGGGACAGCAGGGTTTGACCACAGGTACTGTGAGAAATAAAGAAGTGGGATAACTCTGTTTTTGAGCTAAGAGAGGTGGGAACACTCCCTAATACCCACCAAAAAAGAGTAAAGTTTCAGCTGCTCTTTTCAGTGATAAGCACATGCTGTTTTCTTCAGAAGGAAATGCCTGCAAAAAATGAGGGGGCAGGTGACTGTCGTGGCTGCCAAACAGGACCAGGGGTTTAGGAAACCTGCTTGGAAGGTACCTTTTTTCCCCCTGTACCGTTTCTTGCCTTTATTTTTGGGGATTCAAAGTTTAGTCACTGTTACTGCTGTGATCTGTGATCAGCTGGTGCATCTCCAGTCTCCTGGGAAAGGATTTCTAATGAGGATGAAGGCCCCGGGGCTGCGATGTGAAACAGAGACTGTTGTAGCACAGCAGAGTAGATAAGATCAATAGGAAATGCAGATTTGCAACATGTTGGAAATAGGACAGATTCCACACACACCGTGGGGAAAAGATTTTTAAATCTTTTAAAGGAGTGGCAGAAAGACTACATCTCATATAATATATGTATATATTTTTGTATGTAGGTATGTGCACAGGAGTAAGAAGGAATCTGCCACCTCACCTCTAAAATATTTGCTGAGGATTGTGGAAATCTTTACTGGGTTGGTCCACCTAAATCAACTTTGTTTTACTGCAGAAGACCTACTGGTACTGACCCACACCAAAAGAAACCATGATAAGGAGTGGGAAACAGTTCACAGCAGAGCACTGCTGCAGAACCCACCACAGCCAGCATGGCAGCTCTCTGCAGGGCTGCATCCCAACTCACTCCCTGGGCAAGCTGCAGCTGCTATGGCTCCCAATGGTTGCTGGATCAGCCAAAGAAGAGTGTTTGGGTCTTCCCTGTCACTTTTACTTCCCTGGCATGTTATGGAGCACTTGGCAAGCCAGAAATTGTAAGGTGAAATAGCAAAGTATGAACAAGAAGTGGGGTGCAAGTGTTTAGCAGCCAGGATAAATGATTGCTGAAAGCATTCGAAGGATGGTTTAAGGCTGTCACCCATAAAATTCAAGAATAATCTTCTAAATTGTCTCTAAAATTCAGCTGCACATTACTCAAGCTGGTGGAGTAAAAACTGAAGTGAAATTCTGGTTTTACAGAAATGGACTGACTATGTCATTGTGATAGTTTCTCCTGGGCTAAGGCTGTAATGTACCAGAAACACCACGAGGAGTAATTCAGGTGTTCATCTTATCGCCTGGTCTATCAGCATCTGCTTTCTGGCTCCCTGCTGTGTTAAAGGTGCAAGAAACACCACGATCTACTTGAAATGTATTTAAAGCCGTGTTCATGTGTTTTGTCACCTCTGCAATGAGTTCATTCCTGCTGGTAGGGAAGCTGCAATCTGCCCGAATGCTGAGTGCAAGAAATAACTGTTACCCATAAATGCCTCGTTAGAAAAGGTGTCCCCTTCTCACCACAGTCCCATAGGAGGAGGGTCTGAGGTTCTGTAAACTCCCATCTGACTGCAGTTCCAGCCCACTGCCACACAAACAAGGAGGGGTGTTATCCATTTGGAGGTATTCTTCTGGAAAACTTGTTCCAGGGAGAGTCACTGTCATTGACTTTGGCTCATGGAGATCAGAACATGCTCCTGCAGAAATGCTGGTTTTGGTATGAGAGGGGTGGAGCAAACGACTTTGCATCTTTCCCTGATGTGAGCTGCAGATAGCCTGGCACATCCCAAGGCAGGTGACCACCTTTCCACTCACACACCAGGCGGGTACCTCCGTGGTGACACACCCAGCCACCGCATTGCTGGGTGGATAGTCCATACTCCCCTCCCTCTAGCTGAGGTCAGACTGTTAGCCTGGACACCCTGTGGGAAGGACATGAGCTGTACATCACAGTCACCTTTGCCTGCAAGGAAAGGCTGGAGCAGCTCAGCTCTGTCAGGAGCCCAACCCGCTCCCGTGTTTGGTTTGGGGTTGGAAATGTTGGTTCTCTAATTAACAGCAGCTGACGTAATTGCCATGATTATGTTATTACTAGCAAAGGAACTAATGACTTGTCCTGTAACGCACATAACCAGCTCCAGCACGGGGAGAAGTGCTGCCAGCTTGCCTGGCATGGCTCTCTGCTCCCGGAACTGAAACCAGCATTCCCAGCAATGCTGGGCTCCTCTTCGACTCCTGGCCAGCCACCAGGGTGCTCACACTTGGCAAGCACTCTACACACGTCTGTCACATTTCCTAGCAGGAGCTGCAGGGATGTGTCCTGCAGCCCTGTAAGTCGAATACGAACTGCATCAGACAGTGCATTTGTAGCTAAAAATACCACTGAGCAATTTGCCTGAGAAAGGAGCCTGTTCTCGCTGGCTGGCAGCCAGGTGGCTTTGCCTCAGTCGCCACAGCTCAAGCTGTCGTGTGCAGTCTTATGTAAAAACCATTTCAAATATCATAGCGTGATAACATTGCCGGCAGAGTTTAAACTCCTGAAGAATGGAAGCTCTGGATGCTAAATCCTGGCACAGTGAAAAAAGGCCAAAACACATTCCTTCATCGAGATGATGAAAGTGTGACCACCAGCCCAGCTTTACGCATTTATGGTGTTAAGCAGGTTCTCATACTGCAACCTCTGTTCTTCGAAAATGTTTGTGGTTGAGGGAATAGCAAGTGAAATCTCCATTCATTCATCAGATTACTGTTTGGTCATAATTTGTCTCCTATACAGGTAATGATTGCAATACACGGCACTTTGGCAGAACTTCTTATCCTGGAATTTCAAAAGCACCTCAGTTAAGCTTCCTAACACAGCTGAGAAGCGGGACCAGGAATGCACCCACTCAGTTAATCATTAATGAGTTTGGAGCACACCATATATAGAGGTTAAAAATAACATTTTGTGAATATAATACATGATCTTGATAAAACAGGTAGAAACAATCTTATTCACTGCTGGGAAAAGGCCCAATGTTAGAACAAGTGTGAGCCTGCCTCCTACAACCCCACTGTTTCCCACCTCTCCAAAACCATGGAACTGAAGCTGCATAAGCACCTGAGAAGAATTAGGGAAAACTTGCTGCTTTTATAACCTTTCAGACACACAGAGAGAGAGAGTGCTTTTTTACCTGTTTTTTTAATCTTCTTTGTACCTGCAAGCCACCTCCAGTGAGTCCCACTGGCTGTCACTCCCCTGTTCTTCCAGGCCTGCTTGGCCCAGCAGGGGTGGGCAATGCTGGGGCAAGACAGATCAGCCCTAGAAAGCTGGGGGGCCCCAGCTCCTTTGAGACTTTCTGACTCCCAGAAGATTTCAGCTAATGCGTGAAGGCAAAGAAGACAGGACAGATTGTATTGCCAGTGAAGTGCTGCCAGCTCTCACCATGAGTTGTAGCCCATTTTCCTCCAAGCTCTCTTTTCCCCAGGGAGTGGGTTATCCAAGTCTCTCCTCACTCATAGAAATAGCAGCACAGATCTAACTCACCCTGAAAAATAAGAAGCATGGAAATCACACATTCTTGATACCTGCAGGTCCAGAAAGGCAATTGAAAGGACACCTTGCTGTATGATTTTCAAGCTGGTCTTGTGATGATTTAGGAGTGTGACTTACATTTTTTTAAATATGTGGCATTGGCAATCCAGCTTTCATTACCAAGATGAAGGCAAATTTACGTACAAACTGATTCACACATGCATTGAAGCTATTTTTCTTTATGCAGATATAAATCCCCAGCTGTGAATTTATGGTACTTAATGTTTTTCCATAATTGGGCTAGAGCTTATCTCCTTCTGCAAGAGCAGCAGCATCCAGGATGCAGTGGTTTGAATTTGTCTCAAGCAAAATTACCAGTATGGGAAGCAGTGAGCTGAGGGACTGGGTAAGTGTACTCTTGGTGGAGTGAGTTAATGTTTGATGGACAGGTGATGGAGTAGGCTAATATTTGAACCTCTGGAGATGTAACTTCAAACACCCGCTGGGATTTGAGTCTGCTCTGATCTGTTATGGCCAGGTGCCACGTCAAAGGATTTCTACACAACCCAGCAGACTCCAGTCAGGCTGGCAGTCTCTCTAGCCATCCCCACCTGGCTTGTAGAGGGCAGCGTGTACCTGGTGACCTCACAGTCCTGTCCCAAACCCCAGCAGATTGTCCCAGAGCTGCTGTGACAGAAAACGTGCAATGAATTGACTCCAACACGTGAGAAAGGGGCAGAGCCAGCAATGCTGGATATGAGCTGGGGAGGCCTGGAGGTTCTGCTTCAGTGCCCTGTTTCTAAAGTATTGGGTTTCTCTGGTTGGAGAAGGTAGTTTGAAATAACACTTTGGATGCATCCTCCAAAGGAGGAATTAGCAGAGCTGCATGGGGAAGTCTGCAAAGTGCTAGGCAGTGTTGCTCAAAGCAGAAAGGACTTTGGGATGGCAGTACTCTATTTGTTTTTCTCATTATTTGTTTTTTGAGGGAAAAAAGAATGGTTTTATACAGAGATTTATAGGTGTACAATGTTTCTCCCTGAATTTGCATTTGTTTGATCTATATTTCTTGGCTTCAGCACAAAGCCAAACTGGTTAATTCCACTCTCTGCACTCCATCTATCTAGCTTTGATGAGCTTCAGTCAGAATTAACAACCAAAGCTCCAGCTCACAGATATCTGTTTTCTCAGTCCAAGTGATCATAAAAACAGGGACATGCCTTCTGGGCTTTAGCCTCTTCTGGCCAATCGGTACTAGGAGAGCATGCCGGCTCACCAGCTCCTTACTCCTTGTATGGAGAGAGCACCAGGATGTGCAGAGGATTACTGGGGGGACCTCTCATGCAGCTCCGAGCAGGGAACACTGATGGAAAAGAGTCCATAAAAAAAGCTGGAATGGGGGGCAGTTTGCACTGGGGTGAAAAGGATGGGTTTGGGGTTGTGCTGTTTTTATGGTGATGTTGCACTTAAATGTGGCTGACTGAGAGGGCAGCATATGACCCATGTGTACCTTGTCACATCCGATAGATCTCATGCGAAAAGCTGAAAGCTCTCAATAGCAGCTGGGCCCCAGGGACCATCACAAGGCTGAGCTGCATGAATTAAATGACCAAGAGCAAAGCTCACAACTCCTCTGACAGATCCAGAACTCTGCCAAGTGTGGGGCTGCCACAACCCTGCCCTCCTCTTCCAGCACCCGTGGAACCAGACCTTCCCCATATAACTCTCCATGCTCCAGCAACTCCAGAGGAACTACAATAGTTTAAACCAACACTGTGTCTGGCCCTTTGTCTTAAATCTCCCACCCAGACTTGATTTTACAGACGGTCCGGGTTGTGACAGAGTCCTCATCTATCACAGTCAGGTTACTTCCCTCCTATCCTAAATCAAACAAGCCAAAAACGAGGGCAGCTCCTTTGTAGAAGGCTTTCTCGTCTGGTTTTCCCCTTTTTCCTCCCTAATTGTTCGTTAATGTACGTAAATGATTTAACCAAATAGAGGCTAGAGTTTCCCGTAGGAAGGGAAGTTTTGTTGGAGGAGGGGACAATCCACAGATGGATTTACCTGTGCCAGATTCTGGGTAAATATTTATTCTCCTTTCCCTTTTGTTCACCCTTCTCAGCCACAGGAACAATGACAGATCCTCGCCGGCCACAGGGCAGCAGGGAAATATTATTACTCCCATTTTACAAGTACACAAGTAGGGCAAAGGTGACTTAATCTCAGTCTCGGGAAAGTCGGTGGTGCTTTTACCACTGGTTCTGGGGGACTTTGAACAGGAGTAGCTGGAGTGAGCAGCTGGAGTAAACAGCCAGCGCCAGCCCGGCGGTGGGCAGGAGCCATGCTCCAGGGCTGCATCCCCAGGCACCCCAAGGCGTGCCACCATCCTCCCTCAGAGGCTCAACCACCACTGACCCGAGCCATGGTTCCTCTCTGGAGACTGACTTCAGCCCCTCTGACTTACCTCGAGGAGGTGTTGGGAAGTTTCATTAATTCCCATTTGCAAAGCGGATTTAGAGTGCTGCCTACAAAGAATTCTTTGTAGCGAGAGCTGTGGCATTTAGCAAGATGAAGAGGGCAAAACACTCCCATGCCTTATTTTTTCCTGGGCATTTTTGCAAAAAGGGAAAAGTCAATGTTAGATTTTATTACAAAACAACAGACTACAGCCACCCTTTTTTCCCGGAATAATAATAGTCATAATGCATTACGTTAGGTTAGTCAGTAGTTTTCACTAATCCACAAGACATGCACTGTTGACCTCTGAGGTAATTTGGATCATGCTCAAGCCAAATAAAGGCAGATTTGTGGTTGCAGGTGAGAGATCCTCTGAAAAACCATAAATGTAACCACAATGTCCTCTGGTTTGATCTGAACTCAGCCTGGCCTTCATCAGTTTTTCTGGCGCTAGTCCAGAAGTAAGGCAGATTAATGATTTAGAGGCATTACACTGTGATATGATGTAACTCAGCACAGGGTGGTGGCTTTGGGAAGATAGTTTGCAGTAGGTATCCAAGACAGCAAACCCTGGACCACCCTGCCTGGATGGCACCTTGCTCCTTAGAGGATGTTACTGGCTTGACTGGAATAATTCATGGCATGAATGTATCCAGTGATTACAGGGGCAAAGAAACGTGCCTTTCTACAGGGCAGAAAGTGCCCGTGTGATATGCTACACCTCATCTTCTGCCTCCTGAAGGGACAGAAAAATTGATTGTGTCTTTGGTGGATGATAAAGAAGTCAAGGGAGAGAGAGGTGAGCCTGTGAGGGTGGTAGCAGTGCCCATGCCCGTGCCAAGATGTGGAATGCTGCATGCCCAGAGAGCTGCTTGAAGCTCAGGCACCAGTGACTCTGTGGCCTGGGCTCTGTGCAGTGTCTTCTGTCACCTTCCCAGCCACTGCTTTTTGGGCTCATTAGATATATATACCAGGGGTCCACGTACCCACTCTGTAATCCCTTCTCTGAGTAAAGTCTGAACCCCTGTGTTAATCCTGAACCTACAGAGAAAATATTCCCCAGCCTGTTATGACTACAGGTCTGCCTGAGGTCTAATAAATCAGCGAGGCTCCAGTGGAGTAACACAAAGCTTGGCGGAGTGCTGGGTGGGTAAATGTATATAAAAGGCAGTCCCGATCTTCCTTTAGCAGCCATTAATTACAGCCAGTGATGGGAATAGGAAACAGCAGTCATTCTGGGATACTGCTGCTTGCAACTCAGTCAGGGGCAGGCTGAAACCTGGAGACTGGGAGGATAGGCACTGTGTAGTGGACTGGGGAGATACATGAGGCTTAAAAACAACCTTCCCTTGAAACTAAGGGTTAATGCTTGTTTAAGCGTTTGGTCTATGAAGTGACATCAGTATGGTGAGGCACAAGCCCCATCGTTGTATGGGAGGGACACGGGGAGAGAACACATGGGGCCCATCAGTAAATGGTGCCAGTCCCGAGGGGCAACAGATTGGCCACCAGCTCACCAGCACCCCACCGCCTCCACTGGAAGAGGCACTTGTGTTAAACAGCAGTCGGCAGGACTTTGTTATGGAAAGCAGGTTTCCTGGCACCGCAGTTGGGACAAGTTATCTGGAGTGGGCCAGAGTGCTGAGCTGAGGGGGTGTTGGGTCAGGGAGCAGGGAGGCAGCAAGGACTCGGGCTGCTTTGCAGCTGATTGCTCGGAAAGAAAGCTTGGGAAATCTCGGGAAAGACCTTTTTCTATTTATTAAACAGCTTGCAAAGAAGCTTAGTCAGTGCTTCTATAGCAACTTGACACCAGCAGCACTGTGACTGTAATTATTAACAGGGAAGGAGAGGTGAGCAGTGTGGTGGGTTTGAAAAGGCCTTGTACAAAACTGCCTTCCAATCCGTGGTCAAACCATAGGCCCTGCTACATTTAAGCAACAGCTGCTGGTGTATTTTCTCCCTCAACAAATAATTTTCTTCTCGACACAGTCTAAGCCGAGGAACCCTCACTGCCCAGTGGGAACAAATCAGGAGCACAGGTACAGCCTGTCCTGATGCCTGGCTGGCAGCTCGGTGCTGTGCCATGATGCCTTCTTGGCACACTGCCTTCCTCCTCTGGGGTCACTGTGCTCCTGCTGGTACCGAAACAAAGCTGTGCAATGGCACAGGCAGACATCCAGCTCCACAACCTGGGTGTTACCCTGTGATTGCTTTTCCTGACATTCATTCAGGCCAGCCTCAGAGGCTCATCTGGCCACTTTTGTACTGAAAAACTTGTTATCAATTCAAGACAACTTGGTACTTTTTTTGGCATGGAGGATTTGGCTCTCCCCCTCTGCTCACTAAATTTTCACGGTGGCGCCATTTGGTGTGACTCTGCTATGACTGGAGTGGTTCCACTGCCTCTGGACCTCCTTCCTGACTATTTCTGCATTTGCACACCATGGGACACCAGAACTAAGTCAGTTGCTGGGAGAATTTGGAGCCTGAAACCTCCTGAGGTCTTCTAGCAGATTTATGCTTAAAATATCTCTGGGCTAAGAAGGTGTTAGGTCCTCTCAGAAGTGCTCTCTCTCCCATCTGCTTTTTCATGTAAAAACTAGAGGTGCCAAAATCTGCTGAGAGGACTGTAGAGGAACGGCCAGGAAAGATGCTTGCAGCTATCCCTCAGGCTCCAGCACAGACAATGTTTCACAGATGTGAAGTTGTGAGTATAGTCATAAACATTTTAAGACACACCTGCCAGATAGTTCTGGAGTTTTCTAGTGAGAACAAACCTTCTGTAAATATCAAGGGAAAAAAAATCAGGAAGATCCTCATTTTATGGGTGGATCCAGCAAATTTTCTTTCTCTCTCTGTGATGAGCACAGACTGTCATCTCCACCCTCTCCAACAAACTCGCTAACATTTATTTAGTTATATAAACCATGAATTATGTGAATATAAAAAGGTATGTTTCTGTCCCACACATGCTCTCCTGCTCTTTTTTTCAAGGTCTCTTCCTGTCACGCAAATAGGCATTAAACCACATGCACATACAGACTCCCATGCTCTGATTTCCGCACTTTTAAGTCTCATTATGGCCCTCCCACACCTTGTTCTCTGAGTTATGCTGGATTTGCCTAACTCTCTGCGGTAAGGCTGTCAGCATGAGTGGCACAACCTGGCCTCACCCCACCCCTCACACACACAGGCACACTTCTCATTTATTTCTACAAGGAGAAACAGCAGTGAGGGAGCTGCCAACAGGTCATGGGATGGCTCCCATCTCCTTGCAGTGCCAGCAATCTCATCCCAACAAGGCTCCCACATGCCCACTTCACATGTCCATCCTGTGTAAGTCCCTCTCTAAGGGTTGTACCCTGGTCCCTCACTTCCCTGGAGCTGTACACTGAACTGTGTGAGTATTTGGGTCCAGTGACCTCGGGCTGTAAGCAGGCAGAGGTCTGCCCCTGACAGCTCATCCCCTGGCATAGCTCTCCTTGTCACAATGTGATGCAGAGAGGGCTCCTTCCCCCTGCATAATCCCTGATAGCTCAGTCCACCTCCATTTTTAATCACAGCGGAGTGGTGGCTGGAGGGAATAGGACTCCTTAATCTTCCTGGGTTTCGGTTTGCTCATCCGTGAAACAGGGACGGTCCCTGCCAGGAGCATCCTCCTGGAGCCCTTCCCCTGGGCCAGCTTGCAGTGTGCTGAGGGCCAGCACAGGGCTCAGGGTCGGGGGGAGCCCATCTGTGGGGATTTAAGTGTCACTGGGGCCTTCTGCCGACTAAATGTCTTTCATTATAACATCAGCAAAAAAAGCCCAGAGATGCTTTAACCACAGCTGAAGTGGCTTACAACCTGCTGGGCAGAGAAATGGGAAAATGTAATGTATAATCGGAAAATGCAAGGTTTGCTGCAGTAGGGCAGTGCTGGCACTGTAATTAAAAAGTAGTTTGGTATAGCTACATCAGTTATGGGAGTAAATGAAAAACGTTTTATCTCCCTAACCTATGCTCTTCCTAGTGTTAATGTAGCTATACAGGAAACTCTGTGGTGCTGCTGACAATTTTTCTCCATCAAGGAACAGGTTTGGACTATACTAGAAGGTCAATCTGGATTTTATTTGCTAGAATGGAGCTGTATATTCACTGGGATAGACCAGCAAGTCCTTTTCACCACAGACAAGCCCTAAAACTCCTGGCTCTCACATTGTAAAAGTAAATAGCCTTAACATATATGCAAGGCCATGCTGCAAGGAGGAGGATGAGGAAAAAAGGGGCTGTGAACTGTTTCCAGCACTGAGCACCCAGTTTGTGGCTAAAGACTTTCCCTTCTACAGCAGAGGGTTACTTTGTTCACTCTTTTACTGTGTTCTGGCTAGTACTTAATGCTCTGTTCTCCAAGTGGTGCCCTTCAGGGAGGCTTAGAGATCATCCAGCCCTGGCTGTCAGCCTGACCTGCTGCAGTCCTGCCAGCTGTGCCAATCCAGGCCATAGCTCCCTTCCCAGCGGGACTTGGAGACCCAAAGAGTGAGTGCCCAGTTGCTCCCCACCTTGTTCTGGGGGAGAGGAGCCAACCTAGGAGCTGCTGCCCCAATGCCCTGGGCCAAGGGGGGCAGAGTGCTTTAGGGAAACTTATGTTCCTTGCTGGAGGTGCCGAGAAGTGGGTCTGCACTCCTCTGGACAGCATCCCCCTGCACCACCTCCCACCATCCACCTGGTCTCAGGCAGAGGCTGAAGCCCTTTCAGCCCTTGTTTCCTTTCCCCACGCACGGGTGTCCTCAGCGTGAGCCTGATGCTGCAGAGGTGCACAGCTCCCACCGCTCACCCTCGCTCAGAGGCAGGCAGGCAGGCAGCCCCCACGGTGGCCCTGCTCTGACAAGGAAGCAGCGTCTAGACACAGATTAGGCAAACAGCTAAAGCACAAGACCAGACACTGAAAAAATCAAAAAAGAGAAGAGAGAGCTCCCCAGCTCTGTCCACCAGTGATTCCTGTGAGATTTGGGGCAAGGAAGGGGAACTTCTTTAGGTCTTTGTCTTCTTCACCTGTCTAGTATGGGATAATATTTCCCTTTCTGGCAAGGTTATGGTCAGAGTTAATTAGCATTTGAAAAGTGCTTTGAAATGGAAGATGCATTTGGAAAACTGAAGTATTACTACTGCAATTGAGTGAGTGGCTCTCAGGGTAGGGAAACATTTAACTTCTTTTTCCCTGTGGGTGGAATAGCCTGGATCATACTGGGATTTCCTCAGATTTATTAATTATCCAAGCATCTAGTACATATCAGGTATCTAAAACAGAACTCGGTTTGGATATTTATTCCATTAAATATTGGATTGCAAATTCATGAAATCCAAGCTACGCTGTTCAGACAAATAAATCACATGACAGTGGGACTCTTCCCCTACTGGCACCAGCTCTCCTGGCACAACTGCTCAAGGACAGGCATTTAAAATCTGTTTTCCATGACTCCTCATGCAGGATTTTGAAATATACTCCACATTTGCCAGTAAAACAAGCTCTTGCAAGAGCCTCCAGAGCAAGCACAGTGAAACAAGTACATTAAAAAAAAAAAAAAATCGAATGAATGAGTTTTGTTTGCTCAGGCCATGAGTCTGATTCTGCAGGATACTTTAAAGTCTTCATTTGTAGTCTCGTGATTGATCCTAGGGAAGTGAGTGGAACTGTTTCCAGGTACAATCAGTCAGATGCTTAAATACCCTGATGAATAGAGCTTGCAATTATTATTTCATCAACTCATATGCTCTTGTCCTGTATTTTAAAGACTTCCTGTGTATTTTCTTCCACTGTGCTCGAATATGAATTGAGTCTAGGCTGGAAAAACACCACCTGTTACCCATGAAGCACATATTAGTCTATAAAAAATGTGTCACCATTCCAAGAAACATCCAGTAACTTAAAAAGAAAAAAAAAAAAGAACAAAAAAAAGAAAATAAAAGGTAAAGTGGCACATTTTCAAAACCTTGGTGTGCTGAGTTGCGGGGTTGGCAGTTCTTAGCTTCATGTTTCTCATTAACTTCTGCTGAAATAACCTGTCCCCCTATGCAGCTGTGGCATCCCATTCTGAAAATCCACTCCAAAAGAGAGTAGATTCTGCTTTCTTTTGGAAGCAGAGTTAAGTTCCTGTGTAGACAGGGGCTGGGATTGATACACAGGTCACTCATCCTGAGCCCAGCTCATTTTGATTCTGTGGAGTTGAGTGGTACTACCCCAAGTGACTCCTGCATGTAGACAAGGGAAATTGTGCGTATTTTATGTGAATAAGGATGTGGTGCCGGTATCTAGCAGATCTTGCTGGGAGAGAAGAATCCAGGTTGAATCAATCTACTGATCCAGGAGTTTCTTTTCTTTTACTGAGCCATAGAAAACCAGCCACCAGGGAGTCTTCACGGGATCAACAAGCTCCACCTCATTTAAGAAAGGCACTGAACATGGGATCATCAGGATATACTTAGACTGCTTACCTAATTGCAGGACACGTCCCTGGCTGGGTGTGTGTCTTTTTTGAGGCTTAGGGCAAGGTCCCCACCTTAACCAACATGGGTGAAGCCACACGCTCTGCAGCCACCAGCCCTCACCCCAGTGTGCACAGCCCCCGTTTGTGTGGAGCTGCAAAGCAAAGAGACCAGCAGGAGGATTTGTTCAGGGCTCTGGACAGGTTGGTGTGGTGGTCTGCAGGGTCACTGCCTCATATTTCTGTCCCTGAGATGATTGCAAAGGGACCTTCAAAGGCAAGCCCAGAGGTATGGCTGCACATCCAAGGGAAGGTGAGAGCCATGGGCACTGTGCCACAGCTACCTGCAGTGGCTGCTGCACTCATGGGTTACATCATGGCACAGGTGATGGGAGGCTCCTTAGCTGGCTGAGCTACTTGGCCTACCAGCAAGTGGATGCCCATGGGCATTCACCACAGAACAGTGCACAGCATGGCAAATCCAACTTGGGACGCTCATGTTCTCAGCCTCTCAACTTTTGTCTATCTCCTTTCCCCACTAATTCTCTTCTGAAGGATTTCCAGGGAGTTAGCACAGCTCTCTGCTGAACTGTATCTAGACTGGTGGCAGGAGAGACACTCTTGGTCCTGTATGAGTAGGAGCAAATGCCATCAGCTGTCTGCAACAGAGCAATGAGGTCTACAGGGCAAAAATCAATGTTACCTGCTGTGAACTGTAGCCTGGAAGGTGCCCAGGCTGGCAGTGGCCAGCTCCTGTGTTGGCCCTACCATGGGAAGGCATCTGCACCATTCCAAATCTGTTTGGACCAGCTAGCACAACACAAGGACGCAAGGTTCCTGTCTTAAATATCATAAATGAAACCCCTCTGTTTTATTTTTCTTTCTGGTGTCTGATGTTGGACCTGAGCCCCTGTGATATGTCCTCTCTGCCTAACCACGCTGCAGTGCTAAGCTGGATGGAAAGTGATATGAACACCAAAGCAATATGAATGGCTGTGCCTGAGGCAGCTCCATTCCAGCTTAACCCAGCCTCTCATCTTAGGGACACATGCCTCCCACTTCATCCTCACAGGCAAAGATAGGCAGTGCTGGTGTAAACCCACTGCTCTTCTGCTCCTCTGACTCATTGTTTGGGCTGTGCCTGCCAGGGTGTTTCTTCCCTCTCCTTACAAAGCTTGCTCTCACTAGCAGTGACAGGAGCACAAGTCTGTGCAGCCCAGGGAAGGCCCAGCTGCTCACTGTTAATGTTTAATGACAGCACTGCAAGCTGGGGATATTCTCAGACTCTATTTCAGCTGGTCAGGCTTCATGCAAACTGCTTTCAGCAAACACTGTAAATCTACAGAACAAGTTACTGAGGAACGCTGGTCCAGACTCAGGGAAGACTTACAGAAAACCTGGTGTGATTCAGGGCTTCCAAAGGCTTTTCTGCATGCAGACTTACTATTTTTCACATATGCAGAGCTCACAGTCTCTTGCTGTGGAGGCTGTGCAGTAACAAATGTGCATGCAAAGTCCACACCAAAGGGTCAGTGCTGAACGGGTCGCAGACGCCTTCCCTGTCACTCCCAGAGAGGTTGCTGCTCTGTCAGCACAGTCCTGCACAAAGAGTACTGTCAGATGGTTTCCTAGAGTAAATTAATGCAGCTTCATTATGTTAGGCCAACTGATATCAGCAGAGAATTCACACAGCTAATTTTTAACCTTCTCCAATTTCTCTTTGGCTCAAGAAACCATTTCCTGCTCCGGTCCCTCTGACAGTCCCTTGGTTCTCCTCCAAACATCTCTCCAGTGGAGAGACAAAGTTAAACATGAAGTATAGGAAGGTCAAAGCTTAAGATCATGCAAATAGGATCTAATGATCCTAAAGGCTACTACTTATATGCCCAACCAGGAGAAACAGTGGGTCAGAATGGCCCAGCCAGAAATCTGGACCCTTAGACCAAACTCTGCTTTCATTCTCAACACAAATCTAGAGGTGTTACAGCTCATGAAGAACATGATGCCTCCACTCTCTACTCCCACCTTGACCAAGGACTGATTCAAGATGCATATATTTTCTGTGGATATTACTGGCAACTCACATCCAAGAAAGACAATTGTTATTGAGAGCCACTGCGTGGAAATTTTGAAGTACATTGGCAAGTACATATACAAGTATTTGACTATAATTGCCTTGCCGTTCAGTGAGAACCTTGAAAGGCTTTGAAATGGTCACTGCTTTGACTTCACAAAGAAGGTGAGCTTGTAGGAAATTCTGTGTGCACACACTGGTGGGTTTGCCACAGGGAATAACTGGGTTTGCCAGCTGTGGATGTGCGTATTGTGAAGCGGCCAGGCCAGTGCCTTCCAGGTGCAAGGACAAAATGGATAAAAGGCTGTCTGAGCCAAAAAACCAAGTTTGAACCCTTTCCTTCTCTCTATCTTCCCTCCTCAAAACCCTGAAGTCTATTAAATGTCTATTGAGGTCTATTTCATCCCCAGCTGGGGATGGGGCTGAACAGTGACAATCTGAATATGGAGGAGGATATCAGGGCAGTGACAAACCCCACCCTGGCAAGCTGTCTGCAACTGCAAGTGCTCCTGGCTCCATGTTGCTCTGAGAGCCAGACCCTTTGTTGTGCTCCTCATCATCACCAACAGGGATAGGGTGTTCCTCCCCACATCCGCTGCCAAGCTACTTCCAGTGATGGGTAAAGAGAGTTCCTCTCTTTTCCCATCACTGGAAGCAGCATGTGTAGAGCTGCACATATCCAAAACCATGCTGCATTATTACAGAGTCAAGCTGTGATTGGAGATTGCTTGTCCTGCTTGCTCTGGGACATGCCGGGAGCATGCAAGGTGGCCTCATCCCTGCTTTCTATGGAGAGCAGGCAGCAAGCTGCAGAGGTGGATTTCTGCCTACCTGGAGACCAACACTTCAAAAGCCTGAGGTTCTTTGGACAGAGCTCATAGGATCAAATCTGTACCTAGTGACGATTTTAGGTCACAGCTAGGGAGAGGCAAGAAATCATGGTGGAGAAGGCAGAAACTGGCTGGCGTTGGGTAGTGGGAGGCTGGCACCGTGGGACAGCTCCTGTGGGTGATGGTCTTAAGACTTACTTTTGGCCCCAAATGAAGGTGTTTGTCTGTGCCAAAGATACAGAAGATGTGCCCTAAACGTGCTGCTACTCCTAGTCTTCTTTTTCCTTCCCTCAATCCTGTCTGAAAGCATCCCTTTTGCAGGAATGAGACACTGTTAAACTCGGAGTGTTGTCAGAGGCCACTGTAAGTAACCATAATAATCTGTAAGGCAATATGCAGCTCTGATGTGCAAATGGGATTTAGGGAAGCCTTGCTAATGGGATAACACAGACAGCACCTAAGCTGAGTTTCAAACTGAACATAACATTTCATTTGACAAATGTCTGGGTTTGAACTTTTTTAAGCCTTCAGGGCTTTAAGAAGGGAATGTCAGTCTCCTGCAGAATAAATCCTGAATATTTTGGGCTTTCATTTAGGAAGAGGAAAAAGCTCTAAGTAGAGAAGAAGCCAAAAGGCATATCTGATTTCATTGCTTTCATCATATACCTCTACATATCATTTATTTTGTCTCAGAAGCCAGGGGCGTATCTTCTCTAAATATTTACCTACTTTCTTTCTAAGAGCTTGTCTGCATGTCACCATGCTGATTTGTACTAGTAGGAATACCAGCCTTACTTTTGATCTAATACATTTAACACACCCAAACTTTAATAGTAGGCTAATAAAACCAAGGTCTAATAGTTACTGTGTGAGATCAGGATAGCCTGCAACATCTACTGGGAATATCTTCCAGCCACAGCTCTGCACCAGGACAGTCACACTAGTGCCACACCACACTGAACCATGGGTCTTGCAGCGAAACTGGGGACAAGCAGGCTTGGCAGTGGGCATGGAATTTGGACTACAGGAAATCCTTCAGCCTTATGGCTCATTAATGTCTGCCTGAAATGGAACCACATCTGACTGGTCTCTCTCTCTTGCCTCCATGTTCACCCACCAGTCAACTCAGACAAGCAGAGGCTGTGCTGTCTCCATCCTCTAGAGGCTTTCAAGACCCAGATGGATCAAACCCCAAGCAACTTGGCCTGACCTCAAAGCTGGCCTGTCTTTGAGCAGGGCTTGAGCTAAAGAGTCCACAGGTGACCCTTGCAACCAGAATTATTCTGTGATCCCAGGATCCCAGCCCAGAGATGCCCTTCTTAAATTCTTGAAAGGCTCTGTTCAGCTCCGTACCAGCAACAACTACTAGGCTTTGTACTCAGAAACTAAAGGAGTGACTATGTCAGAGACATTTTTTCCTCCCCTCACTTTCCCAGTCAGGGAGTACTGATCTCTCCATCCTAGAATGGAAACTGAGGCACACTCAGGTGTCATGAGATGGCTCTCTTTGAGGAAGTAAAAAGAAGCCAAAGTTAAACGATCATTTCAAGGCTCAGGATGGTTCTGTTACTCTGATCAGTACTGTGGGTGGCCCTTGCCGTATCTTAACTGAAATCGAGCAAGGATTCGTGTTCAAAAGGACACTTCCAGATTTGTGACCACAAATCCTGGTGCACACCCCACTTGTGATAATCACGCATCGCCTCAGCAAACTTCCTGCTGCTCTAGGCAAGAAAAGTTCTAAAATGTTTCCTTCAATTTTTTGACCCTTTTCTGTTCTTCAAGTGGTATCTATCTTGCTGTGCATGATGCTCAATAGCTTTTCTGAGAGCCTCAGTGTTTCAGTACTTGTGGCACCACCTGCCAACCAAGTAGAGGATGAGGGCTTGGAAGCTATAGCTCTTTTCCCAGTGTTGCCATTGCCTTGCTTTGTGTGAGCTCACTTACAACAGTCTTCCTCTGCTTCCCTCTGTAAAAGCTGGAAACAAGTAGCAACCCCACAGTGACATGAACATGTGAATATCTCATGCCCTTAGTTGGAAAATGCAAGAGAAAAGCAAAGCACTCTTTATTAAAATGGCCCCATCTCCTTATCTCTTCTTCCCCTAAGAGGACAAATCCCGGACTGCTAAACTTCCTGCCTTTCCTCCATCCCCTGCAGCACTCTGCTGTGCTCTGTTGCACTTTTTCTACTTCATTTGGCTCCTCTCTGTAGCAGCCAGAGCTGCACACCTACTCCAAAGGTATCCCCAAGCCAGGTGCTGCACCTTGCTAACCTTTACTTTTTTTCACTAGCTCCTCTTTCAGAAACTTTGGGAAATACTTAGCATTTGGCTGCCTAAGTGTTCTGGCTTTTCTGCCTTTGGGCACCCAGAGGGTGGCTGGGCACTGGAACAGGCTCCCCAGTGAAGTGGTCACAGCACCAGCCTGACGGAGTTCAAGAAACATTTGGACAATGCTCTCTGGCACATGGAAGAATTCTTGGGGATGGTGCTGTGCAGGGCTGGGAACTGGACTCGATGCTCCTGCAGGTCTCTTCCAACTCAGCATGTTCTGTGATTCTGTGTGAAATACCCAGTCGAGCTCCAGAGCAGGTGTGGGGCTGTGCTACAGCCGACACTCTCCGAAGTGCTTGTGCTGCCAGCACTGCTCTTCGAGCTCAGCCACCAGCACTTCACTTCTGAAGGGAAGATGGAACAAAGACTTCCACGACCATGTAGTTTACATAGAAGAAGCATTTCAGGAGCCATAGGAGCCATGTTTTCAGTTGTTTCCTTGGAATCTAAGAGCCTGTTCATTTAGCTCTTTGTTAAATGGGGCTTGAGCTCTCTTGGGAAATTGGCCTGCGGTCTCTTCCCAGACTTTGCAGTAGAACTGTCTGAAATGTCTTTACATGTGAGTGACATCTACACGTGAGCCAGACACCCTGGGTTCAGTTAAAAGAGATAAACAGGCATTTACAGGAAACAATTCATCTTCTCCTGTGGTAGACACCTAAAATAGCCCACAGCTATCACAAAATGATTGCTTCCCTCCACAAACTATAAATTTATTCTGGAAAAGCAGCCCAGCCCTTGACTTGTGTTGGACGATTCAGTTGCCTGGTGTTTTTTGAGCTGCTCCACCTTATTTTAGACATTTACAGAGGCAGGCAAGCATATACATATATGTACAGGAGCCTGCAGGAGAAAAATGCCCTTCCAGCATGTCTCCTGAACACCAGGGAAAGGATTCACTGTCCTGTTACCAACACAATGAGGGTCACTACTTTTGGAGTACTGGATTAATTTCCCTCCATTGCACCCCCTCATTTATATCCTAAATGTTAGTGTAAATGTTTCACGCTGGAATAGTTGAAACCCAAGGATGTGGCCCACAGCACTACCCAACAAAGTAATGATTAATGAAATAAGAACTGATTTTATTAAAAGGAAAAATTGGCTTTATTATAAAAAAATAAAATCATCTGGCTTTCATGGCATCATAGCAACTGCCAGAGCAACATGTCGGGGTATCATTCCTGTTCTGCAGATAACCACCCCAACCAGGAAAGGTGTGCAAGATGTCACGTTACAACCTTACATCAGCAGGAAAAAATCTCAATGGCTGATCATTGCCTGAGGGGGATGTCAGTCTTCCCAGCTCCTGTGCTAGAAGCTCTTATAGGAATTAACTCTTTCCTAGGTGATGAACATGGCTAGATTTTACCAGTATTAGTTCCACCTTGTTTGCCTAAAACAAATCGTTGTTCCCTTACTTTCCAATTTTGTCTTTCACTCAAGTAATAAATAGTGTGACTTTGCAGTGACAGCTGTCTATCACATCTGTGTGACTGAGGACTTTTTTCTTCCACCTCACTATCATATTTCTGCTGGACACTAGTTGTTCACCACACACGCCATTCCTATAGAAGATGACAAATGTTGCTTGCTAAACACACCCCAGGCAGCCTCCCTGTTGTGTGGAGAGCAGCCCATTGTCCAACAGGAAGGAATACTCCCTGCACATCAACAAAATGACCCATCTTGTGGTGATACCCAAGGCAGCATGACCATAAATCATCTTTCCCTGAAATACATCCAGGGGAATGCAGTGATAAAATAGGTTTTTACCAACTCAGAGATCATACACTGTGCCTTGTTACTGCTGATGTTAAGGGACCAGTGCTGCGGGGATCAATTCCTTCTGCAGCCACATGTCTGGGGAGGGCAGACCCTTCCCAGCAACAAATTCCCCCCTTGTCCAGAGGAGATGGAAGTGATAGTGCCTTTCCCCAAGTTTCCACAGACTCCAGGCAACCTCCAGTTCCATAAAAATGACATTCCTACGTCAAGAAAACAATGGGTATTTCCTTTTCCTCCTTGATGTTTTGTCATAGGGATGCTCTTCTCAGTCCTCAGCAGGTGGCATGCAGGCTGCTCTTCACACTGGGTTGCTGTGGGTTGTGCCTGGACACTGGAGTCCAAACAGTCCCTGCTATTAATAGAGGCTCTATCCTGTTGAGTGTTCACCCTTATGCCCTGGGCCAGGCTCACACTGAGCAGGAGGAGGTGTCCTGTGTGACAGCAGTGCCTTTTATCTCCTCTCTTCCACCTGCATTTGTCCTTGGTTGTTTTGCAGCCCTCTTGCTCTCTCAATCAGGTAGGACACTAATTTGTAAGTACAGTCCTTCATTTTCCTACTTTTTTTCCTGATGCAGAGCTTTGCTGCTACATCTCTTGGTCTCTCCAGACTCTCCAAGCTATTTCATGGGCAATATAGTCTACCTTAGCATTTACATACACTACTGAATTTCTTTTTAAGTTATATTAGACTGTGGTCTATATCCAGAAAAGCATCAGTTCCCAGTTACCCAGTTTAACACTGGCATGGTTTTTGCTCTTGTTTACACTGAGAGGACTAGAAAACTTGTGCTTACTTCCTCTAGAGGTCTTCCTCTCTTTTGTCCTCTTAATCACATCCCTTCTTGTACACAAGTTCTTGAAGAAACCTCCCCTATCACCTTGATTTTTCCTTTTTGTGCATTCACATACTAATTCTCTCCTCAGCACTCTCATGCCTGCGTCCTCTCAAGTCCTCAGCTGCTATCTCCTTCCAAGCTATGCCACCACTGAGCAGAGTCTGGAGGGGCTGATTTCCCTCCCATGATCAGGGGCCAGAGCTCACACTTTGGTTCCTTTTCCTTTTCCTTTTCCTTTTCCTTTTCCTTTTCCTTTTCCTTTTCCTTTTCCTTTTCCCTTCCTTCTCTCAAATGCAGTTATTTTACTCTCTTTAATGCTGTGCATGATCCAAACAAGTGACTTACTTTCCTCCAGAGGCACCAAACCCCCAGCTCAGCACAAAGTACATACTGCGCTGCCCCTGAATGTCTCAATTCAAGAAGCTTTGAGCTCCCATTGTTTGCAGTTCACAGAGTTCACCTGCATTTTATTCTGCTCATCTATTAAAGAAAACAAAGTGGAGATGAGAGAGAAGGAGAGGTAGGGCTGTAAAAGCAGCAGTGGGTCAGAGAAACCTCATGTTCCTGGTACCAGTTGTGGGCCAATCAATCAGTCTCAAACAGCTCGCTGGAGAAAAACTGCCCAACTTACCCAAATTTATTTTCTTTAATAACAGGATCCTCCTGTGACCCTGCGGTTATTGCTGACACAAAGCGAGGCCTGCTTGAGCCTGATATCTGCTCCCTTGCTCCCTGCTGTGTGCAGAGGAATGGAGCCATCATCCCCTTTTTTTCTGCAGACAGCAGCTTTAAATCACTGACAGCCACTTCTGTCTGTGAGGCCTGAGAGAGGCTTTCCTGCACAGGTCACTCACTTGTGACTTGTGTATGTTCACCCGTGTGTGCTCAGGCTGGCTGAAATAAAGATCAAAATGCCTGGGGATGGATGTCTGCTTGTTGCTTGAGTGCTTGGCTCTGCAAGGGCTGTGGACACTATCCAGGTGATGGAGGGAATGGATGATCACACAGACACTCAGCTGCAAAGGAAAGATTGCTGTAAAACCTCTGAGCTCACGTTCTGGCCAAGTCGCATTGCTGGCCAGGAAACTGGTGTGCCCCAAGCAGGCAGACATTGAGATTACACAAAGGGAAATGGAAACTTTGGGATTATAGGCCAGGTCTGCGTTGTGGGCAGTCTCAGGGCACAATATCCTATATAATGCATTTATTGGAAACTGTGATCCTTCTTTTGCGGGTGTTCAAAACCCTTGTGAGAAACATGGAAGAATGTTTTTTGGAATTCTGAGAGAGGAATCCTGCTCAGCCCTCCAGGTTCAACTATAGCTATATATAGTTTTTTAGAAGGTAAATGAAAGTTCTTTAAAGAGTAAATGAAGGTTTCTTAGAGCTGACGTAAAACCTACATTGGTCTTTGTGTTTAAAACTAAAAACTTATCAATCGAAACCAGCCTTTTTCAAAGAAAGCTGTATTTTTTCTAAAGCTCAAGGACTAGTTACAAGAGGAAATGTCTTCACTGTGCTTGTACTGGAGAGCAGATTCTTGGAAAGAAAAATCCACTCCAAAACCGTAGGAATGGCCCCACAAGGCAAAGTTTCAATCCAAACCCAAACACTTGCACGGTCCAAGAGAGGACGTGCATTCCCTGGGAGGGAAGGATAGAGTGAACCCTTGCCCTGCCAAGGTTAGGCTGGAGCAGGAGTGAGGAGGCAGAGAGGAAAAGCTGGAGCATAGGGAAGGAAGGTCCCTGGGGGTGCTGGGTGAGCCTGTAGTGAGGGAGCACTGTGTGGTCTACAGGTATTTCAGGTATTTCCAGGTGAGGCAATGCCCTCCTGTTCTCCTGGCCTGTGTGGGCAGGGTGTGTGCAGCACACCCTGGGGATTCCTGGACCACTTAGTGCTGCAGGGACTGGGTGTAGCTGGGGCAGCACCCACAGCAGGGAGCTTGGAACTGGTATGTGTCCTCTGTGCAGCCGTAACCCAGGGATCCAGGCAATTTGGGCTTGGCACATCCTGCTGATAGCCTCTCCTGAACAGGATGGAGCAGGATGGGGGTCTTTTTGCAGGACACATGAGCAAGCAGGGCTGCAGGCATCTCACTCACTCGGAGGGGCTGCTGCTGCTCACCCAGCACTCTGTGAGCAGAGACCCATGGGTCTGTCCATGGGGTTGTCCTATCAGTCTGTCACATATGGAACAATCCATGGACTTCAAGCTAAAAGTTGGCACAGGCTGTGGACAAATGTGTTTTTTCCAACCATTATCATGTTTGTGCTTGGATGCAAGCCAAAATGCATAAACCTTCCTGGGGATATTAATTGGCCTCTGATTGCCTGTCCCTCAATATGGTGGGGGGAGTGGGGCTGTTTGGCTTTCCATAGGTTAGCTTAGTCCCCTAATCGTATGAATTCTGCAAGTCAGAATGGCAAAAGTATAATTAATTCCCTGTGTGAAGTGAAAATAGCCAGTTTTCCACAGCGTCAGCTTGAATATCAACAAGTTATGGAAATAATATGCAAAAGAAGCAGACAAAAATTGCACACATACACCAGATACACTGATTTTTTTTTTTTTATGGGGCAGCAATGCTTTATGTGCTGCTGGATAAAAATGTCAATACAGACCTGAAGAGCTCTTCATTCCTGGTATGTACTCAGCTGAAAGACTGGAACAGCCTTTAAAGACAGCCTCCTTTTCTGATCAATACAAGGAATTTGTTGAAAATGTATGCTCATGTCATTTTCTTTCCTAGATAATACCATTTTGCAGGCAGGCCGCCCACAGATATCTCAACATAGAATGGTAATGATTTTTCTCTAACCGGGGATAGGGATTTAAAAGTAAAACACTTCTGAAGCCCAAGCCCATCCCTTCCTGAAAGCCTGAGGCTTTCTCTCCCTATAGCAGACTCTGTGCTTATGTGCTGTTTTCCTTCCCACCTCATGTTCACTCCCACCTTGCTGGTCAAGACCTGGGCCCCCAGATCATTACAAAGTTATTTGCACAGTCTGCACCCAACTTAAACTCTGACAACCCTAACAGAGGTCTTCATTCCTCTTTGATGCCTCAAAATGCGTGGTGGCCACCACAGTCTGTCTGGCTTGGATAACGGGAATATCTGGAAGCCTGTTAAAACAGTCCCTGAGGGTTAATCTTGACCCTCTGACCACTGGTTGCTCTGCATGGCTGATAACTTGATTTGAAGAGGATGGGTCTCCAAAGGAAAACCTGAGCTGCTGGCATGCCAGGGGAGCCACGCTACGTAGCTTCTCCTAAGGTGTTGAAAAACAGCTCTCGAGTTTCCATCCGTTGTTTTGCTACAGGTGAATTGCAAAGAAAAGAAGAGAAGCAAGTTATGCTCAGATAGCATCAAATACAGCTTATTAGCTGGGCCCTGGTGAATATCTGGAACAGATGTTGCAGATATATGTATCACCTCTCCGTAACCCTCTTGAGACTTCCTGTTACATTCTGGGACAGCGGGGAAATTAAGTATCACCACTGCTGTCACAAAAGTTAGCATGTGCAAACAGTAAACTGAAATGTCTTTTTTTTTTTTTTTGCCACTACTTAGAATAATGAATAAGTAGTGCAGGTGTAGGGTATATATTGGTAAATGTGAAATCTTGGGTGCAACCACCCCACTATGTATTACAGTGACAGCATTGGTGTTCACAATGTTATTTTCTGTGTCACGGCAAACCAAAAATTTCAAATGAAAAGATCTAAGAAAGAGGCTGTGTACTTACCAACCATTTTTCTTTCCTTTACCTGTATACAGCCTTATTAGTGGGGATAACAGCAGAAGAAATCCATCTTCTTCTTTCACGCATTTCTACTTTACACTTCACTCACTCCAGAAGCTTCTTCACCATCACAGGGACTTCACATGTCACTCCTCGCTGAACAATTCTTAGCAAAAAGCCATGATAGCCCTTTGTGTATGTAAAACATAGCAGAAATATTAAACCAAAGATCAAAGGCAGTTCTGTTCCTCAGATATTTTCCCTGATCCTTTAAACTGGTTGGGTGCAGAACGAATAATAAGGACCAGACTCTGCCATCAATTACACCGAGTTAAATCCAGAGTGGGCTGTTGTAAATCAAGTTATTTTAGAGTTACACAATGTAACCGGGAGCAGATTTGGGACCCAAGTCTGCAGGCCAAAACACCAGAGAGAAAAGGGAAAACCCCACCTCTCTCCCTCTTCGTTTCACCTAAACTCTCCTTCTCTTCACATAAGCAGCCCCATCTGCCTGCTTAGAAAAGCGCACAAAGCTAAGGCCTTCCTAAGCTACCCAGAAAGAGCAATCCCACCTCTAAGCACTGCCAAATGTATCACAGATAAATCAGGTTTTTATTTAACTAATGTGTCAAAATGCAGCCCAAAAGGACTGAACAACATCTAATTTTTATCAGCAGCTATAAAAGATGGGGGCATGAATTGCCTGGGTGCAAAGCTTGCTGGAGAAGAAGTAAAATAAAAAGACTTTACGTGTTGAGTAAAAAGTGTCTAGAAGCACATTTATACAATAAATTCTGTCTCTTCTTTTTCTCTTCACATTACATGATGCTTCTCCCCCTCACACAAGCCTAATGTTTTAATCCTGCTAAATATTTGCAAATTGGCACCACATCGGATCAAGACAATAGCGGGGGAAAAGCAAAGCGATGCAAGTCATGATATACTTCTTATTATAGAGATAGCATTTCACAAGATTAAAGAGGATTTTCTAGGCAATGGAGACAAATCCAGCACCAGCTTTATTGAGCAAACGTCGCAGATGCTTCACCCGTTAACATGTGGTAGTGCAAACAAAGGAGATTATCTCCTTTTCCAAATGAGCACCATCAGTGTTGCCATTCCATTTATTACACATTTTCCCACTCAAGTGTTCACTTTTGAGAGGCTATGTGTTTTGGCTGTGGACATCTGTGGGAGGAAATGGAAGAGTCTTTGAAGCATGAGTTCCAGCCTGACTGCAGCGTCCGGGAAAATTATCAATCTGGAATATTGCTCTTGGGAATAAAACCACCAAACAGAATAGGAAAAGATAAATGGGAAAAAAAAGAGCAATGTCAAGCCCTTCCATCATGGGGATTTTATGGGCAATATGTCCTGAGAACTTCCACTCTGGTCAACCCAGGGAGACAAAGTTATTTGTAAACACCAGAGTGTGCTATCTTTCTGCCACCTTTATTCCTAATCAGCAGAAACAGAAGCGCCTGGATGAGAAATATGGTGTTAGGGGAAAATGAATAGGAACCTGTGCAGCAACTGCTGTCCTCCAGTGGAAACGCCTCTGATGGCGATGGGTTGGACTACAGAGCAAATGGGGGCTTGTGTTAAACCAGGACCCTAGGATCTAGCACTCCCCAGCCCCAAACTCCTTTTTATCCTGTTCATTACAGAAATGACAATGTCAGGACTGCAAAAAGCCCCAGCAGTCCCAGGGCACTGCTTGGTTGCAGCCCAGACCCTGCCCAGTGCCACTTCCATTTCTTCCGCTGTGCCACTCTCTCCTCTGCAGTGTTCTGCATCCAAAGCACAGGTCAACATTTCAAGCCTCATAAATGTTAAGACCTCAGCTGTACAGAAAAGTGACACAAAGGACCCATAATAAAGCTGCTGGGACATGTGGATTCACTTTGAACTGTTGCAGGTAGATGAGGATCTGGGGCTGCTTCCTGGTCAGCCAGTCCTGGCTCACGCCACAAAACTTCACCAGCAAATGCAGCCTCCAGTCAGAACCACCTGGTCTCAATTAGGATGGATTTGTGGCACTTTAAAGGGGTTTAGTGACTGCTTTAGCTGACCCTTCAGATGAAGAACTCCAAAAATCTGGCCTGGATCCCTAACAATAACGGTGCTTATCAAGGCATCCTTCCATCATCAGGCTTGCCAAGTGCCTCGTGTCCATTTCTCATCATTTTGATTTTCTTGCTCCCAAAAGCATTGAATGTAACTGTTGCTTCTCTGGATTCGCAGAGGTGAAGTGCCTGATCACATCCACAGGCTGCTGTCTGCACCCTGACAGTAAGCTCCCAGTGCAAAAAGGGGAAGTTTCACCTCTTTAAAAATCAGGTTAGCGTCCAACCTGCTTGTTTCTTTTGCATTTTTCTGCTAAAGGCAACAGCTGTAATAATATCATTCTCCATTTTTTCCTGGCCTAGAGCAACAGTATATCAAGTGTCCCCATTGCCTGAAGTCAAGCTAGAGCAGTTGTACACTGC
The DNA here is from genome assembly GCA_013399195.1 of Dicrurus megarhynchus. NCBI lineage: Eukaryota > Metazoa > Chordata > Aves > Passeriformes > Dicruridae > Dicrurus > Dicrurus megarhynchus. The sequence continues at coordinate 194,431 of VXAD01005611.1, forward strand.
TGAAAATCTGTGATCACAATCTCCCAGAAAATTAAGAGTATTTTGAAATTACTAGGCCAAATCTGCTCTCTTGGCTGTCACCATAAACGTATTTGCATAAGTGCCTCTAACAACCAAATCTATGATGGGAACATTCTCAATGTAACTTTTATAGAATGTAATCAGTATCCATTCTATCTGGGCAAATGACACATCCTGCACAAAATATTTGTCCAGTGAGTCAAAATCAGTTTAAGTTATACTCTGAAGAAGGACATGAACACCTCTTTCTCAAAGAACTTCAGCAGGAGAACATTATTTTGTACTGCTGCTCTGCCTCCTGCCTCAGGCACCACAAAAAATTTGTGGCCTCCTAAAGGCAAAATGCAACTGGAAATTCATGCAATCAGACTTGGAAAATGACAAAGGGACTTGACTGCCACAGAGTTAGTGATCAGCAAAACTATTGAACAATCCCTGGTGAGCGACCCACCAAAGTAGCAAAGACTTGTATCACACGTCATAATCTCGGCCGAGGGTACTGGAGCCTTATAGTAGTGTGGTGCAGTAGGAAATTTTTACTATCTCTGTCATCCCAATGGAGGGGATGATGCAGAAAGCAGTAACTTGACTTTCATACTTGTCAAGATCATAGATCCATTGAAAATTTTGGATCAGAAGAGCCTCTGGGCAGTTTCTCCTTCCTGATATCGCTCTTACAACAGACTACTTCCCGTATGTTCACATGGAGGGTAGATGCTACAATAAAGAGTAACATAAAAGACCACAAGGACAATGTGGTCTGTTGGGAAAGTGCCAGTCTGTCTTCTGAAGGGAAATGCTTCTGGAAAGATGCTGCAGTTCTAAGCTCTGCTCTCTGCCCTTCAGGAGTAGGATGGTGGGACTCTGGTAGACCCAAAGGGACAGCAGAGAGCAGATTGAGAGGATGGAGAAACTCTTCTATGAGGAGATGTTATATAAAAGCTGGGACTCTTCAGCTCAGGAGGAAAAAAGCAAACACAACGGTGGTTTACAAAACAGAGAAGGCAGTCAGTCAAGCCACAGTGACATTTTCCTGGTCGCTTGGCCAAGTATTTACGTGTAAACTGCTCGTCACCACCTCCTACAATGCACCACCATCCCTACAAAGGGCTGATGTGATGGAATGAACAGGAGCTCAGTTTAAAACAAATAAAAGCAAATTGTTTTTTACATAATACTTCTCTACACCCAGAGGTGTGGGACCTCTGGGGCTGGCTGTCCTGGGCAGCCACATGAGCAGCAACAGCCACATCTGTGGGGGAGAAGGCAAATTCATGAGTAACAGCTCCATGCAAATACTGAAAGGGTGAGGGAGGGATGCACACATGAATGCCTCGTTCAATTGCAGGTTTGAGTCAGACGCTAGAAAAGTGATTGATTTAAACTTTGGAACCCCGAGGTTTGGCATTACTTTGAATTTTCTGCTTAAATTCCTGCATATCTTCTCAGGTGTCAGTAGCCCAGGTTTTGGCCTCCTTCTGGGTTACCCAGCTGAGATAAACGTACGTGCTGTTAAAGCTGTTTCCAGGAACGCCTTCCTCTCCCTGCAATCTCTTATCTCCCAGAGGAGATTGTCAGAGGGTACTTCAAAGCCCTTTGAAAATGGCCAGGGCTCTGCCTGTAGCCCAGCAGATACAGGCGCCCTCACCCCAAGGAGTCAACAGCCGCCCCTGCATTCGGAGCCACCTTATCACCACCACGACAGCGAGCAGCAGGAGAGACTTTACCCCTCACTATCACAACCCAATCTTCACTCTTTGCTCTGCAACACGCTGCCCAACATCTCCCCAGATTCACCCAGGTGGGTTGTGGAAGATTACGCGAAAACAAGCAGAAAATAAAAGGAGTGGGTTTGCTCAGCCCTGAGGAACAGGGAAGCCTGAAGCCTGCTGAGCTTGTAATTAAAATGTGGAAAGGCCCTGACAGAGCTCAAAAGATGGAAGAATGGGATACAGGCAGCAAAAAAATGCTGAGCACCAGGCTTCAGGCAACATGCCGTTTTGAATTAAAAATAAATGAGAAAATTGCCTATAGAGAGGGGAATGCAGGGGAGGGGCAGCCGTGGAAAGAGAGGGTGATGGAGCAGGGGCTATTGTCCAAGCACTGCCCTCAGATAAATCTTGTTCAGCGTTTCTCTACTGAAAGACTATGAGGTGTAGTGAGGCAGAGGAAAATGGTGCAGCTGTTTTATGGTTTTATTATCCCTGCTGAACCATGAAAGAACAAGTGCCTGCCAGGACAAAAGGCAGGACACCATGCATGCAGTTCTCACTCCATCAGCAACTTGAAAATGGAAACACCAAATATAAAAGTCACATTTTTGCTTATAACTTGTTTTCTACTACTGTTAACAAGCATCACTAGAACAGGCTGCCCAAGAAAGTGGTGGAGTCACCATCCCTGGAGGTATGTAAAAGATGTGTAGACATGGCACTTAGGGATATGGTTTAGTGGTGGATGTGGCAATTCTGAGTTAGACTTGATCTTAAAGGTCTTTTCCAATCTAAGTGATTCTCTGACCAGGGCACAGGCCAGGTGGCCACAGAGAGCCCATGGCACACACATAGCCAGGGATGTTCCACCATGATAGGAAAAGTAGCAGCTGTCTGGACAAGGACCATGCTTTATCTCAAGTCATATTTATCCCATCTATATTAACCCAAATTGTCCACTGCTGCTAAAATTACCCTCCCAGAGAGAAGGGTTTCAGAAAAATGTTTGGAGTTAACTGAATGAGTTGTGGACCAGGAGTCAAAAACATCGGATAGGTACATGGGAGATTTGCCCCAGGGTAGCACAGAGAGCAGCAAAAGTCTGAGCAGCAGGAGAGGATCAATATTCCTCCCTCCCAGTGAAGCCAGGGGGAAAAGTGCCACAGAGAGGCAATGTCATTATAAGCATACCTGCAGTGCCAGAAGATCAACAGGGATCCCTGCCTGCATCTTTTTCAGGCTACATAAAGTTTTACAGGTCTGCAGCTCTACTGACCTGGGTGAAATGATTCCTCCTTTGTCTCCAAATAATAAGATCAGGATCCAACCTAAATGCACAGAGCTAGGGAACAAGGGATATCTGGGGACACTTTCAGCACTGGAGTCTGAATCAGTGTCTAACGCAGGTCTCCTTCAGCCAGGGGAGCTCTTTAGATTGGTACAGCCCCTTGCAGATCAGCAGGGCTGCTCCTCATGCTTCCTTCTCTAGACATATTTCCCTTGCTGAATAAAAAGCTGCTCCAAGCTGAGGTTTTGTGCCTTTTTTCATACACGTCTCTGATCAATTCATCCTGTTAAAACTGTGGAGAAATAAATCTGCAATGCTGAAAAATACTCTGCCTCAGAGAGCAAAATTCATTGGATTACACAGCTGCTTGTTCCCCAGGTTATACATAGAGGACTGCACTAACAGGGTAATGAACAACCCTCAACCATTTTATCTTCCTGTTGGCTGCTAGCAATGAGGGAAGCTAAGGCTTTAGAAGGTCTTACTGGATCTTGGGGCCCTGCTGTTGGCTTGAAACACATCCTGCTCTTTCAGAAACATTAAATAGACTGGGACAGTCAGGCTGATTGGTGCCAAAAGTCCACCTCATCCCACATCCTGTCTCTAGTCAGCACAGATGCTTAAGGAGAGAATGTTAGAACCAAGCAAATGCTGAGTGATTTTTCCCTATTGTGTACAGTGATTTTTCCTCCCAGCTTCCAGCTATCCACAGCTTTGAGACTTCCTTAAGAAAAGGCTGTATTTTAATACCTAACAGCCCTCCTTGGGGCTGTTCATTTCCTCAGGCATTACTCTAATTGGGCTTTTAACCTGCTTATGACTAAAGTAGGTAAAAGTAGTGTCTATCACTCCCCATTGCCCTGGAGTCCCTTTGCCAGTTCTCCCGAGGTTTATAGTGTCTCACTCTTTCCTGAGCAGTTGTTTTTCCTCTCTCCTCACCTTGCTGCATGCCAGGGCAACACTAAAGGCAGAAGTTGACAGAGATCTCTTCTGTACAAATCCCTGAGCACATCAATTACCAGAGCTCAGAAAGGTTGCTCAACTGTAGGGGCACTCACATGCTTCAGCAAGGTTTAGTGTTTAAGCATAATATGTACGACAATATTAGGTCAGCTCCATGTGGTCATACGAAAACCCCGTCTCTGGCAGCAGTGCCCCCTCTCTGTAGTCAGTAACTGGTGTCTAGAAAGAAAATCAAAAGCAAAGTAAGAGTGTGGTGAAGTGTCCTTACAGACACCCTGTAAGGACAAACTCTTGCATTTGTCAATGTCTAGTCAACCTTCAATCATACCCTAGAAGTATGTCCAATCCACAAAACACGGGGAAAAATGGTAAAGGGGACTTTTCTCCATTAAAAAAACCCAAAAAAACTTTCCTAGAGCACTTTAATTGCATATGAAAGAAATCAAAGTCCTGTCTTAGGAACTTCCATCCATCACAAACCATCAGCTATTTCAGCATTCCTGGGAAACCTTATGTACAGTAGGCTTACTTAAGTATGCCCTTATCAGCCTCAGCTGCCAGCCCATCCAGTATCTGAAGCAGGGCAGCTGAGGGAGCCTTTTGATCACAACAGCACACCCAGGCACAAAGTTACCCTGGGGTAAAGGATAACCTGAACTGCCTTAGCCCTGTCCAGACGCTGGGATGCATACGACAGCAGCCCACCTCAGCAGAAAAGCAGCACCCCACAGGTAGCAGAGGGATTTTTGTGCCAGGATTTGGCAAGAGCAGGTTCTGGACTCTAAGCTAGCACAGCCCCTTTTCCTGCAAAGTCAGCATGCAGAGGCGGGGTGACTTGGTCTCCAGCCAGTGCACCCCAATTCCACTCCCTGCAGCACAGAAACGCCGTGGAAACGATTCTCTGAAGGCACCAGCAAGGGCAGTGGTGACTCAGCCTGAGGTACTCACCAGAAAGGAGCCCGCTGGCAAGCTGGGCTCTCGGGCAGGGTCGCTGTGCTGCAGGCACAACCAGGTGAACCAGCCTCCCAGCAGTGCCCAGTCTGGCACTTAACAAAGCAAAGAAGCCAAGGCTTTGTTCCAGTGAGGAACCAAGCACGAGAAAAAGGAACAGTGCATCGATCTCCTTCCTCTACGTTGTGCAGGTTGTGTGCATTCCCATGGTTGAAAATGGCTTGGCCTTATAACCCAAGAGACAGGTGGCATGGGAGGGCAACCTGGTATGCCACCCCCACATGCCTGCTCCTCTCAGCTCCCAGAAAAAAAAAAAAAAGATGGGGATAGTTTACCAACCTTGGTCCAGAGCAAAGCTTCTCTGGAGCAGTTTTGGAGCAGGACACTGGATCCATGGGAATGCCTTGAGGTCTAGATGCTGTTCCCCACCTGGCTAACACAGTGGCACTGAAGGGTGGAAGCCTTCTGTGCCACAGCCATCGAGCTCCTGGGCATGAACAACCTCAAACCTCACACGTCTTGGCCCTGGCATGAGGGACAGGACCCAGAACGGAGTGACAAGACCCATGGTGCCAAAAGGGAACAGGCTCTGCTCTTCTAAAAATGCCCTCTGGCTCCTCCAGGACATGTGGCACACCATGCAGCAGGCAAAACACCCCAGTTGTGCTGTGCTCCCTGCTGCTCACCTCGCTTTCAGGGCCAGGCACAATGAACCTGTCCGTGCCTCACAGGGCCACAGCAAGACGCTGCTGTGCTGGCAGGGAGAAAAAGCTGGCCATCACACCCTTCCCACCCAGCCCAGGCCCCTGGGGATGGGGCAGTGCAGGGAAAAGGCTGTATTTTCTGGGCAGAAGCCTTTTGCTGGGGCACTGGGAGCACAGTCCCTCCCTGCTGGGTATCGGCACAGTGCATGGCCAGGGACTGCCCTCCAGCTTCCTCAAGCAGGCAGCAGAGCCAAACACATACGCAGGTCAGAATTTATTTCCAAATACCTCATTTATATCATTCTCACATGAAATATTTCTTTTGGAATATAGCCTACACTTAGAAAACAGAAGAGAGTTTTTTTATAAGGCACATCAGATTATAGACTACATAGAGACATCTCCCCCTCATCTGCACTCGTAAAATACCGGTAATTTTAAAAGTAATATTTCTAAAACCTAGACCCTGTGTAGCCCCATGTAGAGCAGTATCCATAAAGTTATTAGACCTCAGTTTACACACACCTAGTAAAGGGCTATAACAAGTTGTATATAAATCACATCTTCAGAAACAGTCACAGCTGGCTACATTTAAAAGTAATGCTACTCCAGACTATGAAACAGGCTGCTAATAAAGTATAACCTACTGCTTCCAGTACAGCATGATACCAAGCAGTATGATCTTGCAGAGGAAACTTTGTCATTTTTGTAAATGGAAGCTGCTCAGATTCAAGCCTGTCTCTTCCCCAAACCCTATTTTTGATCAACCAAGACTGTTTTTTACAGAGAATCAAAGCACCCAAGAGAAATCTAGCTTTCTGTTTTTCTCCAAGATGTCAGTATGACTGCATATCTGAAATCCTGTCAAAGCACTTGAGTAAGAAATATAAAGGCTCAGATATTAACTTCAGGACCAGTAAACATTAAACCATTACCAATCAACCAGATGCAACCAAGTCAAATGCATCCAGCTTCTGTGCTATGGAAACTGTTTTTCCAGGCTCTTCCAGTGCAGAAGCCAACATATTTTTATTGAATTGGGCCCTAAGTAAAGATTTCCATCCCATTTTCAAGTTTTCAGTGATGGAACATTACCCATTCTGGACTCATTCTTCTGTAGAGAAGGAAAAAATACTGTCTGTGGAGCCTATGCCAATAGCCCAGAATCCATTTACATAGTGTCATTTTCCGTAATGGGCCAGGAGGTAAACTGTGGTCAGCTTTATCAACTCAACTGGCCTCCACAGTTCCTTATATCAGGCATTGATTCATTTCTGATGGAAAAAGGTTCTGGCCTTCTGTCATTACAGTTTAGTTTAAGAATAAGGAAAAGGTCATTTCAAGGCTAGGGCCAAAGGGAAAAAAAAAAAGAAATATAATTTGATCTTGAACTATCTAGGGGGAAAAAAAAAGTAGTTGTGGCCATTAAAAGGCAGATAGCACAAACTAAATGTCCTTTGCAGAATGGGTTTAAATACTGATTCTTGCAGAGAGTCACATTATCATTCAGGTCTCTCAAACTCACTAGAACTGCAATTAAGCCTAGAGTTCAGTAAGAACCAGATTCAGTCAGAGAACAGGTCACACTCAGCTCTATGTTGTTCCCTCAGCTACATTTTAGGCACATTTCAGTTAATCTGTTGGACTGATCTGGAGAAAAAAAAAATTATCAGTTACATTTCTGGGGTGGCCTCAGACAATTTCACAACTATGAGCTTGGACAAGATTCAACCGCAAGTGACTGTTGCCTTTAGAAGGGAAACATTAACTTGGTTGGAAACAGCATCACGAAGAGGATGCAGCAGCCTCAGTTTCTAGAGTCCAGTTTGTTATAAATCTCAATCTGCCTGATTTGTTATTTGTTTAGCAGCCTTAAAAGGTGAAGTGGGGCATCCTGAAATTCTTGGCTGTAGACTTAAAACCAGATGCAGTTTATATGGTGCTGCACAGATATTCGTTACATTGCTTAGGAAAAAAAATAAAAAACCCCCAACAAACAGTATTTACATTCCTTTGAGCTGAAATAGATGAACTGTCGTCATGTCTGCAAAAACACAGAGGAAATCGCCACTGCTCGAGGTAGCGAGTTAAAGCTTGGTCATGTTCTCGGGCTTCCACTCGGCTTCCTGGGAAAGGCAGGGGAAGGAGGACAGAAAGGACTTTCAGAAAGTCAGGAGGTGATAAATGAGATGTCAGCTCCGTAAGGGATTAGGTTCCCTCACCACAAGCTGAAGGTATATTCATGACCTTTTTAACCATGGCATTTGCAGATAGATTACACCTCTTGCATACCCTTTTTAAAGTGATCCCTAAGAGCATTGGCTTGGGAAGACACAAAGAGAGCAGGAGTGGGGTTTTAAAGCTACAAATGTCAGTTAGGAGGCACAGTGTTATTTTTCCCTTTGATCGTCCATGTACAGAGCTCTACATTTCCACCGTTGCTTGTGCATTCCTCCTGCAAAGCCCTGGTGGTGAAGGCCTCTGTTGTGCTCCTCCCCATCACATATACCTTACAACAGAAGAAGTTGAATCCTTTGGACAAATCCTTCTATGTTCACAGACACATGGTGCTTTTCTTTTCCTTACTGAGAAGTTCTGGTCACAAAACTGGGTGCCAGACCTGATATATAGCAATTCTTTAACTAAGAATCCTTCTGCAACCCTCGAAAGGGCAACCGAGTTATCCAGTAGCAACATATACACATACATACAGATCTACACTATACACTCAAGACGACACAAATTGAGATTTCAGCTAATATAGCCTCTATTGATTTCCTCAGAGCAGCACTCAGGTCCTTGCAACCCCTATACAAAACAGCAGTATTTTTTCCACCAGGATTTGGAGAGGTTTTTCATCTTGTCTGGAGTCCTACATTTGGATTTCTTTGGTTGCTGCTGGGTATCCGAGTACTGAATACCAGCCACGATGGCTGCATCAAAGACCTCCTTGAGGTTTTTCTGAGTCAAAGCAGAGCACTCGATGTAGGACGTGGCTTTTATTTCCTCAGCACAGAGCTTTGCAGCCTCCTCCGAGACAGGCTTTTCTTTGCACTTGTCCAGCTCGATGAGGACTTTGACATCCTCCCGGAGGTCTGACTGTGTCCCAACCAGGATAATGGGTGCCTTGGGGCAGTGGCAGCGAATTTCAGGAACCCACTTCTCACTCACGTTCTGGAAGGACGAAGGGCTCACCACACTGAAGCATAGCAAGAAGATGTCCGTGTTGGTGTAGCACAGAGGCCTGAGCTTGTCAAATTCATCCTGCAGAGAAGAAAACTGCATTAGGATTCCACAGAAAGAGCAGCTCTAGCCTGACCCTTGGTGAAGCTGAGGATCACCTGCCACTGCCATCTTGACAGGCACCCCAAAATGAGCACCCAGACCAGCCAGCAAGGTGTGAGACAAGCAGAAGCCACCTGTACGCAGCCTGAGGTCTCGTGGCTGCCAGCCAGAAGGCACCCTGCCACCGTCAGGCACACAGGACAAAGGTGGTGGCTTCCCTGCGTACCTGAGATTTTCCAACTAATGCTGCAGGTTATTTCAAGTGCCTAAATATTTCCTTTGCTCTTTGTACACAGGCCCTCTGCCCTACCTTCAGCAAAGAAACAAAGCTGTGGGAAGCAGGTTAGGGCACACAAAGCCACAAACTGAAGAGGGAGAGAGCACTTTCTACAGGCTCGCCTCTTCCAGGGTGAGTCAGTGAGCGGCTCTGACGAGGAGGAGCGTCCTGTACCTCAAAGCCGTTCTGCCGACAGACACGGGCAAGGGCACAGCAGGCATGCGGGCAAGGGCACAGCAGGCATGCGGCAGCGGGTGTACCTTTCTGGATACCTTTCCTGGAGCCGGCTTTCAAACTGGTAACTACTTAGCAACATCCTACAGGATATGGGAATAATTTCCCTGCCATTGTGCCCAGGGATTTAAATCTGATGGGAGCAATAATGACTTACAATGTGCAGGCTTAACATGCCAATGGCATAGAGTAAGAGCTTTACCTTTCCCTCCCACCCATGCCACATCAAACAAACTGCACACGGGCCTCCCAGCACTACCCTTCTGGGGTTTTTTTTTCCTCTTAGTGCAAACCCCAGCAAAGCAAGGCCCTTTTTCAGCTTCAAGATGAAGCCACAAGAAAGTCAAACACCTCATGGTAACAAAGGTGTGCTGATCCTCAGGGAAGAATGCAGCTAGAAGCAAGGGTTACTCCAGGCAGGCTGCTTTTATACTGACAGCAGGATAAAGCCAGGGTAACACTAGCAGCCTAAACAGGTAGGATTTGCCTCAGTGGCAGTGACATTTTAATTAAAATGGACCATGTTCTCAAAAGCTTGGAATTGAAAGTGCACAGAAATATAAAGCTGAATACATCTCTCTGGCACCAGTTTACTGATGAATTGCAAGTTGCATGTTAATTTTTGATATGTGAAATTTTGCTTTAAAGCCTCTGGAGGCCCAGGATATGCAGTTTAATGCCCCCTGGAAGCCTCAGAAATCTTGTTCTGCTCAAATGAATTTCTTGCAGCAGTATCTCTGAGAGAGACAGTAATTTATAAAACACCAGTCAGGAAAGTAAGATTCATTAGCTCTCTTGATTCTCAGATTAAACCTCAGAGGAAACCAGGCTCTCACCACTTGGGTCAAGAAAAACCCCCCATTTACTGAGAGATGCTGCTCTGAACAAGAGGGCTGTTTGCAGAAAGGCACCTTGCCATGTAATTGCCTCTCCTTGCTACATGAGAAACCTCAAAAGGGCTCAATTCAATGGGTTTGGAAGCAAACCCCAGATCTGAAGGGTTTCTACCAAGATGAAATAGTGCCCATTATATCCCAAGTACACTCCTGCCATTTCAATGGTAGGCACATGGCCTGCAGGGACTCTACCCCTCTTCGGGCTAGTAATGCTGAAATAGAATTTCCCGCTGCCTGGAGCGCTTTTTTTAGCTGCAGATTTCAGCAGCCATCTCCCAGCAGCAGTTTTACCAAAGTATCCAGCCAGGAATATTTTACTCAGGACGATTTCTGTCAGTTTAGATAACCCCTTCATTTTAAAGGCAGTAACTTTACCCATTCCAGCTGCACTTGGGCAGCCACAGCAAACACCTTAACCATTAACGGCAGGGAAGGCAAGGGGTGACAGGGCCTGTCCATCCCTCCTGCAGCTTGCGGCTGCATTTCCACAGGCACTGCATGTCCACAGGCTGTCACTCGATGGCAATTTTACCTGCCCTGCTCTGCACATGAACATGCACAGGCAAGACTGTTGCAGCACCACCCCATCTCTTCAGTAGGACACAAAATCATGGGACAGTTCTGCTGTTTGACCTCCTATCACTACCTGCAGAAGGCTGTTTGTAGGATTTTAGCTTTGGTTTGCAGGGCACATGGGAGTCCTACACTGCTGTCTAATACTGCATAGCCCTTAAAACCTCATTCCTAAGTAGGGCACCCAGTTACTACTCATCTAAATAGGTTTGTATGTTAAGACCACTGAGATTTTTCAGCATGGTTTGGTGAAGGCATAGACCCAGATCCACAAAGCTGCACAGGATCCTAACTCCCACTGCCTTCAAACGCAGTGAGGTAGCAAAATATTTTTGGCTACTTTTGGTTATCCAGCCTCGACCCCTGGCAAGCAGTGTTGCACACTGCTCAGGGTGGTACAAGCCCAGGTCTTCCAGAAAAATCTAAGGCAGTAAGAAATGGGCTCTTTTTATGTATCAGGCAAAGTAGGAGATGAGAGGCATCAGCCACTCTTCATCTCTTCAGGCCTTAGATTACAGCAAACCTCAGCTTTGTGGTGGCAGCACTTTCTAAAAGGGTGGGAATGGCGAATATGAAGCCTCCACCACCAACACCCAACAGGACTTTTTTCTCCCTCCAGGCTCTGTCCCTTCAAAAACACAGTTTCTATCTCCAGACATCTACAGCTGTGGATACGTTGCATGCGTACATCCCAAACACCCTAATTCTTAAAACCACAGTTACTTAGCAAAAATAAAGACAGTGACAATTGCTCAAAGAGAAAACCAGGTGGCCGTTGAATCTCCAATATGTTCAGCCTTTCTAGTCAGGCTAAACAGAGCAGCAGCTTGAGCCAGCAGAGCAGCAGCCTGTGCCCAGCCCCTGTATGGAGGCACGGTACGTCCCCCACCCTTCAACAGACAAGCAAAGCAGTGAGTTAAGCAGCACTGAAAACGACAGCAGATAATAACATGATCAAACACTGGGAATACTTTCAAATCCATGAAATCTTTTGCAGGACTACCTTGCGCAACAGCAACAACTTCTCCCCTCCCGCTGTCATTTAAATCAAGTAAGTGGCTCCACTGACCTGACCAGCTGTGTCACAGAGCTGGAGTCTCACCGGCTTGCCATCCACAGACACAACAGCTTTGGAGAGAAAGGAGGGAGGGGGGAAAACTGTGGTGAGTTCAACTTTGCATGTTTTCCATTAAAGAAAATTTTTCTAAAAATCAAAGATTTACCATCCCTCAGCTCTTATAGCTTTTTCTTCAATTATATGAGATTTAACAACTTAGCAGAGCTGGAAGGGAGTCTGTCGCTAACACTTGTGCACACACAAGCCCTTCAGGGCTTTCCGATTCATTTTACTACAAGAGATGAGTTAGGCAGTGACGGCACAAGTCCTCCGCAGGCAGCGCGGAGGGCGAGCCCGGCAGTCCGGGATATTCTTCTGCTATCAAGGTTTAGTTTTAATCCCTCGTATACATTCAGCACGCCCGTGACACGAAAAGCCCCCGCTGAACCGCAAGGAAACCACTGGACTTCCCCCTTTGTAAGGGCGAGACAAGGCGAGTATTTAACCTGCCCTTTAGGCGTTTCCGATGTCCCCGACAGCGCTAAGCTTTACACCGGAGAGTTCCCAGTTAAAGCCCGGCTCTGACCGCACGGCCGGGCATGACACCCGCTGCCAGCCTGGCTCCGTTACACGGGAGACGGGCCGGTGCTGCCATGGCAGCCTGACAAGCTCGGTCCTGCTTCGTAGAGTCCTGTTCCCCATAAATACTTAATGAAATCACCAAACCCGGACATCGCGCCCCCACCGCGCAGCCCAGCACGGCCCCGGGACCGGCACGGGCGGGACGCGCCGCTCCCTGGGGCGGCAGAACCCCCTCCCGCCGCCCCGGTGCCCGCGGCCACCCCAGTCACTTACCGGAGAAGTTGTCGAAGGCGGTGGGGATGTACTCGGTGGGGTACCCGTTCGTGGTGTAACTCACCACCAGGCTGGTCTTCCCCACCGCGCCGTCCCCCACCAGAACGCACTTGATGCTGCGCCGCGGCTCAGAGCCCGCTCCGGCCCCGGCTCCGGCCACGGCCCCGGACCCTGCCGCCCGGCAGCGGCCGCCCAG
>VXAD01005611.1:207537-236887 GCA_013399195.1 Dicrurus megarhynchus
GCACGCACCGACGGCCTCGGGCGGGCAGAGGGGGCGGGTCCCGCCGCGCGGGCGCGCCTCTCATTGGCCCACTGGCCCGGCCGCGCAGCGCCATTGGCTGGGTTCGCGGGAGGGGGCGGTGCCGCCCGGCCCGCTGGGGTTCGCGCCCGCCCCTGCCCGCAGAGCCGCCGTGAGGGCTTGTCCCGCCCAGCCGGGGCCGGCGCTCGCTTCGGTGCTGTGGAGTGCGTCGCGCTTAGCAGGGCAGGAGAGCCGTGAAGTTGCGGCGGATGCTCTCGTTGTGTTTGCCGTCGAAGCCACTGAGTGAGCTCCCATCTGCACGCTTGGGGAGGGATAAACCGGGCCTTGTGCCGTAGGAAAGGGGGCATCTCATTTTTAGCACCTTTGAAATAAGTTGGCCATGGAAAGTTTTGCAGTTAAACACTGAAAATGAAAGGCTGATTAATAGCTTGGCTCTGCTCTCAATTGGGAACATTATTAACACATTTCTTATTGAACCTTAAAAGCACCATACAAATAGGAAGCACACCACCTGCAGAATCTGGGAAACCTCATTTGGCAGGCAGCAAGTGCCTGTATCTTAAAGAACTTACCCAAATCAGTGCTGATAAGTCTATGGCAGAGTTGAGATTTCAGTTTACCATTTTTAGCACCACTGAGTTGCCAGTGAGCCCTGAAGTGCTGTTTCCCCATTTCCCTCAGTGAAATGAAAACCCATGTGAGGCAGCACATGCTACAGCTGCCCATCACGCCCCATCTGTATGTCCCATGGTCACTGGAGCTGACATCTTTCCGCTCCTTTAAACCCTGGAGCAGTGTGGTCTAACCACCAAAGGCCCTGCAAAGGCTCATGTCTCATGGAAAAAAGCACTCTGTACAGCTGATCTTTTCCTAAGTGCCCTGGCCTCTTCCATGGGAAGAGTCGCTGTGGCTCTCCATAGGGCCATGGCTCTTGTGCACTTAGACATTCTGGACATTCCGAAGCAGGGCCAAAGCCAAGGTCCTCTCTGGCTGAAGGCAGCTGCGAAAACTCCAGGTTGGATACTCTGTGCATGCAGTTGAAGGTGTAGGGAAGAAATGTCTCCCTGGAGCCCCATGCCAGCACAGCAGCACCCACTCCCTGCAGGGAACACAGCCAGGGCTGGAGCACAGCAACCAGCAGAGCATACGGGCTCAGTGTGACCCTCATGCTCAAGACTCGTAGGGGTCATTGATCCTCCTGTGGGACATCCCAGTCCTGCAGAATTACCTTCCCTTAAATGAACAAAGATGGTGCCGTCACGTATGGCGTTAGCCCCAGAGAGAGCCATCGCAGTGTACCCAGCTACAACCAAGAAGCATTTTCCCATTGGATGCTTTCATACATTTATCCCTCTGTGATGAAGCCTGTGAGAGATCACCCAGACAGCTGAGCTCTGCCAAGATCGACAGGTAGAAGGACTGGGGTGGGAGCCTGCCTGCACTCAGGCTTATACTAAAATAACAGAAATAGCTTAATTCATACCTTTGGTTATTTTAGTACAAGTCTTTGTGGGGAAGCCAAAGTTAGAACAAAAGCATTCTATTTTAATTTAGTGTAATTATAGCCTGCCTACCTAGAAAAGCTGAATTGCTTTAACAATACTACTGCAGCTAATTCCCTAGAGTATGGTTGCAGTTGTGCCAGGAGAATGCTAATATGGCTAATTCTTGTCAGGAAAGGGGAAAACATTATGTGTGCATTGCAGGTTTTGCAAACAGCTGCAGCTATTTGAAAGGCTACCTCCATGGCAGCTTGTTGCCACACTTGTTCTTGGGCCTGCTGCTTCCATAGCACAGCCTTACAGCAAGCATGCTCCACGGCCACCTGGCTGCAAAATCACAGTGTTTAATTCAGTATTAGGCACCTTCAGCACAGCAGATGTTCCACGGAAAGGCTTGAGATTACTGTGTGGCTGCTGTGCTGTGATGTGAGGGAGCTCAGAGCTATCTGTGGCATGGTAACATCTTGAGTAGCGAGTAGTGATGCTGTTTCAATTCAGTAGTAGAGTGATACAGGTGACAAATCACATACCTGATCAAAGTCAGGTACCAACCCCAGTACCAAAAATTGTTACAGGTCTTCCTTTTCCTTAAAGTGAGACAAAACGAAAATGGATTAATTGCACAGAGGCTTGTGTCCCATCTTCTGAACTGAAAACAAGTTGCTTTTCAGTGAAACTCCGAAGGTAGTCAGGATCTGCATAAAACAAGGAATATCTTCAGTCGTTTCTGGTGAACTGCATGGAGTATGGACACTGGATACACTGGAAACTGTTACTTGTGGTGCATTTCCTCCCTACTGCTCTGCACAGGGGGCAGAGCCACATTGGCAGCCCAGTGTCTCATTTTTATTCTGCATGGTTCCAGGTGTATGCATAGCTGCATCTCTGCACAAGACAAGGCATTGCTGGTGAGAGGCGTGTACAATGGGAAGAGGTACAGCTTTTCAGAATCTAGTTCCCTCAGAGTTTATTCTTCAGGCTCCGAGCAGCACCCAAGAAAGTTGTCTCCCACACACATGAGCTTTGATAGAAAGCCCCGTTGTGCCTGAGGAGCAGAGCTGTCAAGAGGAGTCTCCATCTCCATGCCAAGATTTGTGTTACCCTTCTGCCAGAGCCCAGAAGCTGGTAGTTTTCCATCTCCTGAAATCCAGAGGAACTTTCCACCTCAGGGAACAAGAATTTGGAGAAAAGTCAATAGACTGGACTAGGTTCATACCACATTTATGCAAGGAAAGAAATAAAAGGAGCACTGTAATTATATTTTAACTACCTTTTAATCTCATCAGCATCCCATAAATCATGTACCTTGTTAGTACTGTGGAATGGCATATGATGCTGGAAGTCAGCATACAGTAAGTATGCTGACAGTATATACAGTAAAGACTGTAAGCTGGTTGGCTTTGGCCATCTTGGGCAGTGTGTCCTGGCATGATGAAGTCATGGCAGCAGACGAATTTCTGTCTGCTTTGTCTGTTTTTGGCAAAGAGAAGGTGAGCAGATGTACCGTCTCTGACGCCAAGCCGGGATGTGGCCCAACCGAGGGCACAAGGATGTGCAAGCCATGTCACCCCTTACCTGCAGTGGCAAATGGCAAATGGCAAATTCATGTCCTGGAACAATGCCTCGACAAGAACTCATTAGGAGAAAAGATGCACAACCACAAGGAAAACTCCTGTAGGTGGGAGATGAGAGGGCGGGCAATATGCACTGGGTGACAGCCCATCTGAATGGCACTGCAAGATGATGTGAGAAATCTCCTCATGCAGTGTGCTGCAAGCAAAAAATGCCACGTGTACATTTTTAAACACCTTCAGCAGACAAGTACAGCTGATGCATTGAGCTAAGTAGGCTGCAGTGGGATAGATATAACAGTCTGCATTGTTTCTGTGCTCGGGGAGGGGGGCGTGAGTGGATTCAGAGCTGCATGGTTGCCCTATACTGTAATGTACCCTGCCCAGTACAGTAGCCTTTTGTTAAGAGGATGAGCTAACCGCTTGTTCTGCAGAGGCAGGGCCTGTTTGCACCACAGCAGCAAGTCAGAGCAGCTCCCAGGCAGCCATGGTGGCAGTGGGCTGAGGGGGCATTGATGGAGGGATGCTGTAACAGATAGCCCCCGTTTCCGAGCTTCTGGCCTCAATCCTATCACATGCACACATCTTACAGGTTTGAACCCAATTGTTTCCAGAGCTCTAAGCTGGGGGATAAACAGGCTTAACTCCACACAGGTCAACAGGGTGGCAGTTGTCTGTCTCAGGGCTGAATTTGACGCATTATCAGCCAGTTCACAGAAAAGCTCTTGCTCTATCCTACATGTTCGTGTTAGTCAAATATTATTCTTTGAGAAAAATTACAGAGAGAGGAAATTATTTTATCAAGACGTGAAGTAGGTCATTGTTATACTCTGGCTTATCATTTTGCCTACAATACAAAAAATATGAACTGGATGCTGGCCTTGGAGAATGAAAGCTTTCTTTTTTTCTTTTCTTGCAGAAATTTGAAAAGCTTGACAGGGAGAGAGGTGAGGGAGTGAGACAGCACGCTCTGAACATGATGTGATGGACTGCTGCTTGTTCAGGGGAAGGGTATGGCCTGCTCTGCAGGAGTGTGACCAAGATACTGGTCTTTGTCAAGAACAGCAACTCCAAGATCTGGAAAAAACCCCATCTGTGAAGCCTCCATCCGTTTTTCAAAGAGTTGGATCCCAGTGACTCAACTGAGCCAGTCATTGGCAGGCGAATTGGTGAGAAAAGAAAGGGGAAGAAAAGGAAGGCAGGGAGAGAGCAAGAAAAGGACAGCAACCCGGGAAAGAAAAGGCAGCTTATATAAAGGACTGCTCTGACTCTAGAGAAGTGCCTTTGAAGCTGTTCTGTGAGAACTGTGAGGGGAAAGGGCTAGAGAAGTACAAGATATTACTACTTATATATTTGATTTGTAGTTTTTAAAAATTGTATATTTGCCAGAGCTTTTTTTAAAGTAACATTTTCATGCCCTATGTATGGATTTCAGAGAAGTTTTCACTACCTGGGGAACAGTATCAGTAAGTAGCACATATTATTAACACAATAAACTCTCATGACCCCGCCAGCTAAGTTCTGATTGAATTTAGGACAGGGTACCAAAAACTCACAGACAAAACCAGTTGTTGAGATAAACCTGGAAAAAATCCCCCCCACAAAACCAAAACAAAGCACAGTTGCTTCAAGGCTTCCAAATTCCTAGTTAATTCAGAAAACAAATTAACCCTAGCCTCCTATCTGCAGTCCCTCTGTAGGAGAACCACGGTGGGAGGTGAGCCCTTTATCTCACTTTCAAAATCCTTTTCAGCTGATCTGGGGTCACAGATGCTGAAAAGCACTGCATGTCCTGATTTTGTGTGACAGTCACCAATTTTCCAGCTTCTCGTGTAAGCCCCTCACTGCCTTAGGGCTGCCCCACACCCCTCTGGCTGCACCAGAGGCGAGAGCTCTTCCCAGGGCTCTCTCTGCCATCTCAGAGCAGGGATCAAGCAGGGGACCCAGCAGGTCACCTGGGCACTGCTGGGGACACACACTGGATAAGACCTAGGTGGTGGCAAATAAATACCTTGGTAAGAGAAATAACAAAGATACCAGTTTTGCCAAACATCTGAATGAAGGAACTGCCCCTGCCCTGTAGTATATTGCATTTCACGGCCCTTCTGCTCACTGGGATTTATAACTATTTTTCCATTTCTGCCACAGGAGCCCGCCTTTACAGAAACAACCTGGAAAGAGTCAGGAAATCCAAGGACTAAGCTGGAAGAGAAGAAAACCTGCTTGGATAATGTGCTGCATGCTGGTGGAACTGGTGAGAGTGACAGAGGAGAGAGCTGAGGAGAGAAACAGCAGCTCAGTTTAGTCACATCCCTGAGGAGCCAGAGCAGAGCCGCCTGCACTCAAAACAGGCGTGGTATCTGCGGCACAGGTACTCTTTGCCAGACTGCCTGTCAGCCCACAGGTGAATCCCCTTATTAGTTTTCCTTAGCTGGCACAACCCCATTGGTTCTCCAGGTGGACTCCCAGTACAGCTGTCAAAATCCTAGTCTTCCATGCTTCTGTTCTTTAGGAGTTCTTTCCAGCAGCTGGGAAAACTTTCCTTTTTCATATGCATTCCCTTCCCTGTTAGAGCAGACTAGTGAGTAACTTTTCTGCCACAGCCTTCCTGACAGCTGTAGCACTCCTGGGAAGAAACCTCTGCTGTTTCCTGCTCCAGCCCTGCTCTCATCCCTGATGTGACCACTCTCTTCAATCCATGCTGGAATGAGGTGACCTGCATTTATGGGCATCTTCATGTGACCCCACAGGCAGACAGATCTCCATGGCCTTCATGCCCAAGTGGACTGCAGTCCAACATCTCCCATGTAGACTCCTACCGCAGTCTTCAGTGATGTAATCTGTATTCCTAAAGTCGTGTATTTCAGAGGTATTTTCTGTACAGCAGACATTTTCTTTTTTAGACAGGCTAAAAAGCCTTTATAAGTTTTCTTTTCAGGGTTATGCAAGGCATCTGTTTTGTTTTCACACTGGTTAAATATCCAAAGTCTCCTTGAATGGGTAGGAACCCCAGCAGTCTGTGTGCACCAAAATTCATCGGCTCACTCTGTGCACCCCACCCACACGCCATTCTCAAACCCCTCATTTTGCCAGAGTTTCAGGCCTCAGGGCTGCTTCAAAGGGGAGTCAAGATCCAGAGCAGACTGTCAGACCTGGGGTTTCTTTCCCGAAAGATCCCCCCTTATGGCACAACAGATATTAGGGGTGTGATCTCCCAGGCCTGCAGAGAAAGAGCTGGGAGGTGCCAGGGAGACTCCAGCTGCACAACAGGAGATGCAGAGCTTGTCTCTGGATCAGCGAGTCTTCAGTGGCCAGGCCAAAAATGCTGACACTTTTACATTGATAAAGTGAGTGCAGGGATCTCTCTTTGCATTTCAGGTGCAGGGCTGTGTGTAAGATTAAGTGTCTTTGCAAGTGAGTTGTGACAGGATGATGTGATCAGACCTGGCTGGAGAACCGGAAAGAGGCAGCTACAACCCAGGCTGATGGTGTAGAGCAGTGAGTGCAGAGGGAGGGAGTCAGCAGTGAGGCAGGAGAGAGGTTTTTGACATCTTAAACCCAAATGCAAACACTGTGAGAGGAAAGGGAATGTAAGAGAGTGATCAGTTCATGTGTCCCCTAGGCATAGAGAACCAGGACACTAAACAGTCTTATAAAGCTGAGTGATATGGTACTTGTAAACTATGCTCAGATTGGGCTGAAATGGTCACCAGCCAGAGTGAACAGATCTCAGTACATCAGTACTCCCAGGGGAAATCCACCACCTCCCCTCCACTGTGGGGTGTCCCCAGGGGCACCTCTCACTGGGCCATACACATCCTTGTATGAGGGGTCAAACCAGCTTCCTAATGGGACCCTTCACTTTTGTTAATGGTGCTGGGACGTGAGGAGAGCAGAGAGATCTGTATGCTCCACAGGGATGCTCCCATACCTGCTTCTGCACCCTCCCACCCCTGGAAGTTTGGCCCAGCCAATACATCTGTGCTGATCAGCCTTTGCAGACAGTTTGTCCCATGCATTTTTAGTTGGTTACTCTGAAAGTCTGCAAAACAACAACTGGTCTTAGTGTTATCTCTTTTGGAGCCAGCTGCTTCCTCTTGGTATCAAACTTGGAAGAACCCCATAGCCACTGCTGAAAGGCCTTTTCCCCTTCCACATTTAAAGATCTTTTCCAAAAGCGGTTGCTACGATCTCCTTGGTGGGGATTAAAAGCCTTGGAACAAGCCAATGCAAGCGTTAGTTTTATTGAGAGTGAGCAGGCTGTTCTTCCCTGATAGCCACCTGCCTTTGAGGGCAGGAACCCCAGGAAAGCATCCACAGCTGGCTCCGGGGCAGCTTAGCAGAAAGTCATGGCCTTTTCTGTGCTGCAAGGTAACACAAAGGCAGGAAACCAAAGAACAGGATTCACTTGGTGCAGAGCAAACCCTGCCATCCAAATCAGCGCTGTCCTGGCTTGGGTGGTTGAATGTGGAGACTCCCAGGTGCCTCCCTGATCTCCAGCTTAGCTGAGCCAGCTATATCCATCCCATGTTCCTGGTGCTGGCAGCCACAGCTAGGGAGGAGCGGGCACTTCTCAGCACACCATGCTCCACTCCACCAGGAATCTGCTTTGGGAGAGAATTGTGAGCAGATTTGGGATACTGGAAAGCAGTTATGCAGGCATTATATTTCTCTTTTCAGGGACAGAGTGAAAACCTTCAATTCCTGAGTTTTCAGGACAGCACTTTTCAACCGTAATAGGTATACATAATCAGACATAGAAGCCAGCCACAGTATAAGGTTTTCTTTCCCTTTCAAGCACCATCTCTTCCTGGGACGCCCTCACTAGCATACAAGGCTGGGCCCAAGAAATTGCAATTCTAGTCCATTGGAGCTGGATTTTGAAACAAAGAGTTGCCAAAACAGTACTACCAGCATGGCTCTACAAGGCAAACCCTTCCAGAATGGTTTACTTTCACACAATTAGTGTTTTCACCAGTCTGGTTTGAAACAGTTTTCTGAACAGAATGGAATTCCAAGGGCTCCTTTGCTGGATAACCTTGGCAGACTGGTGTCCTTTTTTAGCTGGGGAGGGATCAGACAGAATTCATGTGCCAAAAACAAAAACCCTACAGGAAAACTTCTGTTGAGTGAAAACTGAGCCTCAGTTTGTCACTGTTTGAGAAGGTACTTTGTAGATGTCTTGAAGTCCTCAAACTAAAGATGTGAATGAGGGCAAAGCATTACTGGTAGATAATGTGATCCTAGCTTCAAACCTGCTTCTCCTGCTGCTTTACGCATCTCCATATCTTTGACAGAGAGCGTTAGAGCAAGAAGGACAAAAATGCTGAACCTCTCCCAGCTCTGGTAGTTGAGGAGAGGGGGTTTTATGGAGAAGTACCAGCCTCTGTTAGCTGTAAATACAAACCACTAAAAAGCACCAGAGCTTTCCCACTGAAGTAAAGGCATCGGGAACAGGAGATTAATGGGTTGCCAGCTGTGTCGGCGTGATAAGCCAAGCAAGAACCCAGACGCTTTCAGTCGAAAATGGATTGAGACCTCAGCAGGGACACATGGCAAATCAGCCAGAAGCCACACATGGAAAACTGAGCAAGGCAGCATCGGCAAACATTCCTTATCTTCACTTTACGTCAGTAGAAATGGCATTGTAAAAGAGGCAGCAAAGTATTTGCTGGAGAGGAGGAGGGAAAAGTCCACAAGCTTTCTTGGCTGTACATGTAGGTTTTAGAATGCTACTGTTTGCCTCGGAAACTTGTCATTGAAAACAATCATCCAGCAAAAACCACCCAGCAAGTTCTTCCAGAAGGCTTATTTGCTTGTTTTGGTGGATTTAGCCAAGCTGTGCTAGCCTGCCACTGCTGTTGTGCTCCAAAGGTGGTTGGGAAAGTACAACCTCTTAAAACAGTCTAAAGCACAGCTGTGATAATTATGCCATCTACTATGATTTGCCACAAAATAGGACTCAGGGGAGAGGCAGACCTCAGAAATCTGGGCTTTCTACAAGGTGATGTTGTCTGCAGCCATGTCCCTGTTTCCCACAGCTCCTGCTTTTACAGCAGCCCAGCCCAATTACCTTCATTGGCTTTTTCTTTGCTTTCTGGTTTCATTGTTTTCTTTAAGGCTAATTAACAGAAGAGTGGATGAGTCCCAGATTTCTTGTGTGGGGTTTTTTTTTTTTCTTTTTTTTTGCTGCTGGTGGTGGTGGTACTTCTCATTTTTCTGAGTTTTCCTTTTGCTTTTTAGCAATTGTATGCAAGAAAATCATCTTTCCTACCAGAGGCAATACCAAGGAAGAAGAAGAATTGTTATTCTCAGCAAGGAGAATAACAATTAAGGTAAGGCCATGAGTAGGTTTTGCCTCCTCCTCCTCCCTCAGTTTTGCAGCCCCACCCTGAGTGGGTAATGGGCCCTGACTGCAACTCTGCTGTCAGTGCCCTGGAGCAGGGAAAGGCAAAAATATTCCCTCCACGCAGGTGTGCAGATGTCAGTGGGAGGTGAGGCTGGGATAAACACAGCTGAAGCCTCACAGCCTGGATCCGTATGGCCCCTGGATCGATCCCTGCCCTGCGGAGCCTCAGGCTGGCTGCTGGCCGGAGCAAAGCTCATCACCGGGTTATGGGCAGGGCTGGGCTCACTGCAGCTGGGTGTCTTAGGGCAGGGCCACCCACTGCACACCGGTGGGGAGCTGCAAATCCCCACACCAGGTGCACAGGGCTCTGCAGGGACTTCAGCCGTGTGCCTGGGAGCTGGCCCTGGAAACCTGAAGGTGCTCTGTCAAAAGGTCCAGTTGTTCAGACATCAAAGTAATGATATTGCTCGTAAAAATAATCTCGAAATAGGATTGTTGATAAAAATAGTGCATTTTTGTATAATGCCATAATTAAGGAACCCAGATTCTCTGTATTTTCAGTCCATGAGACCATAGTGATGGACATGATTCAAGAACAGAGACAGATGACCCAGTAGCTGAGTGACTGATCATCTCCCGCTTAACACACTCATGGGGAAAATGAATGGAAAAATTGGAATGGAGAAAATGGAAAATCCATGGTGCTGAACTGCTTTCTGTTTTTCTCAGGAGAGGAACTTCAGGCAATGTGTCTGTAAAGCAGTGAGCAGCTTCCACTCTTCCTGACCCCACCAATTTCCTCTGCACAAACTATCCATATGGGTTTGACGTGTGGCCTCTGAGAGGCCCTGAGGCCTCATATGTCTCAGTAAGTCAAAACGTATGGGGTAGAGAAGCCATGTCCCTGCCTAAGTTTCTGCAAGTCCCTCAGGGTCAAGTTAAGTGCAAGCCTGATCCTGTTCTCTGAACCAGGCTTGCCTGGTGCATGCTTTAAGCTGCCCAGCCTCACCAGGCTGGGTTTCATCTCAGCTGCAGGGCTCAAAGGAGGTGGCCCCTGTCTTGCCCCATGATGGTCCTGGGCAGCTCAGCATCCCCACCAGACCAGGGGCACATGTCCATGGCTGGCTCATCCTCACCTGCCCAAGGGGCTTCAAGTGCTGGAGCTGGGGCAGGAGGTTAAGAAAAAAGAGGGCTGTGGGGCTTGAAGGCTTCTTTGGAGCCATGTACCCCTGTTAGTATTTCTGTGAGTCTGCTTCTCCCCTCGGACCCAGGGGCTTAACAGTACTTTCCTGCTCCACAGGGATGCTGGGGTGAGTCAATCCTTTAAAAGCTGTGCACTGCTGAGACACCAAGTCTACAGCCACAAAAAATAATAAGACAGGCTGGGGAATGTTTTCCACCTCCAAGACCCATTGGCATGCCCAGCCATCCCCAGGGAGACAAGCTCCTGTCCCCCAGAGCGGGAGAGCTGTGCCCAAACCACCTGCTGAGAACCACCCTGGCTCCTGAAACATGCCTGGGCGTTGGCTGCAGGAGTATTTGCTTGGTCTGGGACAAACTCATGCAAGGACAATGCCAACGATTTAACTGTATGGGCAACTGCCTGGGCCTGTGCCCTGTCTCCACTTTATTAATTTATTAGTACCTTGCTGCTAGCCTACACTTGTACAGAGAGAGAGCTTGCCATGAGCAAGGGCAATAAAGTGCCTGTGAGGGGAAAGTTCAAAGCATTTTATTTGTTTTATAAGAAAAATGTGCATTCTCCTCTGCAGTTCAGTCTCTCTGGTCACTGCAGCGCTGGGTTTGGTCGATGCAGGTAGTGTGATTTTTTGTGCAGTGCCTGGCAGAGGGAGGCTCAGTGGCTACGCATCATTGCCACCCCAGCAGATGCTGCTGCTGCTGTTATGAACTGTACTGCAGCCAGGTTTAAGACAGGGATGTAATGCTCTGAGTGGCCAGCTTACCAAAGAGAACAAAGAAATTATTATAGGGCCAGGGAAAAATAAGGGGGGAAAAAAAACTAAAAGGAAACAAAGAGCCATTGACAAGAGAAACAAATTAGCTAGGTCTCGAGTGTCCTTCCCCATCTGATAAAACAAAAATGTCCAGAGCAACAATTAACAAAAAAATATGAGGGGTAGAATATCTCTGTTTAGCTCCAGGTACTGACTACCACACAGGGCTCTCTGTTTTTGTTGTTCCCATGCTTTGGGTTGTCTTGGGTTTTGGTTAATGTAGAGCTGGTCGCATGTGTGTATGTGTGTGTGTGGTGGAGTCCCCACAGGTTTGAAAGCTGCCTTTTGCAAAGGAAGGGAGGCCCTTCTGAAGGACAGCAAAGGAGCAAAGTGGGCTCAGAGGATACAGGAATGTGTTTTGGCTGCTCCTAAGGAAATACAGCTAGGGCTAGGAATTAGCACTGGAAAAGCACTCAAAACTAGAGGCAAATCCAGCAGGTGTTTAGGGTTGGGAAGACAGCACTGAATAAAACCAATGCAACAGAAAAGGAAAGCTGTGGAGAGTGCTGCTCCTGGGCTGCTCTGGGGTACACTGGTTGTTTCTGGCTCGCTGGCCAGCACTGAGGTGAGGGAAGCATGGGCTGTCCCTGGGAAAGGGCCTCATGAACAATGGGGAGCTGAACACTCTTCACTTTTGCCACACCGAAGGGAACGGAAATAATCTGTTCTCTACAGCATATAGATGTAAATCAGGAAGCAAGTAATGAGCTCAAACTGCAGCATGGAAAGCTCAATACAGATGGCAGAACACACTTTCCAGAGGTGTGGACAATTGCATATTGCAGTTGCCTCCAGGGACTGAGGCATCTCCAGCAAGGTGAGACACCCAGGGCTGTCAGGAATGGTTAGGGACAGCTGATTTTGTTTCCAGGTAGCTGGGATGCAGTGGTGTTTCCTGACAATCACTCTTCCAACCATACTTCGGTAAAACAATTCAGAAACTCTCAAGTGCTGTGGTTCCATGGTGATTTTCACTGACAACAGAAAGGAAACCAGATAAAGCCTAGGGTACATTTCAGTGCTGCTGCTCCCTCACTGTAATATTTGTTTGTGTGTGTGGAAGTAGATGCACCTGTTCCATTCACTTCACTGACCAGCTCCTCTTGTCCTGTGGATCACCATCAGTGTGTCCCTGAAGGGCAGCCTGAAAACCACAGGACCATATATCCTCATGGGAGCCCTTTTGGGTCCCTTCCTTGTGTGTGCCCAGCTGACCAGCGCCAGACACTGCCCAGGGGACCACTTGTCTCTGTGGGTGAGGCACACGTGGATGTTGGGCTCTGAACAAAGCCTTGCCTGTCTTGTGCTGCTGCTGCTGCCACTGCCTGTGAGAAGACATAGTCAAGACCTGTCAGATGTACAGCTAGGTGCTGTTAAGTGCTGTCTGTCCTGGATTTTAGATGCTCTCCATCAGAGAAAGATCACAGAAACAAGAAATGACACTTGTTTCTTACAGTTTTGTGTTTGAAAGTAGTTGTTGTTCTTAGCTTTATTATAAAATTTACCTGTATCACACCATTTCTGTATGGTCTCACTGGAAAAATCTCCATTTGGTTTGCAGTGATTCCTCTTTCCTTCCCTGCTGGATTGACAGGCTCAGCTGGTACCCTCGAAATTGGTGTAAATTCCTTCAACTTTGCACAGCAGCTAGTGGCACCGTGGGTTATTCAGTCAACACTTCCCCAACAATCTTATTGCCATAGCATGAAGCAGAAGGGGGGGAAAGACCTATCTTTGTTAGTAAATAATTAAAATTTCTTTGTCAGTAAACTGAGGAAGAATGAACTGAAGAAATAAAAACTTTTTTTTTCCCAATGCAGTGAGAACTGGGTTCTACAAACCCCCATGCAGCTTGCTTCCCTGTTAACTGAAGCGTGAAAGTTCTTGCGCTCAAGGCCTCTCTCCCCTGACTGGAGCTCTTCTGCATGGCTTGTCCTTCACAAGCTAAGTGACAATAATAAATAGTCCTACTTAAGCAAGGGACCCATTTCACCTCCCCACAACACTCATTAAAAAATGGCAATGCTAAATACACTTAAAGATCAAAGGCCTGGTATGCAAAACAGTCCTGTGCAGCAAACTGATGGGTTTCTTAGAGTTTCGTCGCTATGGTGTTATTGTCTTGACAAGTTAAAGTATCCCTTGTCAGCCTCTGTGGGAGCCTAGACAGAGAAAGAACCATCAAAAAATAACTGAATACTGTCTTTGACTACAGTCACCGAGTGGTTAATTTTTTTTTAAGCTTTTATCATCCTTGACTTAAGGTTTGGCTATTAACCCACCAACTGATCATTAACTCTGCTGACAAAATGACTGATTTCCAGAGGATCAGTCCAAAGCAGGATTGGTTTTTAGGTTTTTTTTTCTGAAGGACTTTAATATCTCCTACCAGCAGACAGAAAACCTACTGAATCCCTTGTAAGACTCTGGGGCTGAGCAGGGAGGTACTTGCAGGTTATCTGCATAGAAGCATACTGCTCAGAGCTGATAAACTCACTGACACTCTATCCTGCTTTCCAATTTAACTCAAGCCTTGCTAAGCAGCAGGAGTAACCCGACTGAATTGTTGGGGGTCACAGCTTGAGGTCCTTAATCAACATTCCCAGCTTAATCAACGGGAGTTTAGCAAGCCTAAAACGCAAATCAGGATATTTCTGGTATTTACCCTGGTGCTTGTCCTTTTCCTTCCAGGACAGCTGGTTAAGGATAAATGTAATGTTGATGCAGAAATGATCAAATGTCAGTTGGACTTTTTTTTTTTACCCCTTCTATCTTTAAAATGCCTACAGTTGAAATTTTCTGATGGCAATTTTGCTGGCTAGAGAATGACCTGCTAATAAATGAAAGGAACAATTTTTTTTCATTAATAAACTCTTCTGACTCACAGTCCATATCCTAAGCCACAAGACCATCCTGCCTTCCTGACTTGAGATCCATAAGACCTAAGAAGCTGACTCTGACTCAGCAGGGAAGGGCTGGGATTGGACTATGTTTGCTATGTGTATCTTTCTTCCGAACACAACAAAGACAGAAATAAATTAGGAAAAAGCCTCTTGTACACTGGCCCTGATTTCTCCCTGGGAATCACTGGGGTTTTGATTGCTCCCTTTGGTATGAGAATGAATTAAGCTGGGATTTATAAATAGCGGTCTAACCACCCCTGTGCTGACAGGCACAAATGTCAGGAAATATGTAGTTAGTTCCACTGGCACTGCATCTTTGAACTTTCATTTTAAGTACCTTTGTCATACCAGGGGAAGCAGAACAACACATCTGGAACTAAAAGGTTCCTGCTAGACTTTTCACACTAACTATTTCCAGCTTTCTTCCAGATAGGAGTTTTCAGCAAAATGTTTTCTAATTGAAAAATTCTGATTCCTTAAAACTGTTATTTTTCTTATGAGAGCTACAAAAGAAAACATGCCCAATACATCTCTCAAAAAAAAGTAATAAGGAAAAAATTATGAATATCAAAGCATCACTTTTTCCATTGTTGACATTTAAAATAGTTTTCTTTATTCAAATGTCTTCTACAATTTAAATAATTTTACTTTTAAGTAATAATAATAAAAAAACCTTGAAAGCACTGAAATTTAATATTACCATTGACTCAAATGGCACTGTTATTGTTTGCCTGCAAATATTTTCCATGGCTTCATTTTCTATCCCAATTTGTTACTTGACTTTTTCCATTTCAAGCACCTTCTCTCAGCTGAAAATAGTAACCAGATATTTTGTGCCTGAATAAAAAATGGGATGAAATTCCAGCTAAGACAGCCCACATGTGCCTTTGGAATATGTTCACAGAGGAGCAGCACACCTGTGCTATGGCTTTGGATATAATAGCAAGGCTTTGCTGTAAGTCAGCCAGGTGAGGAGTGCTCCACCAGACTGAACATGCTACCACCCTCCTGTAAGGAGCTGCTAGCGTGAGGTTCAGCAGGACAACAAAATGGACAGGATTAGACAAAAACTGGGGGAGAATAATTTTTCTGTGTACGTTTATAGAATTTTTCCACTGCAGAAGTGCAATCATGTTGATTCACAGTCGGCAGGATGAACGTCCCAGTGTAACAAAAGCACCAGGTTTCTGAGTATTCATTTCCAGTGCTAAAATCCCACAGAAAAATCTGTTCCTGTGCATAGGGAGGGACTATTGCTGATGGAGGCAAAGCTCACAGTGAAGTACCAGCTGTAGTATTGGAGCCAAGAAGTTGCAGAGGCAGCTGCTGTCTGCCTTTCCCATGTTGCACGCCTGCCTCCAGCCCTGCAGAGTGGTGGGACCAGGAGTGCATCAGTAGCGCTGGCTGCATCCAGCACACGTGTAAAGCTGCCTCCTCAGGCTCAGGCTGTGGCAAGATCACATTAGAAAGATTTTTCCAGCTTCCAGGAATGAAATAGTACCTCTGTCAATACAGCTCGTAGCAAGGCCTCAGGCAAAAAAAACCCCCCAGTATAACCACAGCCACCTCCACAGTCACAGCTGTCACTGCCCCTGAGGGCAGAAGCCACAATAAAGCCTAGACCCAGGATCAGCAGCTCTGTGCCAGCTGCGCTTGCTGTGTACCCTGCGCTGGGATCTGAGCTGATGGGGCCGAGCTGCTGGCTCTGGGGCTGCCGGCACACGGAGCTGCAGAGCTGTGCAGCTCTGGGGCTGCTGTACAACTTGGGTGTTGTGCTGGATGATGGCTGTGGGCACGGGTGGTAGTGGTAGCCACTGCAAGACTCCTGGGCTGTAGGGCTGCAGGGCTGCTGGGATGTGGGGATGCTGAAATTCAGGCATTTGGGAATTTGGGGCTTGGTGCTAAGGCTGCGGGTCTGCAGGGCTACAGAAATGGACTTTGGGATGCAGGCCTGCCGGTGTGCTTGGTTGTGGGACTGCTGGGACACCGAGCTGGGGAGGTATGAGGCTTCTGGGTGCTGGGCACAGGGAAATGTTGGGCTGGAAGGCTGTGGGATCCAAGGCCGCGGGGGTGCTGAGTGGAGCGGCTGCAGGACTGCGGAGCGGCGATGCTGGGCTGTGAAAGGTGCGGGGTGGGGGGGATGAGCGGCTGCTGGGCTGGGCGCGGGTGGCAGCGGCGATCCCGCGATGCGGCAGCGGCGGGCTCCCTCTGCTGGCCCTGGAGTGGCCACTTCCCTGCACGCCTGTGCCCTACCTCAGCCGTAGCAGCGGCCTGAATTCACAGAAATATCCGCAATATCTTGGTGGGGTTTTTTTCCCTTTGTGCCTAGAACAGTCAACAGGAGCCTGCATGCCCCATGTGCGGTGTCCTGTGGCACCATCAGTTTACTGATTTATTCCATTAGCCACAGCTTAGAGATCACAGCTTTGCACTCTGAGGCCAGTTTTCCGCTGGCTGGCATCACTCACGGGACACTAAACCTTGGCATCATCCTTGTTTTCAGCTTGCTGTGGCCGTGTGCATTGCAGAGCTGCGAGCAGGAATGGCACCTGATGCCCTCAGCATCCCTCTTGTCGAAACTGCACAGCAACCCCACTAAGCACCACAACAAAATTCTGCTTATTGGTACTTAATGAATCTAACTCTCCTTCTCCCAGGGACAACTGGGACACATACACAAGCACGGCATGGCAGGGGTATTTTTATTTCCTTGTTGGATACTTTTGCTTCCTACCCTAAAAAACCTCCACTATCAGGCATGTCCTGGTGTAAGTACAAATAGGCTGTGCTGCACTCGTTTCTTCATCTCCTCTTGGATGAACTAAATAATTGCTCACCTGGTTAACTACTCATCAAATATAGGCTGTGCCAGCCCCTTGGACACAGCACGCAGTACAGTGAGTTTCCCAGAGAAACTGGCACAGTGTTTCTCAGCACTCACATGCTCCACAGACCACTTCTGGAGCTTTGTTCAAGCAAAACCTGATGCTTGAACTGCTCATGAACAGCAGGAGGAAAACACACTGATGTTTACCCAATTTTTAATTTGCAGACCCCCATATTTTCCAACAGAGGTGCAGACCATCTGTCACAAATTTAAGGCAACTGGCAGCAGGGTTGATTTTCTTAGCTCCCTTTCCCCTACAGATAACCCTCAGGGCCTGCAGACAATGGGCTGCAAACAGTTGGCGTTGATAGATGAGCTTCCTCCCCTTCCATACAGCTTGGAAAATTGCTTGCCTGTCTCTTATTTAAACAAATGAAATATTCCAACTCCAGACAATGCTAAAGCTAATAATGGAAAGAGGGACCAGTTTAGGATTTGAGTCTCCTACCTCCTGATTCTTCCTATCCCACCCACTCTGTTCTAGCACTCCCTTCTTAGATTTTAATGTAATAAGAAAGTGCACGAACTCGGAATGTTAACCAGGATGTCTGGGCAAGGTGAGGGACAGAAAAATAATTTGAAAGGTACTGGTGTTTCAAGCTGTACCCTTGATGTAGGGTTTGAGCTGGCAAGGTGGGGATTTACAGTCTTTTCTACACCAGCAACACCAAAAAAATCACATTCTGCCTTTCCTACTCCTGACAGCCAAGCCTCAGCCAACCGATACTCTCCACATCAGCACCCAGGGATGGGAGTCTGTCACAGAAAGAACCAAACATGTATAGCTGCAGCACCAGCATGAATACAAACACATAGAGTAGGAACACATTTTGTGCTGCAGACCCCTGGAGGCAAGCTTGGCTTGCAGCTCGCATACATGCGTGCCAAGTTACCTGTGTGTGCTGCAGTACCGGCGTGTTCAAACCCTTGCACTGGAAAATACTGGAGCTATTTTAAGGATGGGAAAGCATCTGGCTAAAAAACAAGCCTTGTGTGTTTGGGCCTGGCTCATTTAAAACCCTTGTTTCTTCTGGAATACTGGAAGTAATGGAAGTGCCTGCAGTAAAATACCTGTTAAGCCTCTCCTCCTCTATAGAGAGGGTAAATGCATGTCATTTTCCAATTAGCTCTTGCTCTGAGCAATTACGTTGATCAAATAATTGAATAAGTGACAGGAATGTGAATTCTGGAGACAGTTAATTTCATTCATCTGCCAGTTTATAGCCTGACTTGCATGAACACATAAACCAGGCTAACGTGTTATTTATAACTTTGAAAATGCAATTATAATAGTCAAACATGAAGAGTTGTGTGAGCAGAGAGGAAGGCTTCTGCTAGTAAATTATAATAATAGCATAATGAGGGAATTTGTTCTTTATAGCCAGCATGTAGGACAGGAAGGATGGGAGGCTTGTGTTTGAGAGAGTGAACAAGGTTGGTGTCAGCATTAGCAGGTGGAGCAATGGCCCTGTCCTAAACATAGGGCAGAGGGGCAGCTAAGCCTTACCCTCCTGTTTTGTGAGATATTGTGTGTGTCCTGCCCCAGGGACTGTCAGTGAGGGCTAAACATGTCCTCCAGCTCCCCATACACTTCTCTCCAAGTGAAGCTGAGCATCATTTTTGAGGGAGAGCCAGGACTGTGATCCTTTGAGTGAAGGTGAGTGCAACAGAGATAAACCAGGTGTTTCCTACTTGGGGTTGGTCTTGGGTGAGCATCATGGTGCTCTGGAAAAAGCTCTAGTTGAGTGTGCGCGACTACAAGTTGCTTGGAACAGCCCTTGAAGTCAAAACCAGGTCCTTATTTCCATCAAAAGCATCAATCCTTCTTGCAAGTTTTCTTCAGGAAAAATAATAATAATAGTGATAATAGTTTTTTAAAAAGCTCATCAGGAATGCAAACCATTTGATTTTCTTCTTAAAGCTATCTTTAGATTGTCTTAACTGATCGTACCTTTTATCTGAACCCCCTGTAGCAACCTGGCCTAACATCCAACAGGCACTAATTAGCAGAGATACACAGTAATAAAAGCAGTGTGCAGGCATGAGCCACTGCCTCACAGGGAGTATTACCTGGTTGAGTGCTACACTGGCTGCAAGGAGGAAATCTGTGCAATTAATTGCTTCCTGATTAAAGGCATTTGCAGTCTGGCCCTTAAATCTTCAAGGCCTAAAAACACATGCTGAGTTAAATATGGAATTTGCTCACAGTACTCAAAAACATTGCCCCAGACAGCAGGATTCAGTGCGGTAATTTTGGCTGGAAATAAACACTTTCCTGTCTAAGCATATTTTACCCCAGGCCAAGTACTTAGAAAGTGCCCCAGTCCAAACTAAAGGGCCATAGAAGGATTTGTGTGGTTTAAAACAGTTTCTAAACCAGCTCAGTTGAACTCACCATTTTCCTGTGAGGACATGCTCTTACGGGAATGAATTTCACAGGGCATGAGGCAGCAGAGGCAGAAACCCCACAGGACGTCTCAGGCTGACAGGCTATTTAAATGGTAATAAAGTTCAGTGGATGACAAAAAATAGTGGCTGATTAGAGGCACACCAGGAGAGAGGCTAGCTGGTGTGAAGCTGCCGGGCAGTGGCGGCACCGGGGCCTTCTGTTCCCTGCACACAGCTCTTGTCACCAAGCAAACAAGATGGGGCTTAATCCTGCTGGGAAGGAGGAGGCCTATTTCAGGCCAGTGGACAGCAGGAGGAAAATGCTCACCACGGGAGGTTCTGGAGCTGGATAAAATGAGGGAGAATGTGTGTCAGGAGGCTGGGACAATACCGGCCGGCACTGGTGTCAGGCTCAGGTGAAGCCACATCTCAGAACAGCAGGTGATCCAGCCTTGATGCGCACCCTTCCTGAAGTGTCTCAGTTTTCCTGAGGGCATTTCCTTCACCCTAACATGGTGTCACATATTACAGCCAGTCAGAGGAAGTGACTTTATTTTGGCGTGTCCAACACTGTTATTGCTGCCTCCTGGAAAGTTGCAGCACTGATGATTTATGGAGCCTACTGCTCCCACCGAAGAAGGGGCAGGCTTTGTTTGGGATCACCATTTGTCACACTAGAGCTGAGGTGTCCCAGAAACACACATTTTGTTTGCTCATGTGCTGCTGTTGCTTTAGTGCTGCCCTCCCATCCCTTCTTTGCCAGTTGTTTTTGCAAATTTCAAAAGAAATTTACTAATCCTCCACTTGTGAAAAGCACTTTAGGATCTAATTGCCTCTGACTGTAGGAGTGGGCTTCCCAAATTCAGGGGGGCGTTTTCAGTGTGTGTTTAAGCACCTTGCTGGGTGGAAGTCAGAGGGACAAAGATTACAGATCTTTCTTTGCAAGCCTCCCAGTCCCCCTCCTCCCCATCAGCTTTGTCAATGGCAAGCGTAGGCAGGGAGTTATATAGCCTGAATTGTGCTAGGACAGATGTACAGACTGTAACTCAACATTCAGTTTGACATCCTTCCTCCACAAAGCCAGTCTGGCACCTCTGCTGGAGAAGTTACATTGTGGAGTGGGAAAACAATCCTGCCAATTGTTAGTGAAGGGGGGAAGAAAGCAGAGCAGAAGTTGCTTATCAGAGATCTGCATTTTGAGAGAAAATTCACTGAATCCTGAGGAAGGAAGGATTCTCTGCAGAGCTTCAAGTACTCTCCTGACAACCCCATCCTGCAGGAGCTGGGGCTGGGAGTTAGGCTCCTTCCTATTGTGAATACTGGGTTTGAAAAATTAACACAACAGGAATCCCCAGACTGCAGCAGTGCTGTAAAGCTATAATTAAAACAAAACAAAGCAAAACACATTAGTTTCACTGGCACAGACTGTCGTCTGTGAACTGTGATTTTTAGCAACAGTAGGAATGACTCAAAGCCCAGAGAACTCAAAGTCCAGAAGTCTGGAAGAGTCTGAGGCAAAGTTTTCCCTCATCCCAGTCAGTCTGGGGAATGTCTGAGATGCAGATCTTAATTTGGCCCAAGTTTGCAGGTGTTTAGATTCACATGCCTTGTATCATGATGGATTTGGCTAACTCTCACCTTCATGAGAATTTTGATTTTGTTTGGATCAGTTTCTGGGAGGACAGAGGAAGAACTGTGTGTTCTTGGTGCAATCAGAGGAAGAGCTATATGCTTGTAATTCTTTTTTTTCCAATAACTTGAAAGCATCATCAATCCAAGCATCTCCAAGGTTATCCCAAGCAGCAGTGAAGTTAACACTACCTGCTCTTCTCCCTGGTCCACCTTCCTAGCTCACTGCATTCACTAATCACATGCCAAGATATTATTAGCACATCTGAGCAAGATTCCCAGCAGCTGGAGGTCCACATTACATTTTGGGCAATCTAAGACGATGCCTCAGAGCCCAGCTCCTGCCTTGACCCGAAGAGATCAATCTCTCAGCTTTCGTACCTGCTTTTACCTCTAGCGTGGTGAGAACAGATCGAACGCAACCGTGCCTGCTTGCGGGCGGTGCCCGGGTCCCTGCCCTGCTCGCCAGTGCAGAGCTCCCGTGGGACCCCCGCTGGTGGCCCTGCGCCATCGCAGCTCGCTGCGAGAAATTCGGGGAGCAGCTTCTCTCCATCCTCCCACGTTATCTTCCGCTTGGGTGGGAAGCGGGATGCTCTGCCCATCGAAAGGAATGCGGCTCCTGCATGGGGAGGGAAAGAGAATAAATACCACAGGGCCACAGAAGGGTGATTTAAAATTGCCTTAAAACTGCCCTGATCAGCCATGTGAACCCCTGGGAAGGGTACTACTGCTCAGTGGTCAGCACAGGCCAGGTCCCTTGCCAGTACTTTCTCTCTGTTGTGTCAAACGGAGCACATCTGTAGCAGAGAATCTAGTTCAGCTTGTAACCCTGAAACTGAGAACTTTTATTACAGGGCATGTTGAGGCTGCTGCAGCTGTTTAAGCAAAGTTTCCTAAATACATGAGAGGTAACAGCTCTGTGTCCAAGGTGGCTCAATCCTGATCTGTTACTCCAGTCAACATCCCTTGAAATGATAAATGACATAAATCTATTTTCCACACAGATTGCAGTGTTTCTCTCTCCACTATCCCTCAGACTTTGCAGGGATTGAAGGTGTATCACAGCTCCTGAACCTGTGAGGAAAAAGATGTCTGTGCTCACGGAGCTGCTTGACAGATAAGCTCCATCCCAGATTTGATTTTCTTCAGAGGAAATACACTGAAGAGTCTGCAAAACTACTAAAATTTTTAATTAGAAGGTAACCCAATTAAATGCTAACAGTTGTGCAGCAAAGGGAATATAAAGAGTGTGTAAGTTATAACAATAAATAGGTGGTGGGGACCTTGTGTGTTACTGTGCTGGAGTGCAAAGCTGCACTGTAAGCATGAAGTTTAACAGGAATTTCAGTCCAATGTTGAAGTAAAATGACCAGAGGTCCCACAATCTTGACTTTGAGAAGTCACTAATCTGAACATCCTACATGAGACAGAAAACTGAGCTGGGACAAGCGACTTTTCACATCTCTGCAGGGGCTTGAAGTGTAGCAGTGTTTTTCAGGCAGAACAAAAGTCACATGCTGGTACCTACCTTAAGGAAAGGCAGAAAGGTGAGATACTCTGCAGGACACCTGCCAATGGGGTGGAAACACCTCAGGAAAACATGAAAAACTAAAAACCAACAGTATAAGAATTAGAAAATGCAGAATACAAGCACTACCAAGCAATGAAAAAGAGTTGACCCTAGCATCTGGATCATTCTCTGCAGCATCTTCACCCCCCCAGCATGCTACCCAAAACCTCCCAAGCCACACTGCTGGGCAGCACAATTTCCATGCCCGTGCCTGCTCACTGCCTCCTGAGATTTCAGCGCACAAAGCTCCACCTAGTGAGGGGACAGGCTGTACTACACATTCAGCATCCAAGCTAAGTATGGATGGACTCCAGACACAAAAAAGTCTGGAAGTTAACAAACCCCTTAGCGTTATGCTGCCTGGGTGTTGATAATCC
Organism: Dicrurus megarhynchus; assembly: GCA_013399195.1. Taxonomy (NCBI): domain Eukaryota; kingdom Metazoa; phylum Chordata; class Aves; order Passeriformes; family Dicruridae; genus Dicrurus; species Dicrurus megarhynchus. Next base: position 230,747 of record VXAD01005611.1, read on the forward strand.
ATCACACACCCACCCAAAGTCCCATCAGGCAAGAGTACAGCCTCTCCCCTGTGTCCAGAAACATTTTCTTCCAGTGTCACCTCACTGAAGTGACTTCGTAAGAATGTACCTTAAGTGACATCACTTGGCTTTCATCAGCTGGCTGCTGCTCACCTCTCCTTCACAAGGGACTGACCTGAAGCTCTCTGACTTCACTGAAGTCCAACTTCAAACCAACACCCCCTTTCTGATGATCAAAACAAATACACCACTAGCGTTGTACGTCCAAAAGTTTTAATACATGGTATTCACTGTTCAGAAAAGTTATTGCATTAAATTCTAATACATAAATTTATCTGAATTAAAAAGAAAAAATCATTTTACACCATTTTGTCACAGCAGCTAAAGGAAACCAGATTTTATATGCAGTTGTCTCAAAAAAACCAGTATTAGTTCTTTCTCAAATCAGGAGAACTGTTACCGTATTATTCAGTAGTTACTGCAAATCCCAGTGTGAACAACACTGTCCCCACAAATGTACAGCTCAGGAAAAGAAAAGTGCCATTCCAAAACTGAAATTTATTAAACCATGACTCACCATTCGTTGATTTTTCTCTGTTAACTCAATTAACATAAAAGGGTGTTTAGTTTAATTTAATTCCACACCATTTTCTTTATGCTATTGTTTTTCTTTTATTATGACTTTAATAGATTCACAAGTTACAAAATATCAATGCCACTTACAGCAGTTTATACAAATCCACACCTGTTTGAATTGTGACAGGCACATGAACATGATGTTTGATGACCCAAATGAAAAGCCAGATTCCCTGATCCATTAAAACCAACATCAACACAAGCCCACTGCTCCACGGATGACAGCAGAGACAGAATCAGTAGGCTCAGTGTGCCATAAATAGATTGATGAAGGGCTCAGTGACAGAGGCATAACAGAGCATGTGGCAGAACTACATTCTACATTTCATCCTCTGATGAGGGTAAGCTGTGCTACACCAGCTTGCAATAGAGGCATGAACAGGGCTCTCCTCCTTTTCAGCCTTATGGTAATGCTTGGGAATTTGGGAAACTACAATTCAGCTTCTCGCAAAAAATCCTCAAGCATCACAATAATCAGCCTAGAGTTCCAGATCTAACCCTTATCTTGCAAAGACACACACACACAAAGATAAGGCTCATCTGATTTATTCTGCTTTCTTCTGCTGTTAAAAAAAAAAAGAAATACACCTGTGTTTACAGAAAAAAAAGCCATCTCTTCTCCCTCTCCTCCAAAATACCCATCACCACAGAGAGCTCTCATTTATAATACACTTGAAAATATTTCTCAGATTAGGATGCTACCTTTGCCCAATTTAAACAGGTTCTGATATCAAAAACAGTTCACTACCAAAATAACACCAATAGGCCTCTCTCTCAGACATAACATGTTACACAAGTTCTAACTCTCACTGTCCCTTAACATAAAAGAAGGGCTATTTCACTGGTTTTCAATCAATTTAAGCTAGAAGCAACGAGTGAAGTTACCCTTTAAAAACATTTTGTATGACTTTTTTTTGTGAATTGCTAGCAAAAGGCCCAAACACTGAAAAGCAAGTGAGCAGAAACAATAGGATGCTTTGCAAAATCTGACAGTTCAAAAGGCATCCAAAGAGCAAGAGAACAAAACCCAGCCACTGAAGTGAAAACTGCATTAACTAGCACAGTGAAAATAGGGAGAAATTAAGAAGTTTCAGTATAACAGTTATGCAGAACGTTTTACTGTTTACTTTTTGTTTGCTCAGGCAGTCACAAGGCATTCATTACCATGATACAAACTGCAAAAGCTTTATTTTGAAAACGCTACAGGAATAGAATACCTAATTATTCCAGTTAAGGACACTTTCTGACTAATACAAGGTTCCTTAGCTGTAACATGATTTTGTCACAACTAAGAAAGTTTGCACCAAAGGGGAAGAAGTTTGCACAGCTTAGAAGTTGATGCTGACAGCTTTCCAAACCAGCCTTGACACAAGACTTGGCTTATTTTATTTTCACAGACATATACTCACGAGACAGCCAACACCATTCAATCCAAATGTAAGAGCATTCATATAAACTTTCCCCATCAACATTAGAATTGCCAACCAAATCCTTGTGATTTCTGCAAAAAAGATAGTTCTTCTTGCTTATTACTGTATTACAGGAAATGATGCTAGTTCTTGCAGCAGTCAATGTATATTTCAAAGTTCACATCCCTTACAAAAAGCCTCACAGTCTCTTCACCAGATGCTGCTTCTGTACAGCAAAACTAGCATTCCATTTCTTCCAGATGAAACAGTCCCTTCAGACCCTCTCCCTGCCCTGCATGTCTCAAGAGCATTTATGCCTCCTCACTATGGTTCCTACCAGCAGACGACAGCCCATAATGCATTTGTGACAGCACCTCAAGCAACAGTGCACACTTTGCTCTGGATGTGACCCCAGTCAGATCCATGAGAAAACATGGAAGAGGAACACAAAGAGAAAGGGAAGCAATTTATTCTCACTTCTCTTGAAGGGAACAAATAGTTCAGACAGCTATAATTTAGGCTGACAGGCCAGCTTATTAAACAGATGAAGTCCCTTCATGCAAACACCAGAACCTATACTAAAAGAACATTTTTAATTTCAATCTGCCTCTGAAATGAATGAAGATAATCTCAAGGTTAAAGAAACTGAAAAGTCTGCATTGCTACCACACAAATCACATTGTGCAAATCCATGTCATTTCTCTGCAGTGCTGAGTCACCCCTGGATGGTGGATGTGCCTCAATGAATGCCACACCCTGGGAATGCTTCAGCACTTCCCCTCCTACCAGAACACTGCCTTAAAAAAGAATTGCTATGGTGACATGATGAGAATTGATCTTTTCCTGCCATATGCTGTATATATGTAAGACTTTCACAAACAATTGGCCAAAACTTGTATTACTGTTATTTCCCAAGTCACAAATACTACACAAGCCCTTTGCACAGGATATGCTGTCCAAGGACATGTGACCTCCACCTTCTCACTTCCTTACACCCCATCCACCAAGTAAAGCACTGCATGCTTGCAGGCATTGATTCAAAGTCTTCAGTTTCTGGAATGCAGCAGTTAAGAGTTCTGCATCTTTCAGGGACTCAAAAAAAACCCCGTTTAGTTCACCTATTCAATGTACAACATTTTCAGTAAGTGCTGCCACCCTGTTGTCAGGAACAGTTAGGTTCACTTCACACCACAGAGGTGGTACTTTCCGGATTTACACGCATCAATCTTGAGGCATTTCTCAGATCCTGTAGCTGCTTGGCTGGCTTTCCAACTCCTTCCTCAAATCTTTTTTCCACAACAGGAAGGACAGTTTCATACAGGAAAGAGGCGTTCTGCCTAATGAATGCCTTTTTCTCAGGGTCCTGCTCACACCGTAAACTGTAATCAACATGCTGGACAGCCACCAGGATGATTTCCACAAGACTCTCCAGAAGAACCATATGCAGCTCCGGAAAGTAAAGCTTTAACGCTTCCTCCAAGAAGGCCATAGTCTGCTTGGTGAAAGCTACTACAGTGTAACTAAGGTTGACCCAGCAGTCATCACCCGTGTATTGGTCAAAATTGCCCACCCCGCAGCTCCTCATCTCCTCCCTGAGCTTCCCCAGCGCCTCTGGAGTCATCAGGTTCATCTTTCTCCACATCTCCTCAGAGTTGCGGTGCTTGGTGGCCTCAATGATGATATCCTTGTAGCTCTGTAAAGCACCTTTGATATCCTTCACCAGGAGGGCGTGAATAATGAAGGTGAGATCCAGTCCAATCTCACTCAGCTGCTTGCAGTGCTCTTTAGCTACCTGGGATAACATAGAAAAGCAAAGGATGTTATTAGTGTGCAGGCTCCCTTTACATCATACACATTTACCAAATTTATCGCTGTCAGAAAACTGAGAAGTGTTACTCTTACTTCACTTACTTCTCATGCTTTAAGAATCTCATTAACGAGAAATTATTAACTGAAAGATAAACCCCAGCTGTCAAAAAATACTCTGGACAATTACATTATAACTCACTCACACCTAAGCTTTTTTTTCCCCTCCCAATTAGCAGCTGAAAGAAAGCATAACCTGAAAAAGTTAGTCTTGCAAAAAAATATGAAAATGTCGTTCAGGACAGCCTTGGAAAACAAAGAGGAAGTTTTGAAGTACTTATAATTCAGATGTAGCTTATGTAAATTTTAGGATCTCCTACTAGTTAAAGGCAAATTAAGAATAAATGCATTTTGCTTTCTGATAAAGGCAGGGTCTTTCTTGACATGTATTATAACCTTTAGGCTCTCCTCTGTTAAATTGAAAAAAACCAAACAAACCTCGAATGAATATTAACCTTTCAACGCAGGAAACCTCTCTGGAGACCCACACAAGTGTCAACAACTAAACTAGGGTTAGAAAAGAGAATTTAAAGCTTTGAAGCCTTTGTTTCAGCTATTGTGTCCCACCAACCCCCTCTTACCTTGACACACTCTGCCGCAGTTGACAAACTCTCTTTGCTATCAAATACTTGCTTACTGAAGGCGTCTACAAACATCCTCATGGACGAGCGGGCCCAGACGACAAAGGCCGAGTAGCATCCGTTGTTGCCGGCGAAGTCCGTCTCAAACTCCCTGGCCGTCTCCAGGAGGCTGGTGAAGAAGACATGGCAGAGCTTGTGGATGTAGAGCAGCGTGGCGCCCTCGATGCGCAGCTGCCGGATGGCCGTCTGCACGGCGGCTGCCCGGTTCTTCAGGAACAGCTCGCACGCCTTGGTGGACTGGCCCAGGCGAATGAGCTGGGACACGGCTCGGCGGGTGGCCCGCGGCCCTCCTCGCAGCGAGCGGTCTGGGGACAGCTCGAACACCAGAACATCTGTAAGCTGCCGGACCCGCTCGTCCACCTTGGCCCGCAGCTCCTTCACGGGCTGGCTCACAGGCTTGTCCGCCAGGTACTCGTTGAGTTTATCCAAGAGGTCCACCGCCCCCTCGAAGTCCCGCTGAGCAATGCAGACGTCCAAGTCCTCGGGCAGCTCCTGGATCCACTCAAGCGAGAGGTCAACAACCTCGTCCTCAGCGGAGGGCTCGTCCTCCTCCTCCTCGTCCTCATCCTCGTCGAAGGGGTTGGTGGATTCGGGGGGCGTTGGGGCGGGCCGGGGCAGGGCCTCCTGCTCCAGGCGCCGCTTCTCGCTGAGGGCACGGTTGCGCTTGGTCTCCTCCAGCACCTCCAGCCACTCCTTCTTGATCTTGGCGTTCTCAGCCTGGAAGATGCGGCTCTCGGGAAACATGAGCAGCTTGAACATGTCCTTCATGGGCGGGTTGTCCTTGACGTTGACCACGGCCAGCCCGTCGAGGGGGTACAGGGCATCGTAGCGGTAGGCCCCGCGGCGGTTGGGCAGGGCGGTGGCCACGAGCAGGCAGTCGTTCATGAGGAAGGCGTGCACCCGCTGGATCTGCGCCATGTGGTCGGCATCGTACTCCACCAGGTCGCCGTTGTAGACCAGGTACTTGCCAGGGCTCTCGGGCAGGAGGTCGCGGCAGCCCTCTACCTTCTCCAGGAGGGTGGTGAGAGTGCGCTGCCGCCCCTCCTCGTTGGCCGCCGCATCCTTGGCCGACAGAGGCAGGAAGGGGTCGGCGGCGGCGGCGCGGCGGGCGCCCAGCGCCGGGTCGTCGCGGTCGGCCTGGAGGAGCAGAGCCTGGGTGACGGCCTCCATGATGCCCTTCTGCTCGGTGAGGATGTGGCTGAGCTGGTACATCTCGCTCTCCAGGTAGCTGATCTCCCGCGCCGTCTCGATGAACTGCCGGTAGTTTTGGTAGACGTTGCGCTTCAGGCTCTGCGCGGTCTCCTCGCTCAGCGCCTGAATGCGCTGCCGGTGCTCCTGCAGGTCCCGGTCCCCATCCGACTGCTGCGACAGCTGCTTCACGTACTCCCCGGCCGCGAAGCCGCCCGANGCGGTGTGCGCGTTCCGGAAGGACGCGGCGGCAGCCCGGGCGTTGCTGCTGCGCGTGCGCCGTGGCCCAGCGGGTGCCGGCTGCGGCACTGCCGCCCCACGGGAGCCGCGCTCGGGATGGAGGACGAGGATTTCTTGTTGGCGCTCAAGCTGCAGAAGGAGTGGGAGGAGCAGGACAAGGC